>CM038120.1:27820601-28135486 GCA_001642375.2 Mentha longifolia | reverse complement strand
TATGCGGTGATTGATCTAGGAATTCTTCTTTCGATGGAAGCCAAGGACATATATCTTGCAAAATTTGTGACTCTAGTGGTGCAGGTATCTGCTAATCAGCATGTACTATTTTTACTTAAATTCTTCTCTAATGTTGCTTAGCTGCTAATGCTTTTCTTTTGGGTTCACTAGTCATATCACAGAGGCACAGGCCAGTTCGAGGGAATGGATTGAAGTTGCTACTAAACTACCTTCGTACTTCCCCATGCAAGGTTAATATAAATCTTCTCATTCTCTTATAAGGGATATATGTCTTATCTCGTTTTTTTGGTGTTTCCTTCCTTTCCGTATTCTATCAAGAGTTCTATTTTGCATTCCAAGACTTTGGGATTTGTCCATGATACTATGATTACAGATGCTAATAGATTGCTACTACTCCGTTCTTTCAGACTAGTCTCACTGTAGCTGGTTGTTACCTCTGTCCAGCTCCAGGATCCAAAGGAACAAAAGTCTCGTATGCTGCTCTTCTGATCGTCTTTCATCTGGTGTTAAATTCATGCAGCCAAAACTGTTACGGGTCGAGCGAGTTAGAACATATTGTATTGAAATCGAAGAACAAGTGAGCAAATATGTAGCAGATGCTACTAGTGTTCGATTTTTAGATTCAACATCCCCTGATCTGTCCTCACTGAAGCTAAAAGGCAAGGCATTCTTAGCAATTCCTCCCATGAGACTATTATTTCTTTGCAGAAGCTAGAAGTGAAAGATTCAAGACAGTGGCTGAAGCTACTACCTCGGAGCCTGCCTTGAATCATAATAATATATCATCCCCTCCGAGAAAATTAATTCGTTCAGGGCAGTAGGATACTTCATGAACAGATTTCTACTTGACTTGAAGAAATCAAATAATGATGAGATTGTGGCTGAAGTTCGATGCATGGTAGATAACGATTGGATGTATCTTCACGAATTGTCAAAGACGACGAAAATGGCAGATTCGTCATCAGAGAAAGAAGAAGCTTTGGATATTGCTAATCATCAGCTATAAGAGCTTTGGCATCGTTGAAGTCGATTCCTGTTGCTGCAAGACGAGCATTGCCTGTTCTAGTCGATGGGAGGGAGTCGTACTAAGTATTGCCGGTATGCCACGTTCTTTTTTCCATTCTTCTTCTCGTTTTTGTTTGATACGCCTTGTTTAGACTTGACACTCGCGGTTTTCTTTGATCGATGATATGCTAAAATCTTGGCGTGTTTCGTTCCTATCTTATTCCATTATAACGAGAGTACGTATAATGTTCTCGCAGAGCATCGGGTTCTCACAGTGCCACATTTGAAGGCCTCTGCTGTTTTTCATCCAAGAATACCTCTAGGTGGAGGGCACACCTCGTTCTTGTAGGTTCTTGAAACGATCATTTCTCAGAGGTTCTCTCTACTCAGGGAGTCTCTCTCTCTCTCTCTCTCTCTCTCTCTCACCCTCTCTCTCTCAGAGTTTCGTTCTCTGTATCAGATACAGATCTTTTGTGAGTAGCTGGAACAATTAGGATATTTCTTATATGTACATCTAAATGAAATAGGATATGTTACCATCATTCTTATATATTTGGTCCTTTTTTTTATTAGGATATTTCTTCTATGTACATCTAAATGAAATAGGATATGTTACCATATATTGGTCCTTTTTTTATATTATTATTATTATGAATATTGCCAATAAAAAATTAGTATCAACAAGTCTTTCATGACCAAGAATTTTAAAGTAGAACACCTCATTCTTGTAAGAACCACATTCCTATTTCAATTTTCTCTATTGAAGTTTTCTCGGCATTAATACAATTGGGAACACAAAGAAATAAGCATATGCTCTTATTAAACAAAAGCAAATACTTCATCTAACACTAGAAATGACACCACATTATCAAAAACTAACATAATGAAATATTGGATGTAGTAAGTGGTAACTGAGACGCAAAAAAAAAATAGTAGCAGCTGAGACTCAAACTTGCCAAAGTAGCATAAAATGATCCAATATACTACTCCCTCTATTTCACTTAACTTGGCTCAAAACTTTTTGGCTTGTGCTGGCACGGTTTTCCACGGTTCTTGATAATGGGTTTTAAAATAGATTTTTGAAGAATTATTTTTTTTACGGGATACTCGTAGTATCCCGTAAAAAAAATAATTCTTCAAAAATCTATTTTAAAACCCATCATCAAGAACCGTGGAAAACCGTGCCAGAAAAGCCACTATTCAAATGAGCCAAGTTAAGCGAAATGGAGGGAGTATTACTATCTACTGTCCTAGTCAGCCCTAGATTGGCCGGCTCGTGAAGACAATATAATTCCGACAATAAGACCATAGAGCGCCAGAGCTTCAGCAAAAATGAGAATAAGAATCATTCCAACGAAAAGCTTAGGTTGTTGTGCATTGGCCCTGCAAAACAACAAGGATTAATTATTTGAAATGAACACCACAAAAGTAAAGTGGTTCAAGAATGTTTTAGATCAATAGTATACACATAGCACCATAGTAGACATTAATTCACCACCTACTCGTCACGATACATGAAGAACGTTTTTAAAAAAGGAATCACGTTCAAACCGAATGTGATTGATGAGTTATAATGCTTCTACAAGAGACAGTGACAGCTATTCAGCCTAATGCAAAATTGAATGTGGATGAGATTTAAAAGATATGAAATTCAAGAACAGTCTCTGACAGAGGAAGAGCGCACGGGAACAATCAGTGTCTGGTTTACTCTCAACAAGCAAGAAGAATAACAGCGGATTAGATTAAATAATGAGGAAACAATCATTAGGCATAGATCATGGGTTAATTAGCAGATTTATTCTTTTTCCAATTTCATGTTAATGTAAATGCCTTAAAAAAAGTTAGTCGGGGCCAATAAATAGGACCTTCCATTATATAAGGCTATGAGTTTGGCCAAGTCTGAGACAGGAGATTTCTTCTTCTTATTCAAATGGTTTATTTTCTTTCTGCAGCTTATGAATATCTCAATTCAAAACTAGTAAACTATCTTTCATTGGAACTCTGACACTCTTAATGCCATCGACCCCCGTATTCATTTACAATGAACAAATACCATCTCAAGCTAATAACTCAACCTTGAATCCATATACATTGAACAAAGACCAACTACCAATCCTAAACATACTATAATCCTTTCACTAAGTCTGATTCATACAAGAATTATGTTCTAAACCAAGTATCTTTGTTTTGAAAAGGAATAGTATCTACATATATTTTATCACGAGTAGAAAAACATGCAAAAAGGGACCAAAAAACCCACTCAACAGATAGAACATTTGGGGATCACTTCTGTTCTTCTCCTATATCTGCAAATTTCCCGTTCGATCTTCATTCTATAGGCTTTTCAGTATTGAAGGGAAACTATTCTATTGATCCTAACTACTTGAGAAACCAACTAATCGAAATTCCGAATCAATCAATTGATCCTACAAGTCATATCTATCCACCCAAACTCAAAGGTAACATATCAAAAACATCACATCTACCAAAATCAAGCTGCCAATAACAAACGAAACACTCTACCAAAATCAAGCTACCAAAAACACTACCAAAATCGAGATACCAAAAACAAACAATGAAAGCATGTACCTAACACCGGCATCTCCCACAATGCCGATAGCCATGCCAGCAGCAAGTCCAGCGAGGCCACAAGACAAGCCCGAAGAGAGATGAGCATAGCCATCGAAGAGGTAATAAGACTTGGCCTTAGGGTTAATCCCAGTGCTGATGATCACAGCAATAATCAACCCGTAAATACCCAAAACACCAGCCATAACAACCGGCACTATGGATTTCATCACCAGCTCCGGCCGCATCACCCCCATCGACGCCACGCCGACTCCACTCTTCGCTGTTCCATAAGCCGCACCCATACCTTCAACCCCCCCCAAAAAAAAAGTAAAATAAAAAACCACCTCTAATTTCGCAGGAAAACCAAAATTAAGTCTACTGAGAAACAATCGGACGAAATCGAATACAAAGAAAACAGTAACGATCGGAGAGAAATAGCGCATCATATCGAAAACTAAAAAAAATCAACAACAATTCATGAAATAAAATCGAGGAATCACCAAAATTAAGTCTACTGAGAAACAATCGAACAAAATCGAATACAAAAAAACAGTAACGATCGGGGCGAAAAAGCGCATCACATCGAAAACTAAAAAAATAAAAAACAATTCACGAAATAAAATCGAGAAATTGCGGGCGTACAGGAGAAGACGAGCGCGGCGGCGGCGCCGAGAAAGCCGAAGAAGGGAGCAGTTTCATCGCCGCTGAAGGTCGACGACATCTTCGTTTCAGATCGAATTTAGCTGTGGAAAATTCCCAAGCAGTTTCTTTCTGCTGGCGATTGGATTTTGGATCTGTCTCTGTTTGTGAGCAGCAGCGAGAGTTAATAATGAGAGTTGTTTTTTATGCCGAAAACAAATTTGATTACGATTTTACTACAGATGAACTCAATAATTTCAATTTCTTTAGTTTCCTCCAAAAAAAAAAAAAAAAAAAAAAAAAGAAAGAAAAAAGAAAAAAGAAAACCTCATGTATAATTTATTGGGCCGCTTAAATGTGATACTCTATTTATTCAGAAAAGAAGTTAATGCGGGCCTAAATGGGCTTTGGCATCGGCCTCAATTGGGGTCGTTCAAATATTTATTTGGGTTAATTGCCAGAAAATAAGCCAATTTTGATCATGTTTTGATATGAACATGAGCTTTATAATTTGCCGCAAATTACATCTCGTTCCACTCTTTTTTTAATTTTAAAATAAAATTGATTGATATGACAAAATTAATAATTAAGATGATAATCAAACGATGTCATCCTTTGAATCAAAACTACCTTTTAACTTGGGCCTCAATTTAAAAATAACGATTCATGAACTTAAGTTTTTCCTAGCACACTTGGGTGAGCCCGGGTGTACTATGTGGCCGTTCAAAAGATTGACATTTTTATTTGTGTAGATTAATACTTTTCTGCATAAAGATTGACACTTTTAAAAATGACACTTTTATTCGTTAAATAATTATATTAAAGATTGACACTTTTATTCATATAGATTAACATTTTTCTGCATAAAGATTGACACGTTTGGCCGGCCACACTATGAGTACCCAAGTTTTTGCCTTTCCTATTAATACTTTTAGTTCTATCTTTCCTAGAGGGGAGACCTTTCAACTTTTACATATAGGGTGTGTTCTTTATGATGGAAAATTATCATGAGAACAGAGAACAATCACCCTTTAAATTTTCCACTTTTTCCCACATTTTCCCACCTTCTACTCTTTTTTCCCATTCATTTTCACTCTAATAGAAGAAAAATATTTTCACTTCATGTTGGGTGGGATAATATTTTCCATTGAAGAGAGTAAAATTCTTCATCATAGATAAAGATGTGGGAAAATATGAGAAATTTAAAGGATGATTGTTCTCTTTTCCTATGATAATTTTCCATTATAGAGAACACACCCATATAAGATATTTTATTAAATTAAAAGTTCACGTATTATTATTATTATTATTATTATTATTATTATTGCAAAATATGAAAAAAAATATATATATATCTCATATATTTTTTACTCCTATTGTTTAACCATCTCATCTCTTCCCTCTAAATTTAACCGGTACTTTACAATCTATTTAATGTAGTCATTGTCGTGTGGTTGAAATGGGAGTGGGTCTCACTTTTATTTAATCAATTCTCACATGCCTCGCACTTTCTAGCCACATGTCTAATTTCATTTCATCCTATAATTAACCTATGCTCAATCTTTGCTTCCATCATGTTTTATTTAATTAATTTATACTTATTATATAATGCTTGCTGATATGGATCTTTTATTGCATTTTCATATTGTATTCGACGAATGATTACCACACGTTAAGAATATTTTTATAATCAATAATAATTAATAATTTTCATAAATAAAATTGCTAATTATGGAAATAATTTGAACACGCAACGATCAACCGTAAATGTAATTAAAATGCAATACATAAATACAATAGAATATCGGAATTGAATGCTTGCATGAGAAGTTTAAGCATGTAAAAATTGTACTTTATTTATTTATCTAAATAAGTACGGTACATAACAATATCCTTACTTACAAAAATATCTCACGTACCAAAACAATGAATTTATTTCTTAATCTCTCAATACAAACTAGCTCACTCACGCACTATAACTCGACATTCAACAAAACATAATATTATTATTGTATAAGCATATATTATTAAAATAGATTTGAATAGATATAATGCAAGATCACACTAAACGCAAGAGGAAATTAATTAAATGGGAATTTGTTTAAACCAAATGTGGAGGTTTGGATTTAGAAGAATCTGGTGGATTGAAATACTTTCTTGGGACACTTGGCGTGAGCGGAAGCCGTGGAATCGGCGGCGCTTTCGGAATCGGAGACGGCCTTCTCCGGCTAGGTATGGTGGCTGATGGCGGCGTCAGAAGCGGCGGTGAAGGTAATTCCGGGGAAGGGGAAGGCGGCGGCGACGGGTTTCCGTAAATCGGCTGAGGCGGCGGCGCTTGTGGCGGTGGAGCTCGTGCCGGCGGAGATGAGCTTTTGATGGGATCTTGGTACGTCGGCGGCGGCGCTGGTGGCGGGACGCCGGATGGCGGCGGAGAAGGAGCCTCAATCTCCGACGGCGGAAGGGCCGGAGCTGGCGGGTCGTACGACGGCTGCGGCGGCGGAGGGAGTGGTTGTTGGACGGGAGAAGGAGCCGGAGGGAGATCCTCCGGCGTCGGCGGAGCGGTGTACTCCGGCGGCGACGGCGGAGAGCCGAGGAAGGTGAGGTTGGGAAAAGGCCAGAAGAAGGCGGATTGGCAATCAAGAGGTGAGAATTCAATTACAGTGGAGTTATTATTATCAATAGTTACTGCTTCGTTTTCATTTTCACCGTTGGTTAAAACCTTGACTGAGGCAGCCTGGGGTTCTTGTATGTGGCAGGGTGCACCGGAATTATTCTGCAGCCTCGCATAGCAGCCGTCGATTTCTCCATCATCTTCTCCGATGTCGGTTGAGAGCGTTACGTTGAATTTCCCATGCTCGTCTATGCCTCCATTGCCTTGTGTTTTTGCATTATTGCAGATTATGAACACATCAATTCCTGCATTTCATAAGTAAAATTATAGTTAATTATTATAATAATATAAAAATAACATAAAAATAACACTTAATTTTTTACATTTTAAAATGAGTCTACTATAAACTTCTTAAAAGTTGACAAAGAATTATAAGGAGTAATTAAAATAAGCATGAAATTAGCTTCATTTATTTAAGAAGTTATTGGACAATTATATTGGAAAAAAACAATACTTCATCTGTTTTTATAGATAGTGTTATGTTTCTTTTGGTCACGAAAATTAAAGTGAGTTATTTTTTTTCCCAGAAATAGAAACATGACACTATTTATTAAGACAACTCAATCGAAAAAAACAAGACGTTATCTACAGGACATAAAGAGTATTATTATTAATAATAATAATAATAAATAACAAGATTTTTGATGAGGAGATCTAAAAAAATTGTGAAGCCCACCATACATAAAACTGCAAGATTTAAAAAGATTATACCAAAAACCCAAAAATACCCGATTCAGAACCTTATTGCAATTTTGCGTGACATCTTCTATTACATTAATGGATGATTGACACATGACACAAAACAACTAATTCTAGAAATATAATGGACGTGTGACAACGATCCATTGACATACCCTCCATTTCTTTCTAATGTACACACCGAATTAAAAAAATGTGAATGGAATTTAGGCAATTAAATTTAAAAAGATTTGAGTTTTATTCATACCTAGAGTTGAGTTGCTGTTGCTAGACTGATTCTTGATGGAATCTATGGAGTGCAAGATTCCAACTACTTTAACTGTCGTCTCCTTAGCTTGACAAAAGCTAAGAGTGAAGAAGAGTAAGAAAGAACTTATAACCAAGAGCTTAACTTGAATCCCCATTGATGAAAGTCTTGATGTGAGAGAAAGTGAAGAGAGCGAAGGCCAATTTATACAGCAAGAGAGCAATGATTATGTCAGAATTTCATCTGATTATTTTTAGTTTTATTAGTATTAATTTTTTATTTTTGGTATGGTTTATTGAATTTGAAGGCCCCATTTGAATTTACTACTGTTAAAAGGAAATAAAAAGAGCAGCAATTGCACCGGCTTTGTTGATAGAAATTTTCTACTTTATTTCAGCATTGAAATTTGGTAATAAAAAAATGAAATCCACATTTGCTTCTTCAATATACCTTCAAGTGCAGTCCACTTTTTTGTACATAGCTGTTTCATTTAAGTAGAAATAAATGGCACATTTTGTTAGGTGAATTATGATTTTTTTGTAAAAAAAAGAAGTGGTTCTTTCTCTAGCTTCTGGTAATAATAATTATAAGATAAATAATAATATAATTTTAACTCCTTTAAAAAAAATAAAATAATAATAATAATAATAATAATAATATAATTTTAACGAAATTGAAGTTTATTAAGAAGTAACACCTTTAATTTTAAGGGAAAAAAGCATTGATTAGAATAATAGTATCTTTTATGCAGATTTAATTCATTTTTGAACTCATTTTCTGAAACAGACCTTTAGAATGCTTTGTATTTATTAAAATGTATATAGTGAGAGCTATGTTTTATCAGTGACATAAATTAAATCATTCTTTATACTTGAATAAGCATATGCTTCATAGTATATATTTTCTAATTTTGACTCTTTTTTAGTAATCTCGGGTGCACATTTAAATCAAGAAATTAATCTATGCATTTTGTTAAGAACAAGAAAATGAACTCCATCATATATGTACAGGTGTTATTTGGCCCAATCCGAAAATGTACCATTTCTAGAAATGGGCTGACCAAACCTAAAGACTTACTTTTCGGGCCGGGCTCGGCCCGTAAGTCCAATCACTCTCTAACATAAACAGCTGTTTCTTATATATAGAGAGAGAGATTTGGACCAAACTTAATTTTCCAGCTATTGTAGACATTAAATGTCAAGAAATCTTGAGATTAATTGTATTATAAATTTGCTTAATATTTTGTTTGTTAAGAAAAGTTTCATGAGTTCATATTGTGATGTTACTAATGTAGATATATATAGTAATTAAATTATGAATTTTAGACGAATAATTTGGAAGAAATATAGATGCAATAATGTGTTGCATAAACCTCACAAACTAGAGCTTTTGGAATACATATTTCTCAACACTCTTGAATATAACTGTCTTGTTCCCTCTCATACTTTAATTCTAATTCTTATATCTCAACAATGAGAGATTTTCATTCCCTTCTGAATCTTCAAAGATAAGATTGTGTAGTTTGAACATCATTTGGATTCAAATTATTCATTCAATACCGGCTTCACCACCTCTTGTGGCTTGAAAAGTAGACAGGTACGGTTGGAGGGACGGGATTAGCAACCGGCGGTGGATTGTAGATAGGTACGGTTGGAGGGACAGGGTTAACGACTGGCGGTTTAGGCTCTGGCTTGTGTGGTTTAGGCTTAGGTTCATCAACCGGTGGTTTGGGCTTAGGTGGAGACTTGTGTGGTTTAGCCTTGGGTTCGTCAACCGGTGGTTTTGGCTTATGTGGAGACTTGTGTGGTTTAGGAGGCTTAGGTTCGTCAACTGGTGGTTTTGGCTCAGGCTCGTCGATAGGAGCTGTTGGTTCGTAGATGGGAGCCGGTGGTGGAAGAGGCTTAACCACCGGTGGTTCAGGCTCAGGCTCAGGCTCGTAGATGGGGACGGGCGGCGGTGTACGGTTGTCAAATGGCGGCAAAATGGGCGCAGGGGGGCTAGGGGGCGGTACATAGGGTTCCGGGATCGGATGGAACCACGGGTTATGAGGATGGTGTGGGAAGTGTGGGAAATGTGGTAAGAAGTTCTTGGAAGAGCACAATGCAGCCGAGAATTGTAAATTTTTCGCGGGAGAAAATGTCGTTTTTTGGTCGGTTTCGGACTCGAGCACGAGCTTCGCTCCGTCGTTGGTGGGGCAGGGGAGGGCCGCGGCGCTATGGAGTTGTGCGTAGCATTCTTCTCCGAGGCTTCGGTCATCTTGTACTACTAGCTCCTTCGGAAGTTGTACCTTGAATTCGCCTCGACCGTCGAGCTCGCCCCCTCCGAACGTCTTCGTGTCGCCGTTTTTGAGCTTGCAATCGACGGTCACTCGGAGACCTACGTAGACTTGCACAAATTCACTAACCAATTGTCAAGTATGATTATGATTGTAAGATTATTTTAGTTTATATTTTGATGATACTCTCTCTGTCCCAACGAATATAAAATATTTCATGAGAAAGAGAGGTGAGAGAAAGAGACCTGAAAATGCCTGAGAGCTTTGCAAAATATGCTGATCACAATCAGCACATTCAGTTTTACCAACAACTTCAAAAATCTTGTCAATTGCACTGCAAGAACTAACTGCAAATAATAAAAACAATAAAAAGAAACTTTGAAAAAGAGATTGAACCCCCATTTTTGGTTCTCTCTTAACTGCAATTTCTCTCTTCCTAAAAATATTAACACAAATATTTAGAAGCGACCCATGAAATATTGAAAATGGTTTTGATTTTTTGAATGAAATGAAACACAAAGGACTATGTATATATGCACACTAATACACATAAGTATATATGCAGCAGTTCAATTACATTAAAGTCTATATTAAAAGTGGTAATTAACGTCATATATATATTGTAACATACGATTTTGCTCATATTTTATACCTAATTCTCTTGCATAATAATGTATTTTCCTTAACCATAATATAATTTCCAGTCTTGGATTTTTCACGTGCTAAATTTGTAGGTTCTTTTTTTTTATACTAGTATTTACATATTGTTTTTTTTTTTTTTTTTTTCTCAAAAAAAAAAGAAGAAGTAAGCTTCAGAGAACAAATGGGCCTATTGGTCCCAGCCCGGAAATCATTCGGACCCAGCCCAAAATATTGTTGGTCTACATAATGTCATGTCCCAGCCCGAACCCAAAATGGGTCAGCCCAAAATTAGGGAATTGACCCGGCCTGAAATATTGTTAGGCTACAAAACATAATGTCCTAGCCCGAATCCAAAATGGGTCGACACAAACAATTTAGATCATCTATTGCAATTTTTATTTTTGGAAACTTTTAATTATTGTTGTTTAAGAAATATCGTTGCAATAGGAGATATAATATGAAATTACAATAGAAGATACGAATCATGCCGAAAAGAGAGAGAGAGAGAGAATTTAATATTCCAGCAACTATAAGGTAGTGAAAAAATCACCTAATTCAGACATGATACATGATTTTACATGGCCTCATTAATATAGTCTATTTATGGTAAAGTAACTGTTCCTTGAGATTATTTGATTTCTGGTCACATGGAAATTTAGTAGAGTATTCTAAACCAAGAAATTATAACAAAATAGTTATGATGGAAGGAGATATGTTGGAAATAGAAACTGCATTTGGAAAATAAACAAACATCTGACATTCAAAGTTCAAACCAAATGGAAACAAATACAAAGGTCTAGAGTTCAGAGACCATCATGAATATTACAAACAATAAAATCTTCTTCTCAATGTTTCCTATCATCTATCACTCACATTATCTCCCTTGAAACTTGAAAAAGAAAAATAAGAAGAAAAAAAGAAGAACAATTATTTTATTCTTGAAAGCTTAAGATAACTTCATGGTGAATGCAGGAGTAATTACACTTGTTTCTTGAAAATGATCAAGGGTGGGGAATGCTTGGAGGGAGAGGTGGGAAGTGGCCGAATTTCGGGTGGTGGAAGTACTTCGGAGGAAGCTTCGGTAGAGGAGGAAGCTGCGGCAGGGGAGGGCATGGCTTCTTCGTGATCGGTGGAAGCGGCACCACTGGCGGCTTGTAGATGGGGACGGGTGGTGGAAGTGGCTTCACCACCACGGGTGGCTTGTAGATCGGGACAGTCGGAGGGCAGGGCTTCTTGACAATCGGGGGTTTTGGCTTAGGCTTGTAGACCGGTGGTTCTGGCTTAGGCTTGTAGATCGGCGGTTTAGGTTTAGGCTTGTAAACCGGTGGTTCCGGTTTAGGCTTGTAGATCGGGGGTTTAGGCTTCGGCTTGTAAATCGGGGGTTCTGGTTTGGGCTTGTAGATCGGGGGTTTAGGCTTCGGCTTGTAAATCGGGGGTTCTGGTTTGGGCTTGTAGATCGGTGGTTTAGGCTTGGGCTTGTAGACCGGTGGCTCCGGCTTGGGCTTGTAGACCGGTGGCTCCGGTTTAGGTTTGTAAACCGGGGTTTCTGGCTTGGGCTTGTAGACCGGTGGCTCCGGCTTGGGCTTGTAGACTGGTGGCTCCGGTTTAGGTTTGTAAACCGGTGGCTCTGGCTTGGGCTTGTAGATTGGTGGTTCTGGCTTAGGCTTGTAGACAGGAGGAACCGGTGGTTTGTAGATCGGGACGGAGGGTTTAGGCTTGTAGAGGGGCGGGAGAGGGGGCCATGAGTGGCCGTAGGGGGGCAGGGTCGGTTTCGGGAGATGCTTGAACCACGGATGAGACCAAAATGTCTTCGAAGAGCACAATGCAGCCGAGAATTGTAAGTTCTTCACGGGGGCGAAGGTCGTCTTTTGTCCGGTTTCGGACTTGAGCACGACCTTCGAGGCCTCGACCCCGTTGTGGGCGGGGCAAGGGACGGAGGCCGCGCTGTGGAGCTGCGCGTAGCATTCTTCCTTGAGGCTCTGGCCATCTTGTACCAGCTCCTTCGGAAGTTGTACCTTGAATTTGCCTTCGCCGTCGAGCTCGCCGGCGCCGTACCTTTTCGTGTCGCCGTTCTTGAGCTTGCAGTCGATGGTCACACTAAGACCTATAATATAATTAATGTACAGATTCAACAAACAATTTACTCAATAATCATAATTAAAAGATAATTTAAGATTGTTTTGTCCCTATATATAATTACAAACTAAGTCTTAAATCTTGAAATGCATTTCTCCAAATTGCCACGTGTGTTAATAATCCAACATAATCTCATCATGTAATGATTAATTCAAACCTTTTAACATGTAAGCTAGAAAACATTATGGAACTTTCTTGCATTCACAAACGTAATATACTCAAGAACTATAACTACAATACATCATACATGCATGGCTAGTTAACAATGAAAGAAAACACACACACACACAGTCACAACATTTCATGAGAGAGAGAGAGAGAGAGGGCAAATACCTGAGAATGCTTGAGAAGACTTGAAGTTATTGAAACTGCAATCGGCACATTCTGTACTGCCAACAACCTCGAAAGTCTTGTCATCAGCACTGCAAAAACTCGCTGCAAATAATAAAGACAAGAAGAAGAAACTCTGACAAAGGGAATGAACCCCCATTCTTTTTGGACCTCTCTCTCTCTTCACTAACTTCTTTCTTTTTTTGAATATTCAGAAGAAACCCATGAAATGTTTTGTGATGATGAAAATGGGTTTTGATTGTTGAATGAGAATGAAGCACAAAGGACATTGTATATATACACACAATTCTTGGAAGAAAGTGGTTTTTGGTATTTATTTATTTTATTTTATTATTTTGATCAAAGGTTTTTGGTAATTAAGTTAATCAAACCGACAATATTCTTAAATGATATCACATGAGGTTAGGTCCCATTATCATGACTCAAGATTTAAAGCTCCAAAATTAATTAAATCATTGGAAAAAAATTTAAATTTATGTATATGCTAATCAAAGAGCTATTTAAAGTTTTTGATTCATCCATCTCTTGTTATGAAATGGGTTTTTTGTGTGTTTGTGTGTGTGTGTGTGTGTGTGTGTGTGTGTTAATATTAAATCAGTATAGTGATTAGTGACAATGTGGTAACATTATGTATATTAGTATAAATATCAAATGGGATTTTTGATTATTTATGTTGTGTTGATCGAGTGAGGATGAGAATAGGAAGAAAAAGGAGATATTTATTAAATTAATTAGCATAAAAATGAGGGCACATGCACAGCTTTAGCAAAGGCCATTATCATCATTTAATGAGACTTCAACTGCACATTTTGGTCCTTTCTGTATTTCTCTAAACTAACTTAATTACCTCCATTTTCTCACCTAATTAAAACCTCTTTTTTTTTTTATAATTATAAAAATATATATTTTTTTTTGTTTTAATTTTGTGAGGTGGGGGGCTGTGAGTCTAATGGCATTGATGAATTGACAGCATTTTGCTCTACTTTTTCTTTGATTATTGCATCAATTATTATTACTATATTTTTTCTGCCATTCACATTTCACACAGTTGGGAAGCAGAAAAGGAAAAAAAGAAAAGAAAAGCCCTCATTTTTAAGGCAATTTTTATTTTCTATCAGCAATTCACATGAATCAACTTGAAGATTTACATTTTTCCCAAAAAAACAAAAAAATAGTGTTCATGGTTGAATCATGATGCACATCGATTGATAACTATGATTACTTTTGCAGGTTTTATATCATACATGCAATAAATTTTAAATGATGGTCCTTGAATTATAATGATGTATATTGAGTTTGATCAAAAGTACAAATTTTTTAACATATTTGAATTTTTATTCAATAGTGTCAAATGTTCTTGAATTTATCTCTTTTTTAGGTTAGTTTGGTCCAAATTAATTATGAGCTTAATTTTAATAATAGTTTAGGGTATATTTATGAAATCAAACCTAATGGTTTGCATTAATGAGCAAAGTCTGGTGATGGTGGATTAATTAAAATCCAAAAGACTTAATTAAGGTTGGATAATTAATTAAAAAAAGGTGAAATATTTTGCATGTGTTTGCACTAAATTAAATTAAGTGGAGGTTGAAGAAAAAGATTTGTAACTAATTAAAGTTGCAAAGCTTAATTAATACTTCCTACAACTCCCACATGTAATGTTGCTCCAACTTCATTTTCCCTATTGATTAAAGGCTATATTACTTCCATATACAATTGGTAATTCATTCATTATTTGGACCAAGAAATTTAAACAACTAAAATAATTGTTATTTTAGCTGAAAAGGGCATAATTCGTAGGAAATATCAAAGAAAAAAAAAATATATTTAATCATATTCGAACTCATTGAAATTAAGCCGAACATTAATTAATTTTGTAGATATTAATTCGGAGTACATAAATATAATTTGGTACGTCTAATTCACATTTAATTATGTTAGTTTTTACATCTGATTATCCCTTGAGATGTACGTACTATCTTAAATAATAATTTTATTCTGATGTACAATATCTGGATGCAATAAATAACATATGTCAGAATATGTATTATGGTGCCGTTTCGAATTATGAAATCCATAAATATGTTTTACTATGCAATATGAATTATTCGTTGCAAATTATGGCTATATATAGCCTCCTATATTGATGCTTAATTAGTTGACCTTTGACTAAGAATTCGAGGATATTGATTTATCAATTAATCCAAATACATTTTTTTTCTTTTTTTTTTTAAGTGTCATATTTGGCTTTTTATTCTTATTTTTTTAAGTGTTTTATTTTGAAATTCGATGATAAAATAGTTAAATTCTTCTCGGTTTATCCTTATAGTTAATGTTATATATAAGTTGGTGAATAATAAATAAGGTTAAAATATAAATTTACACACTTTCTTGATATGCATAATTTGATGATGGAAGACACTTATAAAAAAAAGGGCCTATATGCTTTAGTACTAATTTAATACAAGATATAAAAAATGTGACATTTTATACAAAATCAAACGAAATTTGTCACTTTAATCCTAACTAAATCCACTTATCGTGTTTAAAAACGAATTTCATTTCTCATTCCCCAAAACCAGGTGAAAAAAATAGAAATATATTATTAATTGATTTATGTAATTAATTGATTAAATCTTAATTAATTATTGCATTATCATTTTTATCCCATTTTGTTGAGGCATGTTGATTAATCAACGCCAATTACCTCAATTATATGTCGACAACATTAAATTTTGATTATTATCGAAATAAGTTATTTTGATTTGAAATGACCTTAGCAAATCTACATCGCAAGTGCAAGGTGCATTCATATTAAAAACAAGGATCCCTTCAACTCCCAACTAATTTTTTATATTAAATTCTTAGTCTCTTTTATCTCATTTGAAACTATGTAGGAAGTTATATTTTCAAACATACTATACTAAAAGAGAAATGATATGTTGCTCCCTTAATGATGTGCACTTTTGTGGGCACCTTCTTCGTTTCTTTGATTTGAAATTGTTTTGTTCGATTTTTTCGATTGTTTTATATTATTATACCATAAAAATTAATATAGAAATCATTAAATGTACAAAATAAATAAAAGTCAAAGCTCGATTTGTTCTTTTTTACTTCTAACATCGAAAAATGAGTATTAAGACAAATTGACCTTTGATTTTTTTTTTTTTTTGTAGATTTAATGATTTTTATATTAATTTCTATGATACTAGAATATAAAACAATCGAAAAATAGAACAAAATAATGTCAAATCGAAAAAAACGAAGAAGGTGCCCACCATTGAGGGAGTAGCATATCATTTCTCTGTAATTGAAAGTTTTAAAATTATTCCAAGACCGGTGCAAGTATATATATATATATATTTTAATTTTTATTTTGAAAATAAGTACATTATTATGTTTGAAACATTAAAAATAAAAATCTTCAATGACAGTTTACTATTTGAAAAATCTCTAATTACTTCAATATGAATAAACCAATTTACTTGACAACGAAACGCAACTCAGTTGATAAGATGTTTTCCCTCCAACCAAGAGGTCAGAGGTTCGAATCACCATAAGGGGGGAAATAGGGAATCATTATTGATCATCTTCCAAGAATAGGGAAAAAATAAAATAAGTAAATAAACCAATCTGCTTGAACACTCATTTTAATTTTATCATGCTAATTGATACTTACAAAGTCACAAGTATAATGCAGCACAATATATTCTGAAAAGAGAAAACACTAACACGCAAGGGCAGACACCTATGTGGGGTGGGTATGCTGAAGCTAGTCGTCGGAATCTCTAGGTGTTTCGTCGGAATTTTAAAACTCGAATTATGCTGATGAATTTATTTTATGTATTATCCCCTCGATAATTTAATCCTAGGTCACACCCACACACATCAAATGAGTCTTTTTTTATGAAGAATAATTTCATAGAAGGGATCGAATAAAAAAAATATACTGTAACTTTTTTATCTCACTCTTTCATCAATCTAAAAAAATGTATTCTAATATAATTGTCGGCTTCACACTCATAAATTCTTGGTTCACATCAATGAGCTTTTATTTTGTTTTATTTTATTTTATTTCATTTTATTTTTATTTTTGAGGGGCACATCAATGACCTTAATTCAGACTCTTAGCTGAAATGAAGGCGCGTAAATGTCATTGCAAATTCTTTTTTTTTTGCTTATTTTTTTTAATTTTTATTTTGCTTTTCATGGTGAGTTGGTACACACCCATATCATTATCTCGATAAATTTACTAGGAAAAAAAGCGTTAAAAGAAGAAGAAATAAAATGTGGATGACATTTGTTTGTCTATCCATCTCTTCTTAAAGCTAAAATTATCATACTCCAAGAAAAAAAAAAGAAAAGAAAAAAAAATCTATTAAATTTCTTAGTTGTAAAAAGCCATTATGAGGAGCCCTTCTTTTCAGCTGATTTGGTAAGGCAGTTGAACATTAAATTATACTCATTTTTTCTATTTCTAATTTTTAAAATAAATATACATCCATGGATGTGATTTATTAGTCGATTAATCGCCGCCATTCATGATGTCTCAAAATATCATTTGTTTCGATTATGTGTATTGACAAGATTCAACCAAAAATCCACCCTTTAAATAAACAGGAAATATGAAAATCAACAAAATGAGATGCAAAGGACAGTCACTCTTATTTATAGTTATGCTCTCCAATTTATTGTCAGAAAATGATTTGAAACAGAATATATATAGTCCGAACACATATTCACAAACCATTTTAGAAAAGAAAAAAAAAAATCATGAAAAAAGACACCAGAAATCCATTTTGTAATTGAAAAGTACTACCTCCATCTCATTACATTAGTCCCCTTTAGATAGACACATAAACTAAAGAATGAAGAAATATGTAACTATAATCAATTCTAAAAAAAAAAGAGTTAATTGTAACAAAATATTTTTTTACCATTTTAAGAAATAAGACTAATATGATATGATAGACCAAGACGAAAAGATGACTATATAATGAGATGGAGGTAGTAGTCCATAATCAGAGAGTTTTTTTGTTTTTAGACCTATCCCGTTTATAAAGAGCCCGCCTTATAAAATTGTAAAATTGAGTCTATTAGTTGACTCTTTATAAATAGGATGGAAAAAGTATACAAAACGGAGTGATCATGAAGTGTGCAAAAAGTTCAAACTGCACGAAAACCAAAAGTACAAATCAAAATAATTAAATTGATTCGATTCGGCACATTTTGAAATTTCAAGAAAATAACAGCCAAAATAACTTAAAATCTCATAATTTTACAAAATTGTCAACTTCCTGAAGTTAACTCAGTTGGTTTGGCATTTAAAAGTGGCTCAAAATTCTGAATTGTATCTAAGAAAGAGAACATAAGATGTCTTCCTCACGCTACAACAGTGATGCAGGTAATTTTCATAGCCAATTCTTCAAAAAAACTACTTAATCTTTACGCATCCCTTGTACATTCGAACCTGTTTCCCCCACCTTCTCCGGTATATGCCACACCTGTAGTGGACTGGTTGGAAGTGCTCGTCTACTTTTTCTTCTTCGATTTGTTGGAGACAGATTGGGTATACGCAGTTCCCTGGAAATTTGAATACATATTAGGCTATGCCTTCTTCAGAAAAGGAAAAAAGAAAAGAACTAATAACAAACTCAGAGTGCAAAAAAAAAAAAAAAAAACTCAGTGCAAGAGTTGTTGCACAAACCTGCAACCACTCATCCATGGAGGCATCAGTTGTTCCAGTTCCGACTTCCACCTTTGGCGCCCTCTTGGTTTTCTGATTATGAGAAGTGAGAGAAAGAGAGGGTGAGGGATTTCTTGAGAAAGAAAAGCAGGAGCTACTTAGCAAAATTGATTACTTCATCCAACTTTTGATCCAGGTCGAGCCAACAATCACAACAAAAAGGAAAATTACAATTCAGTTATAATGTTGACATTTACAATCATTTTTTGTCCTATGTCATTCAGAGAACCATCATTGACAAACTAATCACCTTCAGATAAAGATATCAGCACCCAAATGAACTAGAACAGAGGTCATAAAAGAAGAATAAATAGGATCACAAACATCTGCATTTCCAGCTTGGAATTAGACCAGCTTTTGCACAAAAGCAGTTCAAATCCAAACCAATCCCTCTCCCCCTACCTCTCTCTCCAAATTAAAAAAGGGAAAAGCACGAAACTGAACAAAAGGAAGCTTCCTAGGTATTAATGAAGTAAAAAACGCATTAAAAAGTTAAGGGTTATGGAAATGTTACATGTAAAAGACCACGACAAGCTAACACTCTATGATTAGCAATAGGTACAATGATGTCTTTCAGCAGCTCTTAAGTTATTTATACTTGGAAATTACACTAGCATTCTCTAGCACACTAAGTTACATTATTAGATGCTTTCACAAAATAGTAAGACATGCTAGAGATACAGCTTAAGCAAAAAGATCCAGCTTTTACCTTGGATAAATTTTGAATTTGGCCACGTATCCAGAATCCAAGAAGTCCAAGAAGGGCTACTCCAAGGCAAAACAAGAACACCGATTCAACGCTGAACATGCCACCTGGCTCAGACACTTCAATTGTTCCATTGTAGAAGGTACTCTGGTAAGGCTGCTGGGCGATCTCATAAGCAATAGTTCCCACAAGATCATACTCGCCAGACTGCAGCAGGTTTACGGAAAACAAAGCCATCAAAAATTAGGCCAACCTCAAAATGCAAAAGTAAATCTAAGGATACACTTAACTATTCTGCAGACTTACTTGTAAGAACTTGCTTACGCCAAATATATAAGGGTAAGTTGCTTGAGCTGATGGGGGAACCGTTGCATTATTAAAAGTCTACAAAATCAGAGCATTTAAATAATTAACAGAGGCCTGTGAGAATATACACAGGCTGCAGCAGTGATTTTCAAGTCACCAGGTGATTCCTGATGGATTATCATAGAAATGTTCATAGTTGCAAAAATCATGGTGAGCAACTCAGAACAAGGGTTGCTTTCTCTTAATAGAAAATAGGATGCTACTAGTGATGTGCTATATAAGTTTCCACCCATAATGGGAACAAAAGAAAAGAAAAGAAAAGAAAGAAAAGGTGAACATAGAACACCAAATCTCTCCAGAGATAGCATGAGCAATGCAAATGGAAAGGCCGACAATAGAACATCTGATTTTACACGACATTTCTGCAGCAATGCAATCCCAATAGTAAGCTGCTCCTTAAATATAAGAAGTCTCTGAAAGACTATCTATAGACTAGATGTCTATAAATATCAAAAGTTTAAAAGCACAAAATATCAGGCAAAGGAATAAAGAAGAGATACCTGGGTAGAAAGATTCTGGAGCAAGTAGCGATGTTCGTAAGGGAGATGAAGACTAGCCTGTATGGCAATGACATTAATAGTTGATTCCCCTGCATTACATTGAAATATACCAAGTTTAGAATCAGATTCACATTAGAGCAAGAAGCATCGAGAGAGAAGAAAAAGAAGAGGGGGTGGCCGAGTAGCATTCGAAGAGAATAAATCCAGCAACCAACAACTACATTGCAATTCCAGAAAATTAAGCAAAATACAGACACACACACAACATGAGGAGACAAAGCATTACCATCATTTTTAATTCCAACCAGAACTTCAGTTTCTTCCCCAGCTACAACAGCTGCAAAAAGAATTAGAAACTCAGAAATCAAGTTACACCACACTAGATAAGACAAGATTACATATGCTTACTCTAGAGGTACAGGTCATAAAAGGCTGAGAAGAAAAATCTAATTAAAGTAACTAACCTTTTGAGGGATTCTTAGGGAAAACAGTAACAGTTTCCACGCCTGAAGCTGGACTAAAAGTCCCACTAGCAAAATCTTGGGTATCGTCCCCAACAATTCCGAGATCCCCAGCTTCCTCAGCCGAATCAACAACTTCATTATCAGGGTCTGGCTCACATCTTGCAACTACAAAGCAAAAGGAACACATAGACATTCATAAACTGAATCTGGAGTATGGCACACGCGACAATTATGCATCAAACCAGTCCGTATAGATACAAAAGCTAAGAGCAAATTAACATACATCCATAATTTGGAAATCAGTACAAAAGTGGACCAAGGGAACTGTGCACTAAAACACCCAAAAGAATTCGAAAATGATAGCAAAATCAGTAACTGCCATCCCTTACATATCTGGTTTGGGAGAAATTTTCCATTTAGAAAAAGATCTCCTTTGACTTAAGAAACTTCCCTTTGTAGACTGCTGAATAGGTAAACTGAATCAGCATAAACTTAAATCATCAATTATTACAACAGTCAACAGCAGCAACTCCAAAACTAACACAAATGCAAGACTAGTAAACCGCAGAAAATCAAACATCATCATAAAAACTATAACCAAAACTAATAAACAACCAAATCCAGCTCAACGATCAAAATCAGCACAAAACACGACAATAGGGTCTCGATCTAATTTAATCGCACTACGGAAGAATCATAAATGCAAGATAATACCACAAACAACTGCGAAATTCAAGCTGCAAGCCAGAATTTCCCGTGCATGTGCATGCATAGAGGCATTGACCAATACTTCAACAGTAAAAAGACGAAAAAAAATCGAGCAAAGCTATTACAGAGTGGAAATGGAGAAACGAAATGAATCTGGATCCGAGATTCTTACCTTGCAGAAGTGATGAGGAAAAGAGGAGCAGCGCGAGGATCAGAAAAACCCTAATTGTCATTTTTGATTCCTTTATTAATGGTTTTGCCCCAAACCAGAGAGGGGGGGAGAGAGAGAAAAGGGGGAATTGTGTGTGCGGAGTGTGCGTGAAGACCGAGAAGCATGAATTTACCTTTTTAACGCGTGGACCGGAAGGGCAAAACCGGAAAATCGCCTAACGTACCACCATTTTATATTCAAGATTTCCCGCACACACAGAGAGAGAGGCTTAAAATGGAAATCTGTTATTCCACTTTTCGATTTAATTGCATTCAAGAAGTGAATTTTAAGGTGGATTATTTTCCTTTGTTGCACATATTGCCTAGTCGGATACTCGTATTAAAAATATTTTTAAAATCAATAATAATTCTTATTTTAAAAAAAAGTTATAAACAAAAATGTTAGTTTTAAAAATATTTTTTAACACATGTCAAACATCCGAAAATCTAAATCCGAAAACGCAATATAGAGCCATTGCCTCCCATCGTTTCACCCATAGTTAATTTGTATCTAAATATCAGTTCATGGGTCTGCCAAATTTTGTTCGAATTTTGATGAGAATTATCAGAGTGCATATGCTGTTTCATTTAAATATATACATGAAAATAAATTCCACAGAAAGTCTTAAACCCCTTTTATAGTTCTTGTAATTCTAATTGTACTTTAATTTCCACCACAGACATTGTTAATTGTTAATATCAATAAAAAGAAAGCATTCATTATTTCCATACCTTATTCATGTATGACCAAAATCCACATTCAAGGGGCAAAATTTATAAATAAACCGAATTACATTGTCGCCTTCCTAAGTAGGAGTATCATACAATACAAGCAAATCTCCTTCAACAACTAAATACCAGCAGATGCGTGAGATCAATTTCAGTACTAATTCCAATTCAGTTGCTCCAATAGAATAAACTGGCAGCGCCACAAAATAACCAGAATCTAAACCTATGTCTTTTAACATGAGTAAAATCTTTAAACTTGAAACGACCTTCTTCCAAATTACAGAAATGCATAAACCAATTCTATATGAAAGCTCCAAGTTGTCTGAATCAATCCCCGTGAATTGTGTATCGCTCCCATTTCTTTGTCGGGTCATATATCTACACGAGAAAAAAGGGTACATGGTTTGTGAATATTGAGCAACTATCACGTGAAGTGTGAATATACATTGTGTGCGTGTGAGAGAGAGGGAGGGAGAGGGAGGAGAGGGAGAGTACCTCCCATCTTGAAGCAGGAAATATGTGTTTGTTCTTCTCATACCAATGCCTCTCCACAACTTTACCAGCATGCGACTGCGAAAAAAGAGAGTATTTATTTCAGTTAATTGATCCGATAAAAAATGAGTGGATGAGGAGAAGGATGAATTAGACTAATACACATATTGCCACCCAATAATTGTGCAGAGGAAGTCTCTGCAAATACTGTTTCGACACATTACACTAAAAGGTTCAAGAAGAAGAAGAAGAACTTGAAAACATCTCTAGTTCACTAGACGGCAATAGAGATCAGAGACAGCTAAGAAAAAAACTCAAAATAGTGAAATAGATATAGAACTTGAAAAATTGCTCCTTCTCATTTTCGACACATGCAGAAGATAATTTTGTCGAATAGGCAGGAGTATCAAACTACAGGATTCTTCACAAGGTCAAGTTCTTACCTCGTCTTTCTCCTTTGTTGCGTCAGCAGTGGTTCGAACATCCTCATGTACATCAAAGTGGAAAAGCTGCGAGTAAAACCAAACGCAGATATTAGGCTTGTTTTATAATGTTTGCAAGTTGGAGGGCACAGGAAAAGTTTTGATGTAATATATTAAAAGTGCAAATTGTAGTAAGAAAAGAAAAGGTTAATGTTGGTTTATTATGATAAAATAGTGTTAATCTGTTGGTTGTATTGTGGAAGAAATAGTAAAACTTGTGGGAATTCTAGAGCAAACACACCCTTACAGATAACAACCCTGATAGTGTAACTGAACAATTGAAGAGAGGTACAGGACTTTGGTAAATATTCAACATAATAGGGCTAGGGGGTTCTTAGTGTTCACGAAACTAGCTGATGTTCATTGTATGCAATAACAAATTGCATGTGATAAATCAATGGAGTGGCTAGAAATTCCACATCCGTTTAGCTAGTACATCTAAGACATTTGCATGCAGTAATGTAGCCGTCCTACAACTTGAAATGCATTAAATACAAATCTATGATGATTTTGAAAATCGTTATCAACTAGGTTATCCTTTTTCACGAGTTGTATTACCATGGATGTGCTAATATACTCTGAAATTGAAAGAGATTGAGAAATTGGACATTACCGGTCCACTTTTCCCTCTAGCCTTGTTCACAATAAGTTCATAGAAACTGTGTTGCTGCAATAAAGAGAGAAAAATGAATACAAATAAGTACAGGACATGGTTTTATATTCCATATCGCATATACAGATAAGAAGTTCAGATTGAAAAGAAAAACGTGTCTAGATATTTTGGCCAATTACAACCAGAGATGTCTGAGTGTCGGCTCTTATTATCAAGGTCTTACATGTGGAATAATGAGATCTTCTTTAACATAGAGCAGATTCTCCACTGACGTTGTCCGAACCTCTCGAAATTCAGGAGAAAGCTGCTGCTGGACAGCACGAAGAAATTCCCCAATGCTGTCACCTTTCCGCACCTGTTAGATGCAAAAGCCAGTTTAGCATAGTTTACCAATCTTATCGGCATAAAGAAATAACTCGGGGGGAATCACTGAATCAAGACCCAAAGTAATCACAAACCTGGATTGCCCTTCGATGGCCAGTACCATCCCAGTAACTGTAAGTGATTTGAAGAGCCTCATCTATAAAAACAACCAGAAGAAGGCACTTAACTAAGAATACCATAAACTAGAACACATGGACGCGTAAAGGGTTTTACTACTAACTTTTGATTTGTTCTTGCTCAAGAAGCCACTGCTTTCGTAAGCGTTCGCGCTCAGCTTGTTCCTCTGCCTCTCTCTCACTGTAAGAGTATGCTTCAAACTCCAAAGGCCATTAATAAGTAAAGGATCGGAATGTATACCATAGTAATTCAAATAGGGCCAAAGAAACGTGAAATAGACATGTTCAACATAGAAGCTACTGAACCAAACCAGAAACGAGAGGAGAGAAATTCCTACCTATCAGGCAAAAAGCTAGTTTCTACTGTAGGATCTTTTCCATATTTCCCAAATCTCCGGCGGATTTCATCGTCTTCTACAAAGACAAGAGTGTAATGTGTCAATGTGCAACATAAGAGTGTAGTCATGCCATTAAAGCCAGAAACATTAAAAATTTAAAACATCAGAAATTCAACTTTATTTCATCAATTTTTCAGCAGTAACAAAATTCAAATTTAAATTCAAAGCAAACAGAAATCCAATATGGAAAATATCTCTTTTACTTTGAAACAGAAGCATCCTTCAAACGGAAATCTATCCATCAGAGATCATAGTTACCCAAAAAGTAAGATAAACCATACAGCAAACTGTTCCAAGTGCATAGAATAAATAGAATTCCAACAAAAACCATGAGGTCTAAGCCACCAATAATAGGAGAAACTGCAACTCAGAAATGTAAAATGGAACCTAAGCTTTGGAAAGGAGAGGTCTAACCTTGTGAAAGATCAATGGATAAGCTATCAAATGACTGAAAGGCGTTGGAATAACATAATAACAAAGTGTCTAACTAGTATTAAAATAAAAAAAAATACTAAAAGAAGATATAGCAACCGATTCTGCATATACATGTCCGGATGAATTCAATCGTACAAACGCTTGTAACAAAACAAACGAAGCTAGAAGTACAGCCAGTAAATGCTTACCATTTTCCTCATCTTCCTCCTCATTGTCATTCTCAAATTCATCAGCAAATGATAGTCTTGGGTCTGCCTTTATTTTCCGCTTCTTTAATTTCTGTAACTGAAGCTCCTCCTCCCTGCCAAAAAAAAAGGGGTCAAAAACAAAATTAAGAGAACAAACAGCAGTCACAATTCTACAGAAAATTAGTTAACTCACTCTTGCTGCAACTTTAGGAGCTTCTCCTTCTCTTCCTCTTCGAATTTATTCTTAATATTTACTCTCTGCATCAGAAGGAAAAGTTAGCTGATGCTGCATATACAGGAATGTTTACACAAAATAGCTTCAAGACTCGACAAACCGTACACACGCAGCATAGAAAGAACCACAAGCAACCCATTACATAACCGCCCCATCCAGGAAAAGGGGCTGGGAGAAATCGCAAAAGAGAGAGAAATTATTCATACCTTCTCAACATATTGCTCCCTAGTAACTAGACCAACAGTTTCCTTCTTGAATGCAGTCTCCAATATCTGAACAATAAACAAATACTCAACGTCAATCAACCACCAAAATACAGATGGTTCCAATAATTTCAGTTTCCTTCATAGTACTTTTAAACATACACAAACACACACTCATCTTACAAGTGAATCTTAGAAATTTCAAGCTAAACGAGCTCCAAACCTACCGAATCATACTTTTCTGAGAATTAAAGTAACTTCCATCACTAGGTACCGCAACGATAAGTGAATCAAATATTCGATAGATCAGGACATTATACCTCTGAGGTACTGGAGCCGAACTGGAGGAGGCCAGGCTGGCCTTCAGAAGCGGCGGTTTTGTTCTTGAGTTCTTGGATTTTGCGGCGCTCCGCCTCCCTCTGCTTTTCCAGCCGCCGGATCCTGACAGCGTCCTGCGCCGTGCCGACGTAGCCGTCGCCCATACCCGCCATGATGAGTGTGGAGAAACAAACTATGGTTTAGATTTGTCGATTGATAGTACGCAGAATCCGTACGAGGTATAGGGGATGTTAGGATTTAGGGCTCCGGTCGATTGGAAGCGCGACTTCTAATATGACTGTATTTTTTGGAACAAGTTCCCTTTTCTTTTTTTCTTTTCTTTCTTCTGTTTTTTTTTTTATTTTATAGAATTTTTTGGAATAAGTTGCTTTTAATAAGTCTTTCATGGTTTAGTTGCACAATTGTAAATAGATACATTTTACAAAGTTTCAAACTTGTTTTCCACGAGCCAAGCTACTCGGCCATCGATTCGAAAAAAACTCTCGTTTAAACTTGAATTCATCAACAATTGAGGCGAGCTCGAGCCCGAATTCGAGCTCAATAAAATTATCGAGTCGAGCTCGAGTATTTAGGTATTATTCGACTCAATTTGCTCGCGAACATGTTCACCTCGTATATAATCGAGCTTTAGCATTTATGTATTATAAAATTGTAGGTAAGAGAATTTGAATCATTGTCAATGAATTAGTTTATGTTTGATGAAATTATTTTACTTTTTGTTCAGTTGGAATGTTAAAAGAAAATTTGAGTTCGACCTCGAACTCGAATTAGTTAAAAAATAAATTTAAAAAAAAATATATACCCTAATTGAATCGATGAATTATTGTTAATTAATAATATAATATTAGACAAAATCATATTACATAGAAATTGAAGAAAATAAAAATAATAAATAAAAAAAATCAATTTTGGTATGCAGTTGGTACAATGTAATGAGGACAGAGGAATATTATATTCCATCAAACAAAATAATATGTCATATCAAGTACGACTCAAATTTTATCTTAACATCCACTTTTAAGACGAAATGAGTTCGTACTACGTGCCTAAAACTCAGTGTAGCTCGCCTTGCATCTGTAGGGCCGCCCCAGGTACGAGGTTAAGCCTGCGGGGAAAATATTTTCCTATTACTATTTCCTATACGTATAACTATTAATACAAATTTAATGGCAATGCTTATCACAAATGTGTTAATTTCAAGAATTTAGATTAATAGTAGTTTGAAAATCTATATTGACAATGTACGTACATGTTTGTTGTACTATATAAGAAGTTTCTCACAGTTTTATATAATTGTGTTTGAATTAACGTTTTCAATTTTTTAATCATTTTTTGACCGCAAATTTCTACTATTACTTTTGAGAATATATATCCAATATTTTCAAAAAAAAATACTGACTTATTTGCTTATACAAGTGCTACAAAGTTTATTTTAAATACGAAGTCAAATTTAAAACTCTACAAATATTAAACATCTATACATTGTATATTTTAGTCATTAAATCAAAGTCAAATTAATTGTATTTATTATAAATAAAAAAACTCCCCAAGAGAATAAAAGCCCAATAAGACAGTATTACAATTTATTTATTATATATACTAAAAAAATCAATCATGCCTTGAACTTGAACTCCAGCAATCAATCAAGATTAACTTACCCTCGATCGCAGTTTCCCCCTCGATTCGGTGAAATTCCTCTACTCTAGGGTTCGTGTTGATGCCAGTTCCGGTAGAAATCGTGTGAAAGATTATTGATTGAGAAATAGGGCGAGGGATCTAAGTCCCAAGAATTTCCTAATTTTCTTCACGGCCTTGGTACGTTTTAGGGACTAACTAATTTTCCAACCGTTGGTTTTTGGTGTTTTCAAGATTCTTGCTTACTAGGTTTTTGTTTGTTGGCCACTGTTAAGAGAAGTAATCTGGCTTATCATGTTGTTTGGTAGGCGAGATTGATACTCTTGATGGCCCGAAAAACAATCTCGGCCCGAGTGACAATTCACTGTAGACAAAAACTTGTGTCAGCCGGAGGCACCGTGCGGCCGGGCCCAAAGTGTCAATCTTTATACAGAAAAGTGTCAATCTATATGAATAAAAGTGTCAATCTTTAACATAATTATTTTACGAATAAAATGACAATTTTTAAAAGTGTCAATCTTTATACAGAAAAGTGTCAATCTATATGAATAAAAGTGTCATTGTTTTAGCCCGGCCGCACGGTGCCTCCGGGTGACCCAAGTGTGTCCCTTCACTGTAGCCTTTTGAATTTTCAATCCGACCTCCACCCTCTGATTGAAATGGCCCAATTGAACGGTAACCCATATTGAAGTGTAAAAATTCTAAAATATCCTTCATTTCATCCATTTCTCTCGTCCCTGTCTCACGGCAACCGCACATTTCTCTATCTCCCTTCCCGATTTCTTCTTCTCCCTCACCAAACCCGTCGACGCCTCCTCACCCAAACACAGCCGGCGTCAGCCGGTCCGCCACTGCCGCAACCTCTCTTATTTTCCTCTGTTCTGAAATCACGGTCTTCGTCGGAGGTCTTGGTGTAATCTTTGGCGGCGCTGGTGTTTCCGGCGACCACAGGGAGATGGGCGTGGGGAAACTACTGTAAAAATCGAGAGACGCCTCTCTCCCACCGTACGTGTCGCACGAGAGCGTCCATGGTGGCGGCTGTGACCGAGGCACGACCGGCGTCGAGCCACGGTACTACCTTGTAGGCGGCGGATTCGGTGGCTTAGGATCTTCGAAAATATGCTGAGGAACAGCCGCTATGAAGGTAAATGGCTTAAATCAAGCTTTGTTTTGTGGATTTTATTCTTCATATTTGATGTACCAATTTTGCTGGTTAGGTTTGATTCTTGTGGTTTATGTTGTTGTAAAGCTCAAATCTTTCTTTATTTTAGTTGGCTTGGATTAAGAATTATCGACTTACAGATCTTATAGCAACAGTAGGTGTTTTCTTGTTTTTTTACTTATGAATTTTTGATTTGGAGTTCTAATTATGTGGTTGATTGGGTGATTTGGATTTTTGGAAGAGGAATGTAGATGTAAAAATCAGAGAGCTCATTGTTTCATTGCATTACTCAACATTTTAGTTGTCTAGGTTAGTGATGTGTTTCTTCTCGATGTTCACATGCTAGGCAGGGATGGTTTCAAGCTCTTGGAGATTGGAAATGAATATGCCAATCATCAGTAGTGATGACTATGGAGAGAGAGTGTAGCTAATGTAAAAATAGATGAAGTGAATGATGAGGAGATGGAGATGGAGATGGAGATGGAGATGGAGATGGAGATGGGGATGGAGATGGAGAAGGAGATAGAGATGGAGAAGCTTCCCAAAATCAAGAAAAGTGCAAGAAAGAATGAAGATGAAGCACACCATTATGATTGCTTTTGTTGAACACGAGTGTTCTTTGTGGCTATCGAATTGTTTGCAGTTTATCTTGAATTATGTAAAGAATCCAGTTATTCATGCAAGAGATAATGCTTAAAAAATCTTTTGAAGCTAAATTAGAATTAGATTTATTTTGTCTTCTACAGGTTAAATGAGTAATATCATATTTTAATCATGTTCTAATCAAAGTTATACTACCTCCAACCCAATTAAGTATTCCCATTTGCTTTATTGACTTTTCCGGTACGCATTTTCACCGAAACTTAGTACGGGTTTTAAAATATACTCCCTCCATTTCGCTTAACTTGACTCATTTGAATAGTGACTTTTCTGGCACGCTTTTCCACGCTTCTTGATGATGGGTTTTAAAATGGATTTTTGAAGAATTATTTTTTTTACGGGATACTACGACCGGATTTTTGAAGAATTATTTTTTTTACGGGATACTACGACTGTAAAAAAAAATAATTCTTCAAAAATTCATTTTAAAACTCATCATCAAGAAGCGTGAAAAACCGTGCCAGCACAAGCCAAAAAGTTTTGAGCCAAGTTAAGTGAAATGAAAGGAGTAATTTTGAAGTATCGTTTCTTTTACGGGATACTATAACACTCGTAGTATCACATAAAAGAAACGATACTTTAAAATTATATTTTAAAACCCGTACTAGGTTTCGGTGGAAATACGTGCCGGAAAAGTCAATAAAGTAAATGAGAATACTTAATTGGGTTGGAGGTAGTACAAGATATCAAAATTTGTAATCTTAACTACCAAACAATAACAATAAAATTTTAATCTTGTCTAGTCTCATCATGTCAAGATAGCTTTTCAATTTTATTATCTAATCTTACCTTATCTCATATAAGCTACCAAACATGCCCTAATGCTCCGTTTTGTAAGCAAGATGAAACAAGATGAAGGCAAGATGAGATGAGTCATCTCCCTTCATCCGGTGTTTGGTAGCATTTTACAAAAAGTGAAAAGCTCGAACATCATCTACCCGGCCCGTTGTTATTTACTGTTTTTCCCACTTGACTTAACTCTCCAAAATGGTGAGTTGAAGGGAGATGACTCTCTCTTCTCACTTTGTAATAATAATAATAATAATATGACTTAATAATATTTTAATAATATAGATTGCAGTTGTTGTTAAATAATAATAATATTAATAATATTTTATAGATATTGTCGGTTATAATTATATAATTAATAAATAAATATGACTCAATAATAATAATAATAATATTATTAATAATAATTCATTATTATTGTTATTATTATTTTAAAAAAAATATCTCATTTTGAAAGATTTGCTACCAAACAACATATGATTCATTCATCTTGAATACTATTCATATGAAGTCATCTAGAGATGACTTTAAAAATGTACCAAACACTGCCTAAGGATATCATCACCAAATTAGTTACTCCTAATTGCCAAAGAAAAGGAAGGAAAAAAAGAAAAAAAAGTTAAAGTCTCTCCCAAAACGCCACTCCCAACCCAACCAACCCCCTTTAACCCAACCTATTCCACGCTCATACAAACTCCAGCGGCGGCGGAGGCGGCGGCACTCCAGCAGCAACGGCGACGAAGACTATCAAATTCAGGCGAGTAACAATTTCAACTAAAACAGTTTGGGTGGGCTTGAGCCAACCCCAGCCCTAGCGTGGTGGTAGTATAGTCGATGCTGAGATTTGATTCTTTAATATCATGCATCAATATCTACAATTCTTTAAATTGGTTATTGCTGTAGTATGATTATGCTCAATTTTTTGTGTTTCAGATGGCATTAGCGTATGGTGATTTGAAGTTCTCAAATAGGAGTCAAAAGGAGAACTCTTGTCTCGAAACAAAGTTAGTCTCTCTCTCTCTCTCTGTCTCTGATTCCTATAAATTGTGATTCACTAAAGATATTAAGATTTAATATACTTATTTAGAGAGCTTTTTTTTATTTTTTTTATTTTTGACCATTGCCATGAACAATGGAGTGCATTCAAACAAATTCCCTTCACCAATTAATAGTGTGTTGCTCATATCTATGAACCAACTAACCAAACAATCCTCAACGACCACCATGAGCCTAAACACACTTTCTTGAAACTCAGCAGTTCCTCTTTCACCTCCATATCTTGAAAAGATTGGATTTTTATGAAAATGACATACCTTTTCAGATCATGATCTCAGAGATAGGTTTATCTAGCTCATCCACATAAGTCTTCCGCGCCTGAATAGTAGAACGAAATGCAGTCATCTTCTCCGACAAATTTGCAAGAGAATCATCCTTTGATCCTCCTAAAAGATACTTGACTAGGCTTCTGCCCCTTCTCTACCATTTGCAAGAAACACCTCTCAGCCTCTTCCAATTTCCCCAAATCACAAAGCAAATTGAACAGCACATCCGAGACCAAGAACGCTCCAAATCCCTTCTCAACCATATCATTCCACAGCTCAAGGGCTAAATCCACTTTCTCTTGCCTCTTCATCAACCTAATCAAGAACATACACGACTGCGTATTAGGCAAGCATCCTATCTCTTTCATCCGCAGATACAAGCTCCGCGAGCTTTTCAGGTCATTTATCCAAAAAAGTGACCTAAAAAACACATTAAAAGTTGTGGCATTAGGGATCAATCCCTTCACCATCATCTCCTCCATCACATTGTACGCGTCTCCTAATCTCTTTGCTATGCACAAGTTTCTGATCACAGCATTATAAGCTGCAACATCAGGGTAGCATCCATACTCCCTCATCTCCTTCAAGACTTCCCTCGCCTTATCTGGCTGTCCGGCTAATCCTAGCCCTCCGATCAAAGATGTGTAGGTGATCACATCCAAATCAATGCCCTCGTCCCTCATCTTACCAATCAAGTTATATGCCTTCTGCAACTCCCTCCCTTTACAAAACACATCCACAAGGCAATTATACGATACTATATCGGGCTCGACCCCCATATCCTTCATCTCACCAAAAAACGCCTCTGCCTCATCACATGATTTCCAACCAGCTAACAAGATATTGAAAGTATGCAAATTAGGCCTAAATTCATGCTTCAACGAATGATTGATGTTTATTGAAAGTATGCAATTGATAGACGTTTATTGGAATCCCCCATATCCTGCATGCATTGTTGTTTATTGGGTGTTTCTTTCTTTTGGTTTTAGAATCACTTGGAAGTTGAATACATTGGATTGGTTCCTTGTTAAAATCAGGTGTGCGATTGAACTAGGGATTCGTTGTGCCCAAAATGTTTATGGGATTGCTGCTGATCCACAGCCGGATTGGAGTTTCGACAAGTTACTTTCGGAGCTAAACAATAGTAGAACTTTAAAGTCTCCTTCACCTTTTACCAAAACAGAACCTAGGTATGCTTCCACCTTTACTTCCTAGTTTTTATCTGTTTTGTGTTATTTTATGATGTGAATAAGTCTTGCAGATATTTGAAAGCTTCAAAGGAGAAGCATGGAGTAGTAATGCATGTTTCAAATTGCCTTCTGCAACACTTCATCTCTCTCCCTCTCATTGGTGATGATTCTGAAGATGGCATCACTCGACACCCTCAGCAGCAGGTGATGGGTAAAGCTGGAGCAGTGATCAACGAGCTAGGAAATGGACTTCGACTTAATGTAATGGTACGCAGAATTATTTTATAAATAGGGCATTTAATATCTGGGCTTATAGTATTTTGCATTTGTTTTAATGTAGCAACTTTTTATTTTTTATCAAGTGATAAGGTCTTGTTGCTTGTGAATTAATATATTGTTGCCCTTATCACATCACAGGAGGAAGTGAGATCCAAAATATCATCCCTGCAGACAGCGTTGGCCCATGAAACTGAGAAAGTTATCTCGTTGATAACTATAACTGACAAAGACAGAGAGTTACAGCATGAGAGGGATAGAAAATTGGACTTGCAGTATCAGCGCACACTGTAAGTTAATTTTGTGTCTCAATTGCTATGATGTCTGTTCTTCGTGAGGGCCTTAATGTTGTTGACGTGTTCTTAACTTTCAATCAGTGCAGAATCCCTCGATGATCACCTGACGACTTTACAGAGGGATCATGAACGCGTATCTCAATTAGAAGAAAGAAGAATACGGGATGATATGGCTCGTGCAAGGGAGAAGGCAATGCAAGAAGAGAAAATTCGACAGGCAGAAGACATGGTATATCTTCCTGCACATTAATTGATTTATAATTATGGATTTGCCAAAGTATCACATTGATATATCGGTTCCCATTCTTTGCTATTAACATAACGTGTTTTCCAGCATTAACATAGTTGTATTGCATATGAGGCCAAACTAAAAGCTGCTGAGCATGCTAAAACAGAAGCTCTAGAGGCTGAGAAAAAAGCTGCTGAAGAAGCTGCAGTCAAAATTGCTTCTGATACATTATGTGCGGCTCATAATGAAGGTAAAGACTCCAAGAAAGCCCCTGTGCCCTCCATTTCTATATTTGATGTAAAGAATGGAGTGCAATCATCATGTTTTCTTTTAAATTTTCTGCAAATAAAATACATTACTTGTTGAGTTGATTCTCATGTTGTACTTGCTTCTCTTTGGCAGTAAGAAACACAATTAGAGCTTCGAAAAATGCTCTTGAATTGGTAAAAAGAAGGCAGCAAATTTACGAAGAATTATCTACAAAAAACAAGGCTCTAATAGAGAGTACTGGTCAGGTGAATTATAGTCTCAGTCTACAGCATCTGCTTTAAGTAGACAGCATAAGTTATCAAATGTTTGAATTATTATTAGTCATTGCTGTTTGAACTATTTAAGTGGTAGGATTGGAATCACTAGGCATTAGAAGATTTATCAGTTTATTTAATCTAAGTCAACAGAGTTCTGATGTGGAAGTCCTCTTCCTGAGAGAAATGAGCATTTAGGGCAGGCTTTGCTTGTTAAGTTTGTTTCTTTTCCTTCTTACAGTTCGATGAATTTCTTACTTTTCCTGATATATTATAATGATCCACCAAGAGATTAGTCTTGAAACAGTAGAGAAGAGCCTCAAGAAACAGTAGATGAAATATCAGTTCTGAGTCCATGTTACAAGAACCGTTTCACTACAAAATAGCTTTACCTTTTGTAAATAAGGGTGCCAAAATAACTTCCCTTTAATCATCTTCAAGTACTGTTACTCATCTAGCTCCTCGTACTTCCACTCTTTCAGTTAGTACATTGACAACTCTTGCCTCATCCGTACTTGAAGGAACTTTTGTATGCTCTAATTGTGCACTCACTAGAGGCTGTGAGGATGCTTGCAGCCCCTTCAAGTATCCTGTGGCTTGATTTTAGTTATGGAGCCCTAGTCCTGAGTCTGTTTTAATCATTTAAGAGTGTTAAATTAGGGTGGAAAGATACTAGAAAAGTTATCTCTGAGTTGGCAGAATTCCTTCTTCTTCTTTTTTTTCCCCTTTTGATTAAACCTTTATTCCATGATTTTATTTTAACATGTGTATGTTGTTTGCTGTTTGCAGGATTACCACAGCCGTGGACATACTATAGGTAGACTAATCAGAACTATTTCAGCTACCGTAGAGAATATCAGGTATATATTGTCAAAACTTACCTTATTCTTCTTATTCAAGAATTCATCATGCTGATCTTTTTTTTTTTTTTTTTGATTCAGAACAAGGGCAGAAGAATTGGAGAAGCTGATTAATAGCCCAGAATGTCCACAATCCATCAGTATACAATTATTTGCTGAGAAGGTTATTATTTTATTTTATTACTGTATTATTTAACCTACTCGAACCTGTTACTGTTTGTTTTCTTGAAATTGTTACCTTTCTCGCTCATGCAAATATGGCGATTGATGTGCTTACCCCCAGCTCCTTGTTATTTCAGATTGTCTCCAATTGCGCAAATCAAAGGAGCTCTAATGCCATATTTGCTGCTTGCCGTGTAGTTGTTTTCGTGACATCCAAGGTACCATCTAATCCAAGAATTCTTCTGCGAATAACTGAAAATGGATAAAGTGGTTGTGGGAATTTTCTAATACTTTGCTGTGTATGCTTGTCTTTTATGAAAACAGATCCCAATAGCCATGGATATTCTCATTGCTGAGCTAAACAGAGTTTGTATCTACACAGCTCCAAAGCACATAAGTTACGCAGAGGTGATTCTTCCGGCTTGATATCTAATGTCTCCTCTTCCTTATACTTTTGTTGCCGCTCTTGCTTTCTGGGCACATTTGGTGATTTGAACTCTATTTTGTTTCATTTTATTTTCTGTATTTCATTCTTCAGAACTTCCATACTACATGAATGGATTTGTATCCTCAAAATACTCGTGTGTTTTCTTGTCTCGTGCCTGTTCATTGTATTTTATGGTGGGTTTAATATTAAATATGTGTTTGTTCATTCAGGAAGCATTCAAAACCGAAGATGAGTACTTCAAAGCTATTGGTTACAAGGAAGTAGATGGCAAGATTGAGAGCATCAATGACTATTTAGAGAGGTTGAGCTGCTATATGAAACTATATGGAGCTTTAGTGCAGGTTTGTAGCTCCTACTAACTTTACTTGAGTTTTCTGGAATCAGAGCTAAGCAATTTACCGATTAGTTTTAGTTTTAATCTTTGTCTTGTTATGGCAGACTGAAGTCGGGGGCTTCCAGAACCTGCACGGACTGGAGGAAGGTTGGGCATGGCTTGCGAGATTCTTGAATGCTCTCCCAGCAAATCTATTCACTGCAACTGCGCTGGACTCATTTCTCGGGGTAAGATAATGATGAACGAACATATCTTCTTCTATATAGCTGGAAAATTGATAGTTGTCTTAACGAAATAAGGCGATTTTTTTTGTTTCCCAGATGGCTGGATATGCATTGTACTGTCGGTACAAAAATCAATTCGAGAAGCTACTGAGCATCATTTCTCGCGACTTTCTCAACGCATTACAAGAAGGTGGTAGAGCCAAGATTAGCAAGGTCAAGACGTCGATTCGAACTTATATCGAGTCGAAGCAGTACAAGAAAGAACCTCAAGGATTGCAATTGAGAAGCCATCTAGACTCGCATTATTTTGTTTGATGTTTGGTTGTTTGTACAGCATAATATCTATCTATGCAGTTTAATTTTTCTGTCTAAACTGTTGTAACCATGTAGAGTTAAGTTAGTTGTGCATGGCAATGAGGGATTTTGTGTTGTCCCCAGAAAAGAAAATTAGTCTCTCGAGGCAACGTACATAGAATTTTAGCCAATTTTGTATGTATGGCTTTGGAGTATGTTACCCATATTAATTACTGTATTTACTATTACGTGGGTGGAATTATTAGTAACATAATTAATTAGTGTCGATTTTTTAATTTTTTTTTTCTATCATAATGTTAATATTATGGCGATTGCACTATATTAATTATTTCCCACTTTCAGTTGATTACAACCAATTGTAAGAAATTATAATTTAAAATGAAGTAAGGATGAGCATGAATGAGCGTTCTATATTGCAACACGCAAAAGTTCAGCAAGTTTTATTCGGTTTACTTTTATCTGATGTTTTTCATTTTTTACGTTTCATTTTAAAAGTGCATCGTTGAAAATATATATTCTAGTTTTAGATTTATCAACCCTAATTTAACAAATAATTTAAATCCTAATTTTAATTACTGATTCCTAAAAAATAATTTAAAATTAAACTAAATCACGCTAAATTAAAATTATTGGTTTTTTTTTTCTTTTACATAAAACTAATTGAAATTAATTGTTGGAGACAGTTGAAAGGAAAAACTTGGAAAAATAAATCCCATGTGACTTTTTTCTTAATAAAAAATCATAATTAAGTATATGAAACTAAAAACTATTATTATTATTATTTTTTTTATTTTTATTTTTTTGTAAAAGATAACTTTCGTAAAAATTAGCGGACTTGGCATTTCGGTTCAGTTTAAAATGGCACATTAAGTATGGGGAAAAAGTAAAAAAAGTAAATAAAAATAAAGGCGAAAACCCCACGAATAATTAGTACAAGGAAAAATACACAATTCGGAGAAAAAAATTCACTCATTACAAACTTTCATCATCAAATGACACAAGATCTTCAATCAATACTACATATTATTCACAATAAATACAACAAAATAAATATACAACCAAAAATATAAGAATAATGACATCGTCAATGCAGACACAATGCGACAAATAGTTAAAATGTCGAATTTCTTGAGGTGACATAAATTGTGTAATCAATCACACTATAGGGAAATTTTGAAGATGTTTTGTTTTGCTTTGTTTTGATTTTTTTTTTTTTCTTATAACTTGTGTCATATAAGATCGTGAAACTCCGCTTCAAGGAAATTTCCTATTTTTTTAAAGATGATTAAGATGAAATTTCCTATTCTATTACTAATTTTTTTCATCGTCAAATAACACAATTGGTTTAAGATGAAAGTTTGAAGATGAAATTAAGATGAAATTGTGACATAACTTGAAGATTATTTTTTTTTCCTTTTTTTTTTAATACTAATTTTTGATTAATGTATGAATTAATTTAGGAGAAGTGTATATATAGGGAAATTGTGGAGTGACACAAGATCTTATTATTCAAGTTGAGTTCATTTTAATAATGAAAGAGATTGTAATAGATGAGTATTTGATTAGTTTGCTTGAAACAAAATAAACAAATTAAATTACGTATAATTATACAACAATAAAGTAGAAACGATGCATTCATTATAAAATTAGAAAAGAATCAAACTTCAAAAATAAATAATGGACTTAGGCCAATACTTATCTAAATAAAATAAATAAATAATTATGGACTATTTGTTAGGCCCAACCCGATGCATATATTTGAAAATTCTTATTACCAAAGAGTGTTGATAAAATCCTTATAAGCTCTTGAGCAAAATTCATACGATAAGAAATAAGGCGTGACAATTTTTATAATAAATTTAGTCAAATACTATTACTTAATGAGTCTACAGTTGCTGACTTGATGCGATAATGACATTTGTAGAGAAATTAATTATAAATACATATCCTAGAAATCAGACGTACTATACTAAAAAATCTAAAGTTAAACGAAAAATAAATCTTAAGTGGCACCGTTACATCATCGATAAACATAATAACGGTGATGGGTAAGGAAGCATTTATACATTTGATATGTATTTACACAATTTATTCTTGTCTTGTAGTTGGAATATTTACCAAAATGGACTAGGGCCGAAATTGGTCTTAAAAGAAAATGAAAAAAATATATATATCATACGCATATTTGGAACCCAATGAATAACCCGCCAAAATTTATTTTGTAGGTCAAACTCAATAGTAGAGAATAAATTATAAGAGATTATGATAATGTAATGTTATATGTGAAATCACGTTAAAAATGAGAGGAGTATTAATTTGCGATTCTGGTTTCTGCTTTATAATAACTTTGAATCATTCCAACCTTATATTTTTATAAATTATCATTTGCATGTTTTAATAAAAAAATATGTAACCATTGCGTTTAGCAGGAGGTCCCGGGTTCGATCCCTGGAGGGAACGAATTCTAGGAGAAGTATTTCTGGGAGTCTGTGAGATGTACTAACTACTAACCGCTAACTACTAACTTTGCCCGATCAAAAAAAAAAATGTATGTTGGTCGGTCTCTCTCGCAATGAGATGCCTATATAAAAAACAACCACAAAAATGTTCTCTTCATCTTACATTTAGAAAGCAAATTAAAACAAAAAATGGAGAAGCTATCATTAGTTCTCTTGCTTCTTTTCTTAGCCAAAACCACCGCGGCCGGAGGTGTCGATAAACGGCCCGAAGCAGTTCGAGCGTGGTTCAAAAACATTCCGAACACTAAGGAGAAGTTGGCCCAACTTCACTTTTACTTTCACAACACCGTTTCGGGCCCAAATCCAAGCCCAATTACCTGTAGCCCAGCCTAACATGACATTTCCAAACCCTACGAATTTCGGCTTGATAAGCAGTGGCGGAGCCAGAAATTTCGATCGAGGGTGCTAAATCAAAATTTTTATATAAATATGGGTGCTAAAACTAAATAATTTCTAAAAATAAATTTTTTTTAGTGCTAAAATATTGCATATTCTTTGGAGGAGGGTGCTGGTGCTCCCTCCAGCACCCCCTCCCTCAACTCTAAAACCATTGGTCGGGCCCGTGACATATAAGGTGGGGCCTCGTTGGAGGACATAGGCTTTCTCATGACACTCATTACGTGTTTACTAAAGACAAGTATAATGACAATACGCTTAGTGTGCTCACCCATGATCCGATTCTCGATAAGTATCGAGAGATGCCCATCGTCGGAGACACGGGCGTTTTCCGGCTGTCGTGGGGAATCGCCACCGCGCAGACGGTTTGGTTTAATACGACATCCCAAGATGCCGTTGTTGAGTACAATGTTATGGTATTATACTATACGTAAAATAATGATCTTTTATATTTGTAATATGTTTCATTTTGAGTTTCCGAATTTATATTTAATGTTTGTTTTTTTTTTGTTTTTTTGTTTTACAAGAGTTTCGTTATTGATGCACTTGATTATACTCGATAAATTGGAACATTTGGATGTGATTCCCAAACATGAGCCCTACATAGAGTTCTCCTTCTCCTAGTATTTGGGCCCACGGAACACCTAAACTCATTAAGCAAAGATGTTAGCCCAGTGAGCCTTTTTAGTACCCACTAAGCATTAGGGTTGATGACCCCACAAGTAAGTCCGTGCGGCGTGTGGTTCTCACGCGCCTCCACATCGCGTGGGGTGACAATGGTAGGTGGAGGCGATTTACCATAAATTACGACGCCACATGATCGCAAATTCCTGGTATCCAGATATACACAGAGAGAGAGAGACCGATAACAACCGAGTTCACTCACCCACAGTTCACTACAAGCACCCTCAAATGGCGGTTGTCTCCACCTCCATCGCCGGCGCCGCCGCCGTCACCAGCCAGCTCACTCAGTTCTCCGGCCTCCGCAAATCCTTCCTCAAGCTCGATACCTCGAACGCCAACTCCACTCAATCGTTTTTCCAGAATGTCGATTCGCACATCCGCATCGCCTCCTCTAGTAAACCATGCCGTGGCGTTGTTGCGATGGCAGGCACCGGGAAGGTGACTTGCATTTAATTTGAAAGTTAACTTTTTTTTTTTTTTTCTCTTTTTCGTGTGTAATATTTGTGCGATGAGTTTGTTTCAGATCTGAGAACGATCTAATCAGTTGCATTTTGTTCGATTTTTGTGGAGGAGAACCTCTTGTGAGGGGATTTTAATACTCATTTACTAGCTTTTTTGTCGCGTTTCTGTATGTGCGAGTATTGTAGATGAATGCCCGCGTGACTGCGTCTCCTGCTGATTGAAATTTTTGAAATCTGTTGAATAGTTAGTTTGATGTTGCTGATCGGTACTTTATAGGCCTTAATTTCAAAGAGGTGCAAAAATTAATCAATTTTACATCCTTGCGAGTTATGGCACTTTTAGAGAGAAAAAAATGGAGTCTTGCAATGTTACGATACTTGTATAGTCATGATTGTACATGATTAGGAACTTATCTGATTATTGCTGGTATAAAGTTCCAGAAAATGTTGTTGTTGTTGTTGTTATCGTTGTGTTTCTTTTTCCTCTCTGAATTCTTATCTATGCTTAGGTTAAAAGTCATACCACATTTCTTTGTTCAGAGGATCATTGCTTTTTCCTTTTTTCTTGCAGTTCTTTGTTGGTGGGAACTGGAAATGTGTAAGTATTCTACTTTCCCTATTTTCTTTCTTTCGTGCAATTCCTTTGTTATTGGCAATTAGAACACACACATTTTTTTGCAAGATGACATCCACACATATAAATTTTCATTTTTATACATAACAATGTAAGCTATATGTATATGAATCATTTTTTTCTGAATTGTTAATCAAGTCAGTGTACTTGATTTTCCCTTTTTACTAAATATAGTGAACTGATTATGATAATCAACTGTCACTCGATTGGGACTAGATCTTTATGAAAGATGATGAGGACACTGAAAGTTCTGAGACAGCAATTTTATGAATAATGTAGAATTGGAAATATGATGATAGTACAATACTGATATAGTTCATCTGCAATGCTCTGTGGGGGCAATCATGCATTAGCCAATGCTTGTTGTATGCATAATTTTATTCTAAACTTTTTCCTCATCTTATAGTAGCTATATGTTTTGTTAGCTTTGACCTGAGTTGAAGAATTTGGTCATGGTAAGTTATACTGGGCTGTGTACTCCATCCAAGTACATCCATTTTAATCTCGTATTGCCTTCTTCCCTGTTTTTTATTAGTTTGACTGTAAAGCTTCCGAATTCCATAGCATTTTGTTTATTGTTATCTGATTTTACCTCTTCTTCTTTATATTCTCAAACAATTATATCAGAATGGGACAAAAGAGTCCATCAGCAAGCTTGTGTCGGACTTGAACAGCGCTACACTTGAATCTGATGTTGGTAAATTATTCTAATTTATTAGTATCTGATTTCATTTCATTTGACTAAACTGAGTCTTGTATTGTGTGTCATTTTAAGAATATATACTGTTTACCTTGAATCATCGCAGATGTTGTTGTATCGCCTCCTTTCGTGTACATTGATCAAGTAAGGAACTCATTAACTGATCGGATAGATGTAGCAGCCCAGAATTGTTGGATTGGGAAAGGTGGGGCTTTCACTGGAGAAATCAGGTGTGTGGTTGCAAATCTTACTCTGAAAATCAGCATTTTTCCTACTTTATGTACTTTATTGGTCTTTCATGTATTGTTAAATCATTTGGATGTAGCTATATTATAAATTCATAGATGCACTGATTTCTTAGTTGTATGATCGTGTGATGCTTTTATGAAGCCTTTTAACAATATATGTCGTGGTTTATTCTCGTAAAATATTAATGCGACATGGCATAACAAGCGAACCTTTTTACTTATTGTAGCGTGGAGCAACTGAAAGACATCGGATGCAAGTGGGTCGTTCTTGGCCATTCTGAGAGGAGACATGTAATCGGAGAAGATGATCAAGTAAGAGAAATTGAACTTGGCTTAAATTATTTAGACAATAGAAGTGATGAAATATTAGTTTTATTCGATTTTCCGGTATGCTGTTATAAGTCCTGCTTCAATGTTCGAAACTCTGATAAAGTAAGTACAATTGTTCTGTAGTTCATAGGAAAGAAGGCTGCTTATGCCTTGAGTGAGGGTGTAGGAGTAATAGCCTGCATTGGAGAGTTATTGGAAGAAAGAGAAGCTGGAAAAACTTTCGATGTATGCTTCAAGCAATTGAAGGCTTATGCTGGCAAGTTTAGACTCTCCCACCCCTTTCTCTTTTTCTCTCTACACACTCACACGCACACATGTGATAGAGGAAAATAAAAGATAGAGATTATGTTCAAACTCGAAACCCAACTCGCACTCAATAAAGGAAAACAAAAGAAAGAGACCCTATTTCAAACTTGAACTTCATATGACTACATATTGATAATTTCTTGGTTCCTTGTGTGGTGTGCAGATGCTGTCTCGAGTTGGGATAAAATTGTAATTGCGTATGAGCCTGTCTGGGCTATTGGAACTGGTAAAGTGGCGTCGCCTGAGCAGGCTCAGGAAGTGCACGCTGCTGTTAGGGATTGGCTGAGTAAGAATGTATCTCCAGAAGTTGCTTCCAAAACACGTATTATCTACGGAGGTACACTCCATTTTGTCACGAATCATGATCATTTCATTTCTCGAAATTATTCTACTTGCTCAAATATCCTGAGAATCCTAAACCGCTCACAGGTTCGGTTAATGGAGGCAACTCTGCTGAGCTCGCCAAGAAAGAAGACATTGACGGGTTTCTCGTAGGCGGTGCATCTCTTAAGGTAACCAAACTCTCATCTCGAATTATGGAATGATCAACCATGACAAATCAATAATCAACAACAAAAAATGATACTACTGAAAAACTTAAAAAAATCGGATACAATCAACCATAATTGACTCAGAGCATTCTTTTCTCGTGTCGTAGGGTCCAGAGTTTGCCACGATCATCAACTCCGTGACAGCGAAGAAGGTGGCTGCCTAGCTTCTTCACATCAGCACAAGAAGGAATTTGGAACATGAGTATCTTGAGGTAGATCGCCCCGTTTCTCTTATCTTCTCCGTAAACATGAAGTCGACGATTACAGACGACTACCGTGTAACATAGTCTCACTCTAATAAAATGTTTTGTAGCACCATTTGCATGAAAGCACGACATGAAAAAAAACTCTTGTTCAATACCTAGGATTATCCTGCACTAGGCTTGAGGTTTTCACCATTGTTTGTAACATTATCTCATAGCATTATTTATATTTGGAAAATAAAATTAAAAAACGAGGACGTTATTCCTCAATTTTGAATTTACTTTTCTGCGATATTTTATTGATTGAAGGATTTGTGAGGCTGCTTATTTTTGATGGAATATTTTCATATAATTGAATGAAATTGTCGTTAGTATAGTATATGTTGGCCCAATTCTTTCGAGGGTGTGAAAGCCCAATGGGCTAAATTAATTAATTTAAAACTCTCTCTCTCTCAAAAATTTCATTGTGAATGTAATAAATTCAAGAATACATTTTTTTTTTCTTTTTTCTTTTTTTTTCTTTTTTTTTTTGAAGAAGAAGATTTTAGTTTTTTTTAGTAAGGTTTAATGTAATAAATTTTGTCTTTGTAAGTAATAGAGAAGTTAGGATTGGAAAATTGAATTTTATTTTCCTCTTAAAAAATTATGACAAATTTGACAATTAAGAAAACAAATTAATCACTTTATATTGAAATTGACCTTTTTAACCTTTTGATCTTAGGCCCATATTAAATGTAGTTCTACTAGTTTGCCATCATTGAGTAAATAGTGGGTGTCATATAATAAAGTCCAATATATATTAATTCAGAATATTCGATGTCGGCCACCTTATAATTATTTTGGTTATATAGGTCCTAAATATTAGGTCGACCTTGTTGGATTAGAGAGAGAGAGAGAGAATTTCATTATGGCAACATGGACCACGTATCTATTACTACCTCCATCCCACCATATTAGTCTCCATTCACTTTGTTGACTTTTTCGACACGCATTTTCACCGAAACTTAATACGAGTTTTAAAATATAATTTTGAAGTATCGTTTTTTTTACGGGATACTATGATACTTCAAAATTATATTTTAAAACTCGTACTAGGTTTCGGTGGAAACGCGTGCCGGAAAAGTCAATAAAGTGAATGAGAACTAATATGATGGGATGTAGGTAGTACTATTATTGTTATTATATGAAATGATGAAATGTACTTATACTATTACATGCAATGTACTATTTCTTTTCTAATATATATCCTTAAAAAAATCCCCCCATATTAAACATATAATTTCCTCAAAGAAAAAGAATAACTTAAACATTAATGCTTACTAGCCAGTAGCCATGTAGAGTGGTTGACTGTTTACTAGAGACCAGCATTGATCTCCCCCATATTTATTTCTATACATTTAATTTAATTTTATAGGTGTTTTGCTCACTCAAGAATAAATAAATTTGCCGTTCTTATCTTATGTTAATATGTTAAGAAAAGCAAGCCTATACCTTTTTATTCCGTAATAAATTATATAAAATATAAAAAAACAAGACCAAAATATTTTTATTCATTTCATGCTAGCGTCAAAATATAATCATACGTGTAATAGTGATATAAATATAATTATAGTACTCCCACTTTCAAGAATTTGAGCTAAAACCATTATGAATATTTGACATTTTTAGATATTTTTTTCCTTCTTACAATGACACGACTCCTTAAAACTGGGTTATTCAGTTTTTTCTTCATTGATTGATTGCCTTTAAACCAGTTTCACACTTCACTTTTTAATTTATAATCGAACAACAAAAGAAGATACATTAAAAGAAGCAAGGATTCAATTTTTTAATCATGCTTTTGCCATCACACTATACAAAACATACATACATGTTTGCACATAAGCAAAAACTATACTAGATTAAAATCACAAGTAATCTTAAGTTATCTTTTATTATTATTATTATTATATATATATATATATATATGCATATTTTATCACTATAACATAAATTATAAACACAGTCATTTAATTGATGAAATGATGTATTTTTAATACAAAAAATAAAAATAAAAAATGATGTTGCAATTACAAATACTCCGTATTTTTTAAATTTGAAAATCACTCATTTAGCTAATTAAAGACAATATTATTTCCATCTATCTAAGAAGAAATAAAAAGAAGATCTGTATATATTGAGCTAACCACGCTACTTGTAAATATATTACTACTACTTACTCCTTCCGTTCCTTTCAAACTGTCACTTTTTTCAGCAAACTTTTTTCAGCAATAATTTCAAGTATTTTTTAGTGTTTTAATGATGAATTTTAAAGTAACTTTTTAATGAATTTTTTTCTTTTACGCATACTATAACACTTCTAGTATTTATATATTCTCTCTAAATATATAATTTCGTTAAAACTACATATTAGCATTTTACATTATATAAAAAAAAAAAAAAAAAAACAACAACAACTACTACTACAAACACAAAACTACAAACACAATCTAAATTCAAAACCTTTAATTAATTGTTCAAAAAAAAAAAAAACAATAATTAGTATATATATTAACCAAACCCAAACCAACTCTCAAGAAAAGTGGACTGAAACTGCACCAACACCAGCAGCAGCACTATCACCGCCAGCACCCCCCACGGCGAGCTACCGCCCTCCGGCGCCGCCGCCGTCCAGTAGTAACTCCTCCTCCGGCGGTCCCACGGCGAGGATCCAAACAGCAGCCGGGGGCCCTCCCAGTCCGACAGCCATCGCACGGCGAAGAGCAGCACGAGCGGCGCAGCCATGAGCACCCACCCCATGCTCTCCTCCGCCGCCTCCACCACCTCCTCGTAGGAAACGTACCATTGAAGGCCGAGGAAGATAGAGATCACGCCCAGAATCAGCAGAACTGGATATGGAAGTGGGCTGAGAGAGAAAGCTTCCAAGATTGAAGATGATGGGCTTCTTCCATACGCCATGGCTATTATAGTATTTTTCTTGAGTTTTTTTTTTTTTTTTTTGGAGAAAATATGAGCAATGATTTGAGTTTTGAGTGTGAAGTGATGATTTATTGTTTCTGTTTTTGGGTTTTTGACTCGAGCAAAAGCTTTAGGCAGTTGAGAATGATGGCCTAATTTATTTATAAGAGTTAAGCATATGGGGGTTTGGTTAGGTGTGCTGCTGTCTACTGATTTTAAGCTGCGTCGACTCTTTCTAGCCGTTGATTTGGGACACGTGGGATTCTTTTATTAGTGTTTCATATTTTATTGTAATTGTAACATCCATAGATTCAAATCCAAAATTAATGTAAATCTTCGTATAATGTATATATGAAATTATGAATACTGTAAAGCGAATTCAACTATGTCAGTTTCACAAATTTTTGAATGAAATTTATGTCATGTGAAATAAGTAATTATATACACACACAAAAAAAATAAAAAAAATACATGCAAGAGGAAAAGTGTATTGAATTTGTAGTGGTAGTGATATACTCACTCCTTTCCACAGATAGCATCTTGTTTCTTTTGATAATAATTTTATGCTCTCTTCGTCCCATAAATTTGGACACGGAAATTAAGGGAATGTGTAATCTTTCGTGGTTATGAATAGCATAATATTATTCATAACTTGGAAAAGAATACACATTCCTTAATTCTCGTGCCCAAATTTATGACACGAAAATAGCATAAAATTATTGTCAAAAGAAACATGACGTTATCTTTGAGACAAATGAAGTATGATATATAGATTAAGATAAGAATGTTGAATCTAGACCATTTTGAATACATGCAAACATTATTTAATCGTTGGCCAATTTTAATAAAACCCTTTTATCCCATGGAATGACAATTGTCTACCAAATATTTTACTCTCCTATTGGACCTATTCTTTTCCGATTCCTTTCATTGTGGGCCCGAGGCCTTTTCTATTAGTACGTAATTAATAATGGTTACGGCGAAATTTATTTTATACCAATCCACTCATCAAGTGATAATAGGTTCACAATAAGCAAATAGTACCTCTATCACATTCCATTTGACTATATTCAACATAGAGAAATGATATCTTTTTTTTTTTTTTTTTTTTTTTTTTTGATCGGGCAAAGTTAGTAGTTAGCGGTTAGTAGTTAGTACATCTCTCAGACTCCCAGAATTACTTTTCCTAGAATTTGTTCCCTCCAGAGATCGAACCCGGGACCTCCTGCTTTGCAGGCAAGTCCCGTGGCCATTGGGCTAAACCCAATGATATCTTACTCTCATATTCGTGAACACTTTCGTGGACAAATTCGTCGTTATTTCACTTTAGTATTGCTTTTTTCAATTTTTATTATTGTTTTATATTCTAATACCTTAAAAATTAATTTATAAATCATAAAATCTAAAAAATCAAAACTCAATTTGTTCTTTTTTATTTTTAAGTTCAAAAAATGAATAATAAAACAAATCAAGCTTTGATTTTATATATTTTGTAGATTTAATGATTTCTAAATTAATTTTTAGATTATTAGAATATAAAATAACAATAAAAATCGAAAAAAATAATACCAAAATGAGAAGAATGACGAAGGTGCCTACAAAAGGTGCTTACGAATTGGAGAGTAGCATATCATTTCTCAATACAACATATAAGTCACAAATGGCGCAAGCTGGAGGGAATAGTTGATTAGTCATAATAGCTCAAAAAAATATAGTAAATATTAATAGGAATGCTCCCCTATCAATCGAATATTAAATATATGATCAATCAATATATAAACACTACCTCTGTCATTTTCAAGTTGTTATACTTTTTTCAATAATTTTTTCAAGCATTTTCGAACGTATTGATGATGAGTTTTAAAATAATTTTTTTTTAAAAAAATTCTTTTACGGGATATTAAAAAGTATTGTAGTATCCTGTAAAATAAAAAATTCCTTAAAAAATTATTTTAAAACTCATCATTAAGACGTTCGAAAACACTTGAAAAAATTGCTGAAAAAAATATAACTTAAAAAGTACGAACGTTATATATTTTATCGCTATCAAAATGTGATTGTTACGTACTTCATCTCATACAACACCAACATGCTTCTACTTCTACTTCAAAATTTCATACTTTTTTTGGGACAAATTGTAAAAAGGAAAATATGAAATGAAAAACGCAGCCCAACATATCGTGCTTGCAAATGTTGTTCTACGAGCTTCTATAATTGTACCCTCGAATTTTTTTTAGCTCGCATCGAAGAAATCGTGAGATCAAAATGTTTCTTGTATGCAACCCAAACTCACTACTGCACTTCTCATCAAATCAAGACTTTAGAAGTGTGGGATGTGTTTCCAGAAACTTCCATTCCCGGATGCCGTTCGAACGAATACGAAAGCGGATCGAGAACAAAACTTGATAGATGCACCAGAGAAAGAGAGAAAGAGTTGATCAAACCTTCCCTCCAAACTGGAAATTGACCTTGTAATCATGCTGCAAAGCTGCCAGTGTACTTCTGCAAGGACCCTCTGAGAGAAGAGGCGAGGCGAGGCGTAAGGGAAAAAACGAGACAGCAAAATTCAAGCATGAATAATAAGATCCGACAATTGTATTTCTAAATGTAGGAGCTGAGTTAGAGCTGGATACCTCCAAATGCAGTGTGAAGGAATTGAAGATCATCGTCTGAGCACGAGTCGATTAAAGCATATATACCCGGCTTAAGAGCTTTGTCTACTTCTCTATAAAAGCAATCAAGAATTGTGAAATCTGTGTAGATTAACGAGAAGAGAAGAAAAGAAAATGAAGCAGTTGCTTGGAAATCGAGTGAAGCATGAAATACCTTGTGATGCCAGTTTTAGCTGGGCCAAATCCACAGTAAACCCATATGTAGCGCGATAGAAACTGAGACGAAAATTGCCCAAAGGCATCCTTCTGTTGACGTATCTGAAGAGAGAGTTTCGGGTGGGGAAATGTTAATGCCTCGTGTAGATAAAATAAAACTCAAAGAAAATTGCAAAAACAATAGGATTTACTCCTTGTTTCCCCTCCTTCTTGAGGGGTAACAATATAATAGATTGGGTTACCCCAAGTAAGGGAAATGGATAACCTATTACTCATACCAAACAAAATGTAATGAAATCAATTACTTGATTCTCTTTCCATACAAAAAAAAACTTGAACCAAACATGAGCTTAGAGGTGAAAGCAGCAGATACTGATAACCAACATATGAAATACTTTATGGGACCGTGAATTTTTCTAAAGTGTCTAAAAAGGTTTTTTATTAGTGAAAAATGAAAGAAAAAAGAAAATCTAAAAAGTGAGTTTCAGAGATGAGAAGAGCAGATAAAGACACACCTCTTCGTATACTCTTCGCAGACTACTGGCACATATTACGGCCTCTTGTATTTCCCACGCGAAATTATCCCTTTTGGTATTTGCGGTCACTAAGCAATGAAGAAGAACACTAACTGAATCTTGAAGAAGAGCTATGGGCTGACGAGTCAAACTATATGCACACAAAAAAGAGGAACAAAGTTTTTAGATGGTTTCAGAGTAGATTAGAGTATTTTTTTCAGCTGCTGGAAATGAAATGGCCAAGATTATGAAGAAAGATACCTTTTACGATGCTTAAGAGCAGTACATAGCATACGGCAACATGCATCGTATAGCTCCATTGAAGCCTTTCGATCCACAGAAGCTTTTGGAGAAGATTCAGTTATCAGAAGTTGTAGAAAGTATTGAAAGAGTGCCCCAGGTACACGAAGGGACTGTGCGATATGGCAGGCATCTATTTCGAGGAAAGAGGGTTTTCCGGAGATTTTTGTTAGTAATTCTATACACATGAGAGTAACTGCTCCAGAATCGGGTCCGTCAGAATTTCTGATTGAGTGTTCATATCTGCAGAAGATAGCGGGGCCCTGCAAATGCAGGATGATATTGAAAAGACCAGCAACTAGATTCCGGAGGTGTTTCTTGATCACATTCGAACGCCTTGGCCCTGTGAATCACCAAATAAACTGAGAATACTATATCCAATAAAATGTTAATCTAAGAATGTGCAAAGCAAAAATTCAGTAATTACGGTATTTACCAATGGTAAACTTAGGTCTAAGTTAGCAGAGTTTGTTTTGCTACGGGATTCCTAGAGTTTAGTATGTATTGCATGTGAGACTTTTGAACCTATAGAATTGCAGCTAAACGCAAATTTGTTTGCGTGAAAAATCTAAGATGCGACAAAGATAAAAATTACAAACTACTGAACTTCGAATGAAATTCAGGAAAACTTTTAAACATCAACAGAGGTAGTCCGTCACAGCTGATTAAGAAAACAGCAAATTATAAATTTGGACAAGAAACAGTCAAGGAAATGTCTACAGTTTTTTTGTCATTATCGGAAATGATCTGAGCTTATAGTGAAGAAGAAGCCCTACGGTTTTACATATCACATGTGAGCCCATAATCCCATTCTACCTACATGAGCATGAAATCTTGCCTTTCGACAATAGGAGGACATTTTCCAAAGGCCACCAACGTAAAAGAAGAGCATTCCAAAGCAGTATATATCAATTTAAAGTAATTGAATACGTAGAATAGATGTAAACAGAATTGACCCTTTTAAAACATTAGAAGTACAGAAAATAACGATGATTTACCTGTTAGAACTTCAATAATCGAATCCAAGCAAACAACTGCAGAAGCAACTACAGCAGAGACCTCCCCTCCGTTCAAACTCCCGCAAACTATTTCATAATTTGTCATCGAGCCCTCCCATTCCCCAACTAAAGCTCTCTCAACAGACTCAATGATAGATAGCAAGTGCAATTCAGATGATCTCTTAATATACGTATTAAATGACATCCTCAATTTTTTCAGCAATTCAGCCAATCGATTTCTCTCCCCCGAAAATTGGGATTGGACCTGACCAGCCATCTTTGTCAGCGATCCTCTCTCTTGGGAAGCTAACTTTGCTTCCTTCCCTTGTAAGGAGATGCATTTTCCAATGGCCCTCTGGTGCAAGACTATCAACTTGACATAAAAATCTTTGGACGAGGAAGGATTAATATGTGGAAAGTAATTGCCTAGCTCTTCAAGGAATCTCACAACACCATCTAACCAAAACAAAGCACATTGATTTGGCAATTCACATCTGGAAAACTCAAAAAGCACAAATTCAGAAATGTCAACCACAACTGGTAACAAGCTCCATGATGAGGAATTAAGTTTAGTCTGCAAGTTCAATCTCAAAATAGCAGAAAATGCAATAAACAGCTGTCGGAGAAAATAAGCTGCCTCAGCATTCTCACCCCTGAAAGCTTGCATCAGTAATGATTTCTTAAGAAAAAGTTTCTGATCTGGAATCTCAGTCAGAAATGCTTCCAGCTCTGGAAATGATAAGCTGGATTTTGTCTCGAGCTCGCATATTGTAGGATCAGTGTTTATATCTGAGGGGGTTCTTGCTCTCAATTCATCACTATGTGCAGACATGTCTAGAGTTGGATTATCCTCAATAAACACCGTCTTCACAAAATTTATTGCAAAATCCATGTACACATCTACGCATGACTTAATTCTAGCCATCAGTTCAACATAATAACTTGAAGACTCCATTCTGGAATTACTATCAACTGCCCGACCGTCACCTGAAGCAGAAGCTATGCCCCATAATAGTCCTTGGAAACAAGCAAGTAGGGATGATAACTTATTCAAATCTAGAGATCCAGCCATGCACTCTATTTTCTCATCAACGGATGCCTCCCTAAAAGTGGTAAAAGACTTTTGCAGGTCATCTTCCAATGCCTTCGCTAATTCCATGATACTCTCACATGCAACCGAAGTCTCTTTCGGACATGATAAAAGGTCACCTTCTGATAGGTCAGACTGTTTACTAATCCGATCTGCTGCCTTTTGTCTTCTTGCATTCCTCACAGAAACAACAGAGTTAACTGCACGTTGATATTGGTTTCTAGTAGCCATCAGAAACACATGAGATGAGTAATCCAAAAACGAGAAGAGTGCAGCTCTAGCTTCAAAAGCAACATCTTCAGGGAATGCATGTTGAAACTCAATAGCCACTGACATTGATTTTAGAAGCCATGGCAGAGGAAATAAGCAAAGTGGAGATCGACTCCCATTTACATCATCTTTGGCAGAAGCTACAGCTAAAATCTGAAGAGCCTTTCTACAGGTCACGAGCAATTGAAATATCTGATAAGAATTGAGAGACCCTGTTGAGCTGTGACAGCCTGACAAGCTCCCAACCAGAAGCCTGAAAAGCACATCATGAAACATTAGATAAAAATGAGAAGCAGGCCCAGGAGAAATGTAAACCCGATGTACCGAATGTGACAAAAAGGATTAAGCATAGAAATGCAATTGCAGTATTTACTGCAAGCTTCGTCTTGCTGTCTTTCAGACAGCTGAACTTAATGGTTGTTCTTATTTCAATTCACAATGATGAAGACTTACAAGTTTCAAAACGGAAAATAAGAAATATAATTCAATAATTTACCTTTCAAAATTGAGAATATATGTTATATACAACGATGAAGATTTCAAGCTTAAGTACTCTTCTGGCAACCGCATCAAAAGGTGGAGCAAACATTGGCATCTAGCAAATTCAACACTAAGTTGCGTACCGCTAGATTCAGCCAGTACCATAGTAGTCTGCACATCAGATGTATTTCTAATTGCAGCTATTGCCTCAAGCCAATCAGGTGACTCACTCAAATCAACTGCAGAATTATTAAATACAGATGCAACTGACTTCTGCAGCATTCTGCAGAACCTTGAGGCCATGAATCTGTGGACAAACTGAGAAAGAAGTCAGAGAGGACCATAAGTTGAAGAAAAAATTTCAAAAATGCAAGTAGGTATACATTGTCAAATGAGGATGCAACGGAAAAACTGAATGGTTCATAAGCTATTCATCGTGAGAGAATATGGTACCAAAGAAAATTTGAATTTCAATATCTAGCCTTGTTAACAATCCTGCACTGATTTCTCACTCAGCTCCATCACACCATAAATTTAATCCCATTTCATGTTTCCTTTTAAGTTGTCAAACAAATGATCAGTTAAAGAACGACATAAATAGAGGGTACTAAGATGAATGTGTTTCTTCTAGCTAGCAGGAACCTTAGCGATATCCTTTCACACATTTAGGGGAAAGATTTCCTATCAATTCCTCATAAATTAAGGAAACATTTTACTCAATAATTAAAAATATCTTCTCTGGAATTAGTTCTTATGTGATTAAACACTATGCACACCTCTTCTAAATTTTAGTATTCACATAGGACCTTGACGTGTTTAGCTTATATTCTGAAATCATTCGTAGAAAAATGTGAAAGTTCTATGAGTTATATTCATCAATTCATCATGACATAAAAATATTAGTTTCATGCACTTAATTTTTTGGTCGATTCGAACAGAATACTTTCTTATGAAGCAACATGTACTGTCCCTAAACATTTCAATTGAGACCATGGCACTGGACAATGAGAAATAACATGGATAGTAGGTAGTAATGTCTCTTATATGCAGTATTTAATCATATCTTACTCTTTGCTCATAAAATATGATGTTGCTTAGAAACTCCAGTGCTATCCACGGTGCAGTCCCGGTTGTGCTCATATCTTGCTCTTGAAAGCAATTATCATTATTGACTAAATAGGAAAGGGATGCCTGGATAATATGAGTAAGAATATTCTTCAAGTGCTTCTTGTTAGCATGGGAGCACCAAATATCAACATTTTTACAACTTATCCGCCAAAGTGCAGGTGTCAATGTTTCATCCAAGAAGCCTATGAAAATATTTAGTGCATTATTATCATCCAGACCATGAATATGGGCATCATCTTTTTCATCATCAAACAAGGACAAGGACTTCTTGTCCTTGGCAACTGATGGAAGGCATTCCACCACGAACTCGGTCAGACCTGTAGCTTCTTCTCTCATTTTGGTGACGCACTTTGTCCATTTCCGGATTCTCTTACGATTAGAAGACAAATCAGCATCATCTTTCAACTTAGTCTGATCCATTGATTGGTTCCACTGAAGCATATATTCAGAAGACTTTAGCAGCCTGTTCAAGTCAGTGAGTCTCTGAAGAGCCATTGCATTTAAAACATAAACCAATGGTGGGCAAAGTACAACAGAATCTTGAATGCAAATATCTGAAACAGAATTTATAAAATCAAGGAGAGCCACTGAAGGTTCGATGATCCAGGAAAGAAAGCCTTCATCAGCAGAAGCAGTCATCTCCAACCAATCCCTTCCACATTGAAAGATCGATGAATCACCTACTACTTCAGCCATCTTTTTTGATGAATCAGGAGGCATAAGGCTGATGGCTTGACGAAATAAGCTTCTGCAGGATAACACTAAACGCAAGAAGAGCACTAAGATCCAACATATTGTGGCATTATCTGGTCTAGTAGTCTTACTCAAAGTTCTTCCATCTACCAAAACAGAAAATTCTATGCCACTATCAGGCAATACTGTAATCAGACTACCCAAGCTAGGGCGTATAATTTCTATAAAACGCTTCAAAGAAGCACCGATAGAAACACTATTACCAGAAGTGACCGTTATAGAGTCAAGAATGACTATATATGCCTCGCACAACACCTTCCCCAGAACTTCGGCTCTATACGAAAATGATTTTTCTGTTTCACCAATACCAGCTGATTGAACCCCAAATCTCATCCACTCTAGAGATTCCTTAATATCTGAACAAAACTGCTGAAGGCATGCAGATCCTTGCCCTTCAGGTATGGCTTTAATAGCATTGCTAAGAGAGAGCCTAAATTTTGAAGAGCAGAACAGCACACTCAATGAATTTGAATATGATGAAGAAAAGCCATTTGGAGAATATGCTTCACTGTGCCCCGCAAGTAACGAAGATTGCCTCACTGCTCTACACAGTGCAAATATAGCAGAATCCACCTACACTAGTTTAATAGACGAGTTCGTAAATCTGATTCATTCCACTCAATAAAAAAGCAATGTAAAAAAGACAAAGTAATGCATGACACTGAAGAAAGAGCAAGTCAATTCCATATTTTCAACTATTTTAAATGTTCGCGCAAAACAACGTAGTTTTCATAGATTTTTGTATTGGCTTCATAGAGTAATGGCTGAAACACTTCCATAAGCAAACTTAAGAGACTTAATTGTTCTCAAGAGGGAATCCCATACAACAAATAGTCTGTGTTTATAAAGTAATACAATAATTTACAAAATGGCACTTCCATCCTCTTCAAGAGAATTACAGTAAAGATAGTAAGACAGACGTGCAGCAATCTTATATCTTGTTCTTAGGCCATATGAGAAACTTAAAGAACTTCAGGGTCAAAAATTTTATGTTTTCTGTCAGAACTGAACAACACAAATCCTATGTTTATTTATCAGAAAATGAGATACTGCGGGGGGGAAAAAAAGTATATGTGTAACAACACAAATTAATTTATGGTCTCTAACCTGCCGGAGTTCACTATATACGTCAATAAGCCTGCAGCTCAGACTCAATATCTCTGAGGACAACAGGGGCTGACTCGGCATGCCATCTGAACTATAGCAGCAGGCAGCTGATGAGATAATCAAAGTCCATAAGCTTTCAAGATCATCTCCAACAACCTCATACTCAATATTCAACAAGTGATGTACACTAACTAAGAGCTCTTTCCTGACAGAAATCAAGACTTCTCTGTTGGATTCTTCATTGTAGACAGACGATGATGTTTCAATTTTCGCAGATAGGGACATCAGCACAGCGTGGATAGACCTCAAAAAATTTCGGGAAGCCCCTTCAGAAACATCCTCTGTTCTTAGGTACAGCTTGTTACAAAGGAGGCTAAAAAGTATGCTATTAATGGATCTTATTGTGCTGCAAACATTGTATAATACAGAACATACTGTCCCTTCTGATTGAAGAAATTTATTGGTATCCGCCAATAGATATTCCATAATCTGTATGTAAAGTCAAATATCGATCTCCGAAGTTCTGCATCCATGCTATGACTTGCAGGAGTAACTTTTGAAGCCGATTTTTGGTTATCCAGAGGAGTATTTGAAACATGACTAGTAGAGCTGAAATCTGGCCCCCTAGGACCTCCACTACTGACTGAAATACCATTTTGCTTCATAACACAACAGACAAACGAGTGAAGCAGTTTTCCTAAACCTGTTAATGTCAATTCATTCTTCTTGGCTACTATCTTCTCCACTTTATCAAATAGGTGTCTGTGATAACTTTTATTCACCAACTTTTCATCCTTTATCTGAGCATCAGAATAATTTCTATATCTAACAGAACTCTGCAAGCTAAGAAATCCTTCTATGTGAGTGGGGTGGAACAGTCCTTGAGCCAAAACTTCTTCCACCCATTTAGGTAAATTAACTTTCCAATCGTTATCACTGCCACAAGGTTTAGAATGCAGAACATGTAGCAACTGCAGCAGAGACTCAAGAAGCTTATCAATGAAATTCTGAAAACCATTTTTACGTGTGGGGTGCACACTTAAGAACTTAGCAAATGGCTCAAATAAATTACAAGCTAACTTCAAAATGAAATTCCCCAGCTTGCTTCCATCAAGCTGGCCCACAACAACTTTCAAGGCTGCTTCAGTCACTTTATCCATGAGCAAAATCCACAAGTCCAGATTTTCTTTAGCAACTCCACCGTGGAATGAGAATACCATTGAGACACAATCGAGCACAATATCATATATCTGTAATCTTTCTTCTGAAAGTGTTTCCTCAACAGATGAGGACATTTTATTTACAAAAGACGATGCATCCCTTGCAATCGCATGAATCACTCGTAGAAAGTCCCTAGTACATGTCAATGAAATATGAAGATTTTTCGACTCCTCCAAGCAGAAATGAAAAATTTTCCAGCACCTAAGATTCATAATTGACCCAGAAGTTTCTAAGTGTGGTGTTTCTTCGTCATGCCTTATTTTCTTTTCTGAAGAAATGAGAACCGATTGAATCCAATTATTCAGAAAATCTATCAATCTTGAAGCATCCAATACCTGCAGCCTATGGCCAATATCATCCATCTCTTCACTATTCCTTGATTTCGCAAAATCAAATGCCAAAGCAATATTCCTGCATTACACATCTCTCTATCATCAATCATGCCTTGAATTCCAAAGGATTGCATAGTCCTAAGCAGGATACAAAATTAAGTTTCAGGTAAAGCAAAAAATCATCAAATTACTTGATTGATCAAACCTTCTTAATCTATAACTGGTTGTACTGTTATGATATAACTCAAACATTCAGATTACTAAAACAATCCGTTTTTCTCATTTTCTAGCATCTAATTCCTTTCATGAAAAGCTAGCAAACAATAACATGCCACAAACTATTTTATCACCATTATATGAAATAAAAATGATTTAAAGTCATCTAATCACAACGAACTCAATCCATTAAATCAACATATGCACAACAAACTCACTAAACGTACTTCAGTATATCGACGTTTTTGTCTTGCAGTGACAGAATCAGCTGCAAATTTTTCCATGGCGAATTCTCTTCTTTCCCTCCACTGTCGAAACGAGCAGATTTTGAATTTTCTCGAACTTCTTCAACGAAATCCATGCTTCTTTGCTTTCTTTTCTTACGGTGAGACTTTGTTTCTCCATGACTATCGCTTCGCCGCCGCGACGACGGAACAGCGCCGTCCATTAGGAAGTAACAATAGGTAGGCGGAGGATCGCTGGAACTGCGCGTAGCTTTACCGGAACGAGACGGTGGTTACCTACAGCTCTCTAGCTCAGTTTGTGCGTTGCGGCGGCCGCCGCCGATACGGTGGTTCGAGGGGTGGAGAGCGGCGGCAGAGCGTTTTAAGGTATAACCGCGAAAACAGAGAAGGGCTCTTTCTTCTTTACTTGCAAGTTCCTTAATTTTGGTAAATACTACAAACAATTTGTTCATTTTGTTCATTTTATACTGAAAAAATAATAATAATAAATCAATAAAATCTTTGATTATACAAACAATTTGTTCATTTTGTTTACGAATTTCTTAATTGCTTATTTAATACGGGACACATTTGGGTCAGCCAGAGGCACCGTACGGACGGCTAAAACACTGACACTTTTATTCGTGTAGACTAGCACTTTTCTATATTAAGATTGACACTTTTAAAAATTGGCATTTTATTCGTAAAATAATTATGTTAAAGATTGTCATTTTTTTCGTATAAATTAACATTTTTCTGTATAAAGATTGACACTTTGACCCGGCCACACTATATGGCCGACCTCACCCAAGTTTTTGTCTTTAATATGACTACTTAATTGTTTTGATTTATTCGATAAATAAATAAGTTCTTGAGTAAACATTCATTGAGTAAGTTATTTGTGATTCAATTTTTATTTGTTGAATACTACCTCCATCCTGTTATATTAGAGCTTATTTCCGTTTTGCTCAGTCTCATTATATTAGAGCTCTTTCCTAAAATGACAAATATACTTGGCTACAATTAATTTTATCTCCTTAGAATTGATTATAGCCACATATCTTTTTATTCATTGGTCTGTACAAGTCAAATAAGCCTTAATATAATGAGATGAAGGTAGTATTATTTTATTTTTAAGTGTATTTGCAAATTTTAACTTTATTGTTTATTAGCCTCAAACTATCACGACAACCTTTTTGTTACGGCCCTCCTTATAATAATTTTGGATTGGATAACATGAGATGGGCTCAATACTTTCAAGCCTAGTATAATTTTGCTAGGACCAATTTTCATACATTTTAAATTTTATGGGCTTAGTACTTAAAAAAAGGAAACCAATTTAATTTATAGAGTTTTTTTTTGACTTTGTTGTTAAACCAAACCATGCACGTGAATTTGAACTCAGATACATAACCATCGGATTTGATCTGATTTCGCAAACGAAATCAATGTCGGGTGGTATATTAAAATAACGTGACATCAATTTTGACAATCTTTAAACTAAAAATAAAATAAAATATAAAAATTCAAATTCAAATAGATAGCCTTGACATAAGTGATACAAATGAGAGACGTCAAAATGATGTTGTTTTGATCGAGACGATATCACTTTGTTGTCAATTTTAATTTGTTATAATATCTTCAAATTTTCTTCCAAACCAATTCCGTGTATAAGATTAGATCAATCGAAAAGTTATGTATTCGTTAAGATTTAAGAACTCGTGTATAAAACTAAAATTTATCTAAAAGTCATATATTTATTAGCAATTATCCTTATAATTAATTATCATCTATTGTTTTGGTGGAGCTGCCCAACCCTCCCAACTCCTGTATTTATTCTCCTCACTTTATTTATGTTAGTTCAACCACCAAGCACATTAATACCTTACACACTATTTTTATTTCCTCGCACATACCTATCCTTTTATTTTATTAATATATTTGTAAAATATGCATAAACGTGAGTTGTATTATGTTGCTACAATCCTAAAAGGTACTCATCTAATATTTGAATTTACTAACTACTGAGTACTTATCTTAATGGAATGTTAAGATAAACACAAATCGTAATATTCCAATCAATTTTTCTTTTTAAATGATGATTTCTATGTTTTTTTTTCATCATTCTTTTTAGGTGCAACTTAGTCTTGCAGTTCAGTCAATGTATCTTTGGACTAAATTAATTGATTAAAGATACCTATTATTTATGCCCTATAAAAATGAAGCAGAATCTTATGTTTACAAATATATCCAAATATTTATTTATCTAAAAATAACATCTTAAATTATTTCACACGCTCTCTCTATATATATATAAATAAATAAATAAAAGTTGTAGCCTTTTTTTATAAAAAAGAAATAAATCACTAAATACTAAAATAAATATATTTCCTCGTATCCATTCAAATTTCCTTGAAATAACAATTCTGCAAATAAACTCTCAAACACAAAACCAAAACCAAAACCAAAAAAAAATAATAAATAAAAAATAAAAAAAAGAAAAAAAAAGAAAGGATGAAAGTTATGGATTCTTTCTCCGAAATTATGAAACCTAGAATCAAACTCCTCTTCCTCAGGAAATAAAATCCCTTTCATCACGTTCAGCATTTTCCCCAAATCTTTTCTTTTTTCTTCCCATTTTCAAACATTATTTTTTGTAAATTAATCCAACGATGAGGCCACCGAGGAGGCCGATCCAGTCCATGGCGGTGTGGGTGCGGCGGCAGCCGTCGAAGGTGAAGGGGTTTCTCGCCGTAGTCACCGGCATGGCGGCGCTCGTTATCCTCCGCTCCATTGTTAACGATCACGACAATCTTTTTGTTGCGGCGGAAGCTGTCCACTCGGCCGGGATTTCTGTTCTTATTTACAAGTTGATGAAGGAGAAGACTTGCGCCGGTACGGACGTTTCGTTATTATTATTTTTTTTACGTTTTTTACGTTGTTTTTTTTGGGTTCGGAGCTTTGGATTGTGGAATTAGGGTACGATGAACTTGTTCAAGGTTGCGTTTTCGCGGTTCTCATGCCAAAAATTGGAGCTTTTGTAGGCATATTCTTACCAATGGTGATCATGTTATTGTATTTGTTCATATTCTTGTTGTGTTCTATGTTACGATGTTGTGTTGTTCAAATTGTTGTTTTATGTACGTTTGAGTGCTGAAAGATACGGTTTTTTCTCGTGTTCTTGATGTTTCACCTTAGATGATTGCTGCGGCACTGCCCATCCAGATTGAAGGATAAAATCTAGAAAAAAGTTTAAATTTGGAAGAGTGTTTAGACTTTACACCGAATGTTGATCGTTTTGGTTTGTTTTAACTTGAAGCCTAATTAAAGATTTTGAATCCTTTAGAGTTCATATAAATTTACTGCATTATCCAGAGCAGAACAATCATGTTTTCCGTCCCTCTCGATGGAAAAAAATAAAAATTCCCATTGTTCGTTGTCTTTTTGAAATATGGTTGATGCTGATTCCCTCCGTTTCTACAATGTATCTCGTGGCAGGGCTTTCACTCAAATCCCAGGAGCTAACAGCTATCTTTTTGGCTGTTAGATTGTATTGCAGCTTTGTCATGGAATATGACATACATACTGTGCTCGACTTGGCTACGCTGGCTACCACCTTGTGGGTTATTTATATGATCAGATTTAAATTAAGGTCAAGTTATATGACAGATAAAGACAATTTTGCGCTATACTACGTGGTAAAGATCGAAGCTTTTACTGAGCTCTCTTACATTTGTTTTTCCACTCTGGTCAGAAGTGATTAATGTTAATTTTCCCAGTTTTTGTTGAGTTCATGATATCTCTATTTTTATTTTTTTTCTGGTTTTTTTTTGCTGATTTAGTTCGAGGAGATTTACGTGTTGCTCTCCTCTCTTAGCTGCAATTAACCTCTGGCTATGTCAAGCTTTATAGGCATATCCTACAAATGGTTGGCAGTCCAAAGGACTGAGTCATAGTTCTTCCGGTACTTCCTTATCATGGAGTTGTTTGATAAATGACGGAGAAAATTATTTATTGAAGAAATCTTGTTTATAGCTTGAGATTAAGATCTACATGTGATAGAATAAACTCTTTCGCTTCAATTATTTGTATGTTTTTTCTTTGTCCTGTGCAGATTTTACTTATCTGTCAACCAACCTTAGGTAGACTAATAGTATGCTGATTTTAGTCTCCTACCTATATTATCTGAATATATGTATTCTATGTATCCACTCAAATTTCACGAGCCTAGCATAAATCTGAAGCTAGTCATCTCACTATGTACTATCTATGACTCCAATTCAATTTGCAGTAGTTTCTGTTTATCTCCACCGTTTTGTAGCTTCAGGTTTCCATGTTTGCATTTTACTAGTTACTATTCATAGCTGCCCTTCTCATCAAGTTGTTCTTCTAAATTTGTGTATGCTGCCATCCAGATTCCAGAATCACTGTTTTGTAACTCGAACCTCGTAGATTTCAAGTTCAATATTTATCTACTTATTTTCTACTAAAGCTGTAATGGCCATAGCCTAAGAAGTGTGAATTGGATATAATCACTCAAATGTTTTCCTAAATTATATAATTACATGTGTTGTTCAAATAATTATTACCTTGTACTGTGCAGGTGGCCCCTTGTGCTATTTTAGCTTTTGTAATTCACCCCTCTACATCGCATCACCTCGTTAATAGGATTGCCTGGGCTTTCTGTGTTTATCTTGAAGCTGTTTCTGTGCTACCACAACTACGAGTCATGCAAAATACAAAGGTAAAGTATTCTTGAGTAATGCTACTCCTACAGGCAAATTGTCAGCATTTATGTTGTCAGTTATTTTGAGTTCTTAAATTCACCTCCACTATCAATTTAAGGAAATTAAATATAACACTCAAAATTAAATATTTTCAAGAAGATAATCCATATGTAACAGAATGTATGTATTCATACCGCTATCTAATTTTTGGGTTGCAGATTGTTGAACCGTTCACCGCTCATTATGTTTTTGCTTTGGGCGTTGCGAGGTTCTTGAGCTGTGCTCACTGGGTCCTTCAGGTTTGATTCTTGAACTTAACATCTGCCATTTTGTAATATTTTTCATTCAATCGAATTACAGAATGCAAACTTCATCTCACATTTCTCACCTAATTATGCATCCTCTTTTCACTCAGTATGTAGATAGTTTATCATAACCTCTCCCCGATCTCATTTGCCAGGTTTTGGATAGTCGAGGCCATCTCCTTGTGGCGTTGGGCTACGGTCTTTGGCCATCAATGGTTCTTATTTCTGAAATTGTTCAAACATTCATTCTGGCAGATTTTTGCTATTACTACATCGAAAGGTATGCTTTAAATTATACATATGCATATATAGCTGCATCTTCTTCAAATGCTCTAAATCGATACACCAACCTCATTCTTCACCTGCAGCGTTTTCGGTGGTCAGCTCGTTTTGCGCCTTCCTTCTGGAGTGGTCTGACCAGCTGCCATTGTTGCTCTGGTTGGTTAACAGAAATCAAAAATTGACTTATTTTACCAGAAGAAATTTTCTTGGCTTACACCAGTTCTAATTTTTCTATAGAGTGGATTTACTTGTAAGCACGTTTTAGCTGATCTATGTAGAGTAATTATGTTCGGGAAAAAAAAAAATGATGCCCATATTTTAGAACATTCATTGTATATTTATTCTATCAGTTTAGTGCCATTGTTTTCTTTGTTTTATTGGTTATTGTTTGGTTTAATTTATGCAAAATGGGTTATGTTTTTGTTCAATGCAGACTAGAGGTATATTAGTTTATTTAACTGGGCAAAATACAAAAATTTAGCTCGATAAATTAACCTTTTGACAAATTTAGCCTAAAACTTCAAATTTGTGATAATTTTAGTTTTATAAATTAAATGTCTAATAATTTTAATATTTTAATGAAGTTGCACTTGAAAATCTAGTTGGAAATATTTTCTTAGAACTAATTTTATATTGTCTTCAAAATAAAATACATTTTCAACTAAAACTAATTTTAGAACTAGTTTTTTTTTTTTTTTGTGTGTGTGTGTGTGTGTGTGTCAACTAAAACTTTTGGTGCCAATATTTAATAAATTACTAAAATTGCTACACACGGACTAAACTTTAGTGGAAAAAATTATTTGATTTTTTTTGGAGTAAGTGGCATGATTATCGAGTACTGCATAAAACAATTCCAAACTTTACCTCCTACAGTCATATTGCACTTTCAATGCAATAAAAAAATAAAAAAAATTCAACTACCAAATAATTGAGTCCAATAGAGTCTATCATAAACATTTGCTGTTGACATTTTATTCCCTACTTCCAAACTATTGAATTAATGTCCACTTAAATTTCATTAAATTTTTCACACATTTATTCAAACGTCGTATATAAAACCCCACAAAAAAAACAATAAAATCGACATCTAAATAAACTCATCAAAATTAATTTATGTACCATATAAGTGCTGTATCCTAATGGATTGAAAACTATTTCAAGAAAGCAACTTCAACTTTTCATTTAAGTCAAAATTCACATCCAAATCACTACATTATCCAGAGGCTTCTCAAAATTAACATTACAAATTCCATTAATTTTTTTATTTTTTTTTATTTTATGTGAAATTGTGAGTTTTATTTATTTAGAGAAAAAAAAAATATAAATATAATTGGCTGGCAGAATGGAGATTTCCAGAAGAACACAGCTGTGAGGCAGAAATACAAAAGTTAGTTTCAAGTTTATATTCTTTTAAAACTTTATTATTCTACAATAGTATAGTACTCTACGGAAGTGGATGTCGGTAATTGGGACCTCTTCATTTTAAATAATAGCCCTTTGCTACTTCTTGATTTTTAATTTAATTTAATTTAATTTGTTTGTTTTTGTGTTTGGGGAGTGATTCTAATCAATTACTCGTATATATATCATCTTTTGCTACCTATAATTGGCTCTTTTATTTTTGGGTCATTTCGTGGACGGTGGTATTGCAAATTTTGCAATTAAGTTATGGCTATTTTGTAAGAAAATAAAAGGTATTTGAGATACTTAGGTAACATAGGTGTGAGCTTTTTCTCGGCAAACTATGTGATTAATTTAAGTGTTGGTATCGAGTAAGCTATTTCATATGACTACAAGTGTGACAGTATCGCGTTAATAATTTTTTTATTTAATATTTAATTTTTTTTGCAGGTTTAATTTTTGGGTTATATTATAATAATTTTCTTTAAATATTTTATCTCCACGTCAGTTGTGGATGGATTAAATTAACCACGATGAGTAGGTGAGCATTTCTCTTGCTGTAATACCTTATCTATGAAGATTAATATTATTATGATTTAAAAATATTGGTTTTGACCCCTTTTTTCTTTATTTTCACACTTCTTTAGTTTATGGTGTTGATTTAAAAAGAAAAAAAGAAGTATAATTGGAGTATCTTTTTAGGTGAGTAGGGCAAAAAACGCCAGGCTATGTTTGGCCAGTAGTTTATTTGCATGCATGGACTTGCTTTCTTCAATGTCTATCTGTTTTTCTCTCTCTCTAAACTCTATAAATAGTCTAATTTTATCTTCCATTTCTACAACTTACACACAAAGTACTACTCATCTTCAATGGCTATTTCCAAATTTCTTGTAGCTTCAATGCTTCTTGCTCTTCTAGTTGTCCATGGAGTCCAAGCAATCCAATCCACTCAAGTAATAATCCCTTTTACTCTTATTTTCTCTATTTCTTTTATTATTATATTTATTATGATCTTTTAGATGCTACACCTGATGAAATATACGAGATGATAACCATTGTTTCGCACAACTACCCCTCAGTTTGCTTATAGTTTTGGCATATTTATTAAGAAGTGATTCTCTTGGAATATTTCAAAACCTCCTACAATCAACACAAAACCCAAACAATACATATATTAATCAAAATTTAACCATCTAATTCACATCTCTCTCTTTTTTCATTGCATAGCTATTTTTCAAATATTAATAATTTATTAATGCTTCTCACAATCTTTTTGCAGGCTTCAGAAGATAAACACTCCTCCAAAATTGGTAATCCATCAATCTCTTCCTCCTCAATTTCTCACTATATATATATATATATATATATATATATATATATATTATTGTATATTATATTCTAAATTACCAATAAATCAAATTAATTTCTTCTAAATTTGTGTACAGATTGTGGAAGTGCTTGTGCAGCAAGGTGCAAGCTATCAAGCAGGCCAAACCTATGCAGAAGAGCCTGTGGAACTTGCTGTGCCAGGTGCAGCTGCGTGCCACCTGGCACTTACGGAAATTACGACGCGTGCCCTTGCTACGCGTCGTTGACTACTCACGGCAACAAGAAGAAATGCCCTTGATCACATCCTCGAAATCTTGTTGAAATAAAGAAAATCAAAAAATCTTGAAATTTAGTTGTATTATTGTGATATTTCCTTATGTTTCTATTTTTATGATGTGTAATTTGATTGTATTGTGTAAAAAAATATAAATAAGAACATCAAATGTGTAGCAACATTAGTTGCTAGTACCATTAATTCAATCTTACTCTATTTTTAGCAACTCTTTTATCAATTTTTTTCACACACTTCATATAGTGAGATTCCTAGCAAGTATCCCTTCAAAGGTGATACCGGGACCAAAGGCAAGAATTAACCCCCATTGCTCTCCTTCCCCTTCGCCCTCGCAATTCTCTCGACGCTTCTTCGAATCTTCTAGAATATATTCCAACACGTACACAATCGTGTTACTGCTAGCATTGCCGTAATCGGCCAGTGCCCTTCTGCTAGCAGACAACTTCTCCGGCAACAGCGCCAATTTTTTCTCCACCCTATTCAGAATTGCTGGGCCGCCCGGATGGACGGCCCAGAACAATTCATTATAATCCGTTTTCACCTCCCCGTCGCAAATTTTCATCAACTCGTCGCAAAATCCTTGAACGTTGTCCTCGATGATTTGGGGCAACTCTCTATCTAGCTTGAAACTTATGCCTTCCTCCGTCAGCCTCCCGTCGATGATCTTCTCGGTATCGGGCAAAAACCGTTGCGACGACGTATGGAGCTCGAACAACGGGTTCTCGGTTCTCGTGTCGGGATCGGATCCGACGATCACGGCTCCTGCCCCGTCCCCGAACAGGGCGACCCCGACGAGGTCGTACGGCCTGTCGGCGTTGGGCGGGCGGTAGCCGATGATCGTGGTCTCGGAAGTCGCGAGGAGCACGCGGCTGCCCGGATTGTTCTCGGCGATATCCTTGGCCACCCTCAGGCCCGCCACCCCGCCCGAGCAGCCTGAGAAGTAGAGCATGACGCGCCGGGTGTCGGGCCTGAGGCCCAGCCCCTTTGCCAGGTAGAGATCGCCACCTGGCAAACGGGCCTCGCTGGAGGACACGTAGACCAAGTGAGTTATGTGGGAGGCCGGCCTCCCCCACTTCTCGATGCAAGCGCTCGACGCGGCGATCGCCATCTCCGTCACCGCCGAGTTGCAGACGTCGAGCCTCTGCGTCACCGTCGGGATTCCTTCCTTGGCTAGCTCGGGATACTTAGCTAGGATTTCCTCCGACATCACCACGTACCTCGTCTTCACCGACGTCGTTTTGCCTGTAAAAAAAACACCAAAACACACGTTAATTTTTACTCATTTCTGGTAATCCACCATTTAAACACAGGCTATTTCAAACAAACACACACACAAAGAATCCTCCAAATCACTAATCTAGAGAGAGAGAGAGAGAGAGAGAGAGAGAGGTACAGAGGCGAGTAAGCTTCTGCTTGAGATCAGGATCATGGCGATTGGTGATTTTGAAGTAGGCATCGACCAAGAAATCTTGAAGCACGAGCTGGTGAGGGAAGGCTTTGCCCAGAGACAGAATCGTAGCTTTTTTTGGATCTAAATTTTTCGGCCATTTCTTGAATTGATCACCGTTTTCCATCGATTTAATTATTTGAATGCTTTTTTCCACTGAAAAATATTGGATTAATTGGATCGATAAGGGTATGTTATATATAAGTACTCCACTAAATGTTAGGAGATTTGAATTTGTCATCTTCTTTTTCTTTCAAAAGATTGGATTAGTTCGACTGCAAGAATTGCATGGCATGATTTTTAGAAGGTTTTTGGTGGATGTTTGGTTCGGAACATACAAAGCCTTCACCAATATATAATTCTAAACATGCATCGATATTTTTCTTTTCTTTTTTTTTTTATGTAAAAAAATTAAATTTTAAGAAAGTGAAGGTATTATCACTCTATATATCAAGTGGGAGAGTTGCATGAACCCATACACAACTTTTTAATTGAGAGAGAGAAAAAAAGAAAAGAAAATTACCCTTAAATACTCGTCAAATTTTCGTTTTGCAAATACATAACTTTTTAATTATGTTTGATTTTGCGCATATCCTCGATTTTCCCTCAACTAGTTTGTATCCCGTCGAAATTCGACGGGTATCATTTTATTGTATATTTATTAAAATAGTAGTATTATGATAATTTATTGAAATGATTCTCATTTTATTTCTAATTTATTTGGAAATGTCTTAAATTAAAAATATACACTTTTGTTACAAAAATTTAACAATTATAACTATTGATACATACTAAAAGAATTTTAAAAATTTATTGGCTAATGAGCCACCTCAAAATCGATTTTGTGTTTAATATATTCTCAGGTGTTTTAAATTCAAAATATACTTTTTGTTACAAAAATTTGACGATTATAGCTATTGACACATACTAAAAGAATTTCAAAAATATATTAGTCAACGGGCAACCTCAAAATCGAATATGAGTCGCTTGTGGCTAGACGCACCAACTGTATCTGCCGATTTAGGCAAAAATATATCCGCCAACAGGCCACATCAAAATCGGATATAGTCGCCCGTGACTAGACACACCTGCTACATCCGCCAATTTAGGGGTCTAACAAACCTCCCCCACCAAAACTCGATGACGTCCTCGTCAAGTGGGATAAGCCTCTTGTCTTCGATCCATTTTCAACAACAACTTACTCACCACAAGCAGTTCTCCCGACACACCACGACCGTTGCTTGACGCAGCTCCCGCCAAGATTTTTGCATACGTGAGCACACCATGGCCCACTCTTGGCTGTTTAATCATCATGTCCTTCCCAGACTCCCTACGGCCCACTTTTGGCATGTCATGACCATCATCCAACACTTGCATACCAGAAATGTACTGCATCGTATTGACCCGAGCCTCCTCCTCTACGGATTCAGCGACCACAACATTCAACTTTTCCCAATATTAGCCTTCCGCTTCAGACAGTCCCGTATCTGGTGGTCTCCATCACATATGAAGCACCCGCGAAAAAGAGCCACTTGCTTTCAAGTTCACCGACTCCTCGGTAGCGGCTAGCGCGAACGGCAGATCCTTGACCCTTAAGCGCCTCAACTCAGTTTTGGCCCAATGCTGCAATGCATTAGAGCATTTTAAAATCTTTTTGGCTAACGGGCCACCTTAACATTAAAATATTATTAGAGCCAAAAAAATTCAAAATCTTCTTGGCCAACGGGCCACCTCAATACCGAAATAGTGTTAGGGCAAAAATATTTTTTACTAAAAATCAGTTTAGCCTGATTAACCTAAATTGAAAAATAGTATTATGATAATTTAATAGAGAATATGTGTTACGAAGTTGCGTTAAATTTTATTAGAAAATAGTTTAATGCGGTGTACTCCACTATCGAGTAGTTGTACTCTATTTATATGTATTAATAAAAAAAATCAAATAAATGAAGGAAATTTTCATTATGGAATTTTTCATGGCCAATGGGCCACTTCAAAATCAATATAGTATTAGTGCCAAAATATTTTAACACAAAAAAAAAGTTTAGCCAATCCAAATTGAAAATAGCCCACGAAGCTCATTTTGTGTTTAATTATTATCAATTGTTTTAAATTAAAAATATATTTTTTGTTTCAAAATTCGACAATCATAGCTATCTATACATACCATACTAAAAGAGTTTAGAAAATTTATTGGTCAATGAGCCACCTCAAAATTAATTTTGTGTTTAAAAATTAAAAATATATTTTTCGTTACAAAAATTTGTGAATTGTAGTTATCGATACAAACTAAAAGAATATCAAAATCTTTTGGACAGGCCACCTCATCGAAATGGTGTCAGAGCCAAAATATTGTAAATCAAAAACAGTTGATCAACTGAAACTGAAAATAGCTCGAGCCAAAATATTTACTTTTTTTTTTCTTTTTTCTATTTTGGGAAGAGTAGCAAAAACGTCCTCAACATTGAAATATTTTTCGGGTCATGGTTCGATCGGTTGAACCTTTTAATAAATAAATTAATAAAAATAATAAGAATATCTAATATATATATATATATATATATATATATATATATATATATATATACCAAAAAATTTATGATTTGTATGGTATATAAAAATTTAAGAAACACATGTTAAAATCAATATAAAAAAATATATACATATTCATATTATATATATTTATACTCACAATATATATATTAATAATTTTATAAATGGACATAATGTAGTTGATAATGATTCAAAACTAATTGAATAATGGATATATATATTGTGAGTCTTAAATAAGTATTATTTAATGATATAGTGTAGTGGTATAAAACATAGCCTATCATGTGGGAGATCATGAGTTTGAATCCTCCAATCCTCATAATTAAATTTTTAAATTTTATGTATGATATAAATAAATTATAATAATTAATATATTAATATATGTATAAATAATAATTAATATGTATAAATATATATAATTTAGATAAATAGGGAACGGGGGTCGTAGGAGGCGCCACGTAGGTGCTTGGATCGCTTTGGTGCTCCGAATTCCCATCGGAACGTATAATATATTGATTTCATCATATTTTGTGTTGATATGTAAAGCATGTCATTTATATATATAAAGAAGTTAGAATCTCATAAATTGTTTGACAAATCAGTACAAATGTGATGAAATTGTGGAAATTTGACATTACATACAAAATCAGACACAATAAAATGTTGCGTATTTATAGGCAGATTTTAAAGCTATTGTGCAAAATCAAAATTCACGAAAGATGGTTTATTTTATAAGCAATTATTAATATATATATATATATATATATATATATATATATATTATTTTATTTTATTTATTTAAAAAAAAAAAGGATTTGAAGTTGATTATTGGGCTTGAGCGGTAATGGGCCTTTTAAAATCCAATAGAAAGTAAGCACAATTCACAAGAGTACAATTGTAGCTGCGAAAACTAAGCGATAGCTTTGCCAATGGCGGAAGAACATTGATGCTAGCCATGGAAATGGAAGCCGCCTCCTGTTTCCGAACATTCGATCACTATTCACAAACGTTTCGATTTTCTAACACCTAAACTCATTCCCAAAGTTTATCTAGAATAAAATGTGGGAATTCAGTACTCGAGTTCGCGATTCGCCTCACTCCATGTTATCCGATGATAACTCGAACAGCACAATTTTCTGTTCCGGCGGAATATTCCTGGATTCCAGCGCTATTCCTTCCTCAATCGTCAACAAAACTGTTGGCGAAGCTTTTCGTTACAGTTACGGCTACAGTTACAGTCGCCCGATGAGAAAAGGGGGCGAGTTTTTGTGTTTGAGTTTGTCTGTTAAGGGGAAAGATAGAGCGATTGGAAGCTCGGCAGAATCTGCGGGAGGTGGCGCCGCCGCATCCGCCGCGGTGAAGGCGGAAAGGCTGGTCAATACGAGGTTTAGGGGGCAGGGGGCAATGAACGCCTCCAAGCATTTGTGCGCCGGTGCTGTGGCTGCGATGGTTTCGAGGTCTGCACTCTTAGTTTTTGTCGTGATTTTAGTTTTTAATTTTGTTTTTTTCGTAATGATTTTCTGGTTTATCCGTTACTTTCTTTGATTTCTTATGAGTTTTAGTGGATATGATCTGATGCAATAGAAGGCAATGAGTTGGCTAGGTTTTCATTATGATTTCATACTGATTTTATCACCATGGATGATAGTAATCTGATGTAAATGATAATAGTAATTTGCTAGGTTTCTCAGTATGATTCCATAAATGGTTGTTCATGGTAATTTGATAATGATGTTCATTCACCAACATTCTTGTTTCGAATAGTTTTAGCAATTTTCTGCAAAAGAACAGGTGGGTGGATGTTATCTTAATGAGTTCGTTTCGATGTGCTAATGCATGCTGTTCGATCTTTGAACAGAACTTGCCTTGCTCCCCTCGAGAGGCTAAAGCTGGAATACATCGTTCGTGGGGAGAAAGGGAACTTGTACGCACTCATCAACAAAATAGCAACGACTCAAGGCTTGAGAGGCTTTTGGAAGGGAAATTTTGTTAACATACTGCGCACAGCTCCTTTCAAGGCGATTAATTTTTGTGCTTATGATACATACAGAAAACAGCTTCTCAGATTATCTGGAAACGAGGAAACCTCAAATTCTGAGAGATTTATTGCAGGTGCTGCGGCTGGTATGACAGCTACTGTGCTTTGCTTGCCCTTGGATACTGTGAGTTGGCAATTCATTTAGTGTTCTAGTCGTGTTGTTTTATGTGCTATTTGGGTCGGGTCGTTACTTGAGTGTTAGAAATACTCCTTTTTGCTAATCCACTTTGTTTCTATTGAGAAATTTGAGTGTCCTTGAAGCCCGATAAGATTTCAGAAATAGATTCTTCGTCTTTGCTCATAAACACTATTAATATAATCCATCATCTTGTTGTTGCCAAGCATAGGTATCTCGAGTCATCCAGAGCTTCATATTCATGCATATTTGGTAGATTGAGAGGACAAGCTAGGACATAATGTAAATCAGAGATGCCGTTTTCTGAAATCTGATGTAAAAGGAAAGAGTTTAGTGAAGTCGAAATATTCTGCATCTGCCATTGAAACCTTATTCAAAACTATGTTAGAAAAGTATTGCTAATAGTGCTCTAAGTATGGAAAGGTCAATGGCTCTACTTTCTTCAGAGAATGGAAGGTGTGATGAAATCATTATCCTTGCTCTGATCGTTCGTGTGCTACTTTTGTTCCTTCCAGAATAGAATTTATAACTATTTTATTGTTATTTAGTAATCAATTTCTTTATCTAGTCAAGAGATGAGACTATCACTATACATGCTTCAGATCCGGACCAGGCTCGTGGCACCTGGTGGAGAAGCGCTAGGCGGAGTTATTGGTGCTTTTCGACATGTTGTCCACAACGAAGGGGTTCTTTCTCTTTACAAGGGATTATTGCCCTCGATTCTAAGCATGGCGCCCTCGGGGGCAGTGTTTTATGGCGTGTACGACATATTGAAATCGGCTTATCTCCATTCACCCGAAGGAAGGAAAAGAATCGAGAATTTGAAACAGCAGCATGATGAATTGAATGCTTTTGAGCAGCTGGAATTGGGGCCAGTGAGAACTCTATTGCACGGTGCTATAGCAGGTGCTTGCGCCGAAGTTGCTACCTACCCATTTGAGGTGGTGAGAAGGCAGCTCCAACTGCAAGGCCGTGCAACGAGGTTGAGTACTCTTGCGACGTGTGTCAAGATAGTCGAGCAAGGTGGTGTCCCTGCTCTTTATGCAGGTCTTCTTCCCAGCTTATTACAGGTAATAAATCTTATGCAGCATTTATATTACTTCTCTCCCCTCTATAGAAATATCGACATCATTTATTTCTCTTCATTTATAATTTTCTTAGATAGTAGAAAGGAAATTTAAGGAAAATGTTATCATGAGTTTTTCTTCGACAGCTCAATGATTCTCTATGGTTTGTTAATTATGATTTCTTGAATATATTCTCACACCTTGTGGTTGAATGTAGGTATTACCTTCGGCTTCGATAAGCTTCTTCGTTTACGAGTTCATGAAGATTGTTCTTAAGGTAGGATGAGCGAAACTGGAAATTAACTCTGAGAAATTCTTATATGATTAGCAGCAGTGAAGATCACATGCTACTAAATTCTCTTAACTAAGGGATTTTTCATTATTACTGTTGTTTGTTGATTCTTTGTATCCTGACTTGTATTATTGTACATTCTCAGTTTACACTGCAAAAGGGCCAATACTTTAGAATAAAAAAAATGGCCATGAAGACATTAGTTAAGTGATATTGCACACGAGTTTCGATTTTTTTTTAGTATGATACATACACATACTAACGCGCCTGAAATGACTCGAACTCCTGATTTATTAATTGGATGAGCAACTGTGTAACCGAACCAATCTAAGGAAATTAATAGTTTTGTTTTTTTCCCCCTAAAACTATTTTCACATAAGTTCGACTGAGAAAGTAGGATATTAGAGAGTTTGGCTCTTGAATTTGAATCGGAGAAAGGGGAATAATTGAATGTTCTAATGTACAAAATAAAATAATAATAATAATTATAGGAAAATATAGTAAAAAAAAAATTGTCGAAAAGAAAAACAAAAGTGAATATGTAATGTACGAATTTTTCTCGACATAAAAATAAATAAATTATCCTATTTATAATATTCTCCATTTCGAACGGACTCTCGATTAATCCAAAACGGGCACAGTTTCTAGGGTTTAAGAGCTAAGAACAAAGTACCAACCGAGAATTCAGATCGGTCGATCGATCGATCCGCGGCAGAAATGGCGATGATTCTGCGGTGCAGCGCGGCGGCGCGGCGGATGGCGTCGGCGGTGGAACCGCGGATGGCATTCTCCTCTCTCGCGTCGTCCATGGCGGCGGCGCCCGGGGATGCGATCGTGTGCGGCCGAGGTGACAAGAGGACTAAGAAAGGAAAGAGATTCAAAGGTTCGTTCGGAAATTCCAGACCGAAAAAGGATAAGATAGTCGAGAGGATTAAGGATAAGGTAGAGGTTCCCAGGTCCACTCCTTGGCCTCTTCCGTTCAAGCTCATTTAAATTTTCGCGAAACTTTTTCGTTGTTGACGATGCTAGTGTACATTTTCCATGAGTTAATAGGAAAATCTAGGGTTTATTGAACTCGAAGGATCTCATGGTTGAAGCTAGATTTTAATTGGTGGTTTGTGGTTTGGACTTTGGATTGATAATTCAATGAATCAAATCGAACCAAACATCACTTCTGTTCATTATTTTGTTTGATGAGCTGATCATGTGCTAGTTTTTTATAATTTTTTTTGGAAGAGGAATAAGCTATTTAAGCATTTCGAGATCACTCTCCAGATTTATTCTCTCTTTGTTTCTTTTGTTGCACACTGTGTGTTTTGAGCATCATTAATATGAATTCGACTTGGCCTGTGAAAATCGTTGGACAGTTGGTAGATCATCAATTATGCTAGTCGAAATTTGGTTTTTCGTATCTCAGAAATGTATAAGCTACCTCTAAGAATCGGAGTCCGTTTATCTGAACAGTTCGAGGATCTTGATCTTAGGAGTTAGGAGGTCGAATATCTACTATGAATGCACCGAGTATCGATTATCATGGTGGAATCAGTCGTAGATGCTCTGTTTATGCATGTTTACTTGAATATAGCATATGTAATGCTTCTCTAAGAAAGTCCTAGTGAGAGACTGATGTGTGGAGGGACTATCGGGGCTTATAACCTGCTTAGATCATCTAATCTAGTTGCATATTCCGTATCATAGTGTTGTCTCCTTTGATGAAGAGTAAAATGATTGCCTCTCCATATCAGTTTCTCTATGGAAATGAGAAAGAATGCCTACTTATACATGAATTAGCAATATAGCTGAGAACAGTTGCTATGGTGCTAATATAACATCTCTCTATAACTTGTGTGTGCATATTTTCTCTATGCAATGGTACTTTACTTTAAGCAACATAGTTACAGTGGAAATTTGGCTTTTGGCAATTCCTATTTTCTTTATCAATATACCACAAGTAGTAAGCATGTCCTAGTTTGATCACACACCATAGAAGAATGATGAACTTTTTTACAAATAATATGGCTCTGTTAACATTACTTTGATCTGCACCATATCCATTTGACCACAGCATAGGACATGTAGGTACTTAGGAGCACATTAGACTTGGAGTTATTGCTGTAGGCCTCAAGAGCCCATTTAGCTACTTAGCAGCACATGAGGTATCAAGTTGGTAAATTGTGTTTACAAATAAATTGTACAGTATGTTTGATCTTTTAGAGCTACGGGACTGATGTTGTTTTCTTCTATGGTTCGTTTGTTGTCGTGAGTGATGTGCGCGCTTGAAAAAAAAAAAGCTATTTCTATATATAAGGGTTCCTATGCAAAATGAGATGACATAGATGTAAGCAACAAAATATGTGCAAAGATGTTTTTTCTTTCTTTCTTTGGTCTGAGTCGTTGATCTTAACTTTTATTACATCCAACTTATCTTCCAATGGAGAAGCACTAGACGTTCGTAAAAATTTGTCAACGCATTGTTGCGGATATGTAAATCAATAATGATATTTGGTCATAATGTGGCCGGCCACACAATGACATATTTCATAATATATGTCATTTTAAAAATAATAAATAATTATTATAATTATTTACTTTTATATTTGAATTTCAAAAAAAAATTCCCCCAAAAATTACATATATATATATATATATATATATTTTTTTATAAATAAAATGTAACAAATTATTTAAAATTATCAAAATTATCAAATAATTAAAGGGTTAATTTTTTAAAATTACATAAATTATATGAAAAATCACTTTTAAGTTCTCTTATAATCTAAAAAAAGTTTGATATAAATATATAAATTATTACATGTTAAAAAAATAAAATAACTAGAATTATGGCCGAATAACATTACCCTTTTTGTCCCATAAATTTGGGCACGAAAATTAAGGGAAACTATAATATTTTTCCAATTCCTGATAAATAATAAAAAAGATATTTTCCAATTGTAAATAGTATAAGTATAATATTATTCATAATTGGAAGAAAATTGCACATTTTCTAAATTTTCGTACTCGAATAAATGGGACGAAAGGAGCATAAAATTATTGTCAAAAGAAACAGAAGTTATCTTTAGGACGGAGGGAGTATGAACATATCAGTTGGCAAGTAAGTAAAACAAGCAGTTGAAATACAATTTTTTTAAAAATTTAAATAAAATAATTCTTTCTATCATTTTAGCTTTGTTTGGAGGATAGGCAACGTCATTCATTGTATAGATACAGATTTTACAGTTGATCGATAATTCCATTATGTAGAAGGTCGAATTCGGCCAGAGATGGAAGACTAAGAAGAGCGCAAGCTAATCAATTACGATCCAACCATTTAGAATAAAATGCAAAGTGTATGTTGTGGTTGTGATAATCTATCAACAGAATCACATCGAGATTTAAGTAAACAAACGTGGTCGAAAGTTTTAGACCTCATTTCCAAAACATATTCGGATACAAAAGGCAAATTATTCTTCAGATGGAAAGAAATATACCAACAAAGCTGAGGGTTCAAACCTTATCTTCGAGCATCCAATTTTGTGAATCGAACTCTAGTCAAATACAAGAAATGATACATCAACATATCTTTCTAAAGAAAAGTCTTGAGATGAAAAACAATCAGCCCACAAACTGGATTAAAATTCATCCTCCGTCATGATTTGTGAACCTCCAAATCTGCATCGTTATTCATTGAGATCTCATTAGCAATATCCGGTAATAACTAAGGTGCAAAGATTCTTGTGTGCCTCTCTTGGAAAGAATCGGAAGTCTAGCTGGTGGAGAATGGAGATGCGAAAATCAGAATACTAAATAATTGAATTAGCAAATGTGCACTAAACATACAGAAGGAGAAATGTCATTGTGTTGACTTCATGTTTAAACATTTTACAAGATTAATGAGAATAATAATGGTACCAAAATACCAACCTTCATTTATTTTCAAGGGTGTGATCCTCTTTAGTCATTCTCTTCTCGCCCGTAGTTGTGTATAATCTCAATCTGCATTAGTCACAGCAACAGTATGAAGCCAGGTGCTTAGAAGGTAGAAGAATTTCACACTCTCGAAGGCAATTACTTCGAATATTAACATAAACAATAAGTGAAACAGGAGAATAAAGCCAAAGAAGGTATCATGATCAGCTAGCATCTCATCCATTCAACAGGCAGACATTGATGCACTTGTAATGCACCAAAAAAGAAATTTAAAGCATAAAACCAAACATCAAGTTCTTAAATTGCCTTCATCACCGGTTAAAAGTAATGAAAACAAAATGTAATGCAAATACTATTAGTAATATATGAAAATAGTGGCATCAAATGTTGATTAAAAGTGTTAAAATGCAGGTACCTTTTGTGAAAACAATAAAAATAAAACAGAAGACAAGAAAAGAGAAATTACAAACTAAATGCATGGCTTTTGTTAACTAAGTCGGGACAAATAAGAACAAATATTTGATCAATTACCCCAGCAGGTGGTGTTGGATTCCGGCAGAATTTGGAGCCACCAGGAGCCCATGGCACTGTAGAAAGAAAAGTAGTAAACCCTCAAAAATGTATGCAAGTTTACTTAAACAAAAAACACAATTCTTATAAATAGACTTATGGTAAAGTTGACTATCATCCAAAAAGATTCTTGCCTCAAAACAAAAGAATATCATGCAAGCTTCAGTTGAAAGGGAACGCCAAGTGTTCAAAAGGTTATGAATCAACAACTAATTTAACTTGCATCTAGATAGATAAAAATATAAAACAGTTAGTATTTACGCCAATGCTCCAATATAGTTATTTGATGCACATCTATAAAGCCAGTCCTCCCTTATTCTTATATTCATGCTTAGGAACCAAATAAAGTTCTAAGAAAAACATCCAAAGCTAGTAGTAACTTCTCTTCGTAAGGAACAAATAGCATTTAGACTCTACTGTCCATATTACAAGAAATCTCGATCTTTTCTCAAGCTAAAACTGATAAGCTAATGAAAGTGTAGCAATATAGATAACATACCGATGTAAGGATCGGGATGCCTCCACTTGTTGTAGGTTGCTTTACCAGTCTCTATCATTCTATCAATCAGTTCGATATCCTCCTGTAAGGTGAGATGAGGGGAAACCACAATCAATCCAACATTGTGTTTCTAGGTTGAAATTTTATCAATAAGAATTGACATATTTCCAATTATTACTCACTGAATTAGGTTATTCCATTCTAGATCCAATATTCTCAACGCTTTTGTAGTTAACATGAACATCAAACAAAACAATCCTAAGCTATAGTATCACCAAAGCTAGGCCTCAAATCAGCTGAAATAAGAGTTTATCGATACAAATGCCACTCAATCAAACAGCTCAATTCACTTTCTCCAGGCCAAATTTCATCAACTATAAACAACCATAATACCATTGAACTACCAAAAAAAAAAAAAAATCGAATCAAAACCAAAATGGATAATGGAAAAGGAGAACAAACCACGTGTTTATTCGCCTCGAATTTCTCTCGTAGAGCATCGGCCTGAAGAAAAAGAAAAAAAAAGCAGAAAAAACCTCCGTTACAGCCAATCGAGCAGAAACTTCAGCTCGCCTTAACAGCGAACAGTTTTTCACTCAACTTCATCCAATCAAAAGCTGAGATCGAATCAATGTACGAAGAAACAGAAATGGATAGAGAGAGAAATAGAGAAATTACATCGGCGTAAAAGAGGTGGCGATGAACCGCCCAATTAAGAGTGTCCTTGAGAGCTCGCCTGTAGAGGATCCTAACCCTTTCCTTCTGCGCTGCTCGCCGAGCCAGATACGACGCCTTAACCACGCTCATTTCCTCCCCTTCTCTCTCTCTCTCTTCTCTCTCCCCTCTCTGAATTTCTGATATAGAGCCAAGTTTCTAATACTTTCGACGCGAAGTTCCCAATTTCGCCATTACAAAACGTCGTAGTTTTATTTGTTTTGGGCCTGAGTTGAAGCAGCAACTAGATTGGGCTTGTGTCACGTTGCTGTTCATCGGCCCATTCTGTATCAAACGAAATTTTAATTAGATTTAAATAAAAATAATAATAATAATAAAAAAAAGTGATTATATTTATTTTATTTTATTTTTGTTTTCATTTTAGCATAAATTTCAAATGGTATACCAATTTTAGCCTTATAAATAAAATATGTGACAATTTTAGTCATTTAATAAATTTCGGCACCGAAAAAGCTAATTTGGAACCCATCGTCGTTCTCAATAGAAAATGTATTTTAATTCGAAGACAACATAAAACTTCAAAAAATCTTTTTTTGCTTTTGGGATGGCTAAAATTGACACACATTTGAAGTTCATGCAAATCTGTCACAAGCTGAATACATCGGGCAAAATTATTTTGTCTAAAATAATGCGTATTTTTAGTTCATCAATTTGATTTTAGTTTTACTTCATACATATACTTGAAAATTTAATAATTTGTTGACATTCTCGAGTTTACAAAATCCACATATTTATAATTTTCAAAACAATTGTTTACTAAGATCTACCTCCTGCCAAAATATACTTTCAAATAGTTTATAACTTTTCATGTTGTGTTAATATAACAACTAATCTAGTATAACTGCTGATAATTAAAGATCGCCAATTGAATAGCAAATTACAAATTTTCTTTCAACAGTCTCAAAATGGGGTCAGACAGAGTTGATCATCAGTAAAACTAAAAACTACGTCGTATTATGATATCACATAAGGGAGGACATGCTGTTTTTCCAGCTAAAAGCTCTTCTGGTGATGCGTGGAGGTGTGAAGCTGAGCCCAAACATCTCCTTCAGAGCCACCCCATGCTCCGAGAACCCGATCAGCTTTGCGACTACAGCTGCACTCCTCCTAACATTCTCCATGTCTTCGATGTCGCTGTACAAAAGGTGAACCAGCTGCAGCCTCCTCTTCTTCGAGTCGAGGCCTATGCCCCACTCTTCGTAAACTCTCCTCCTCTCGTCTTCTGTGAACCTCCGATTCATGAGCCTGCTCAAAGTCTCCCTCTCACGGCGAAGAGCTTTCTTGCTGTTATGCGATCACATAGTTCGAAAACTTAGTCCAGTCATAAGTAAAATAAGTTCCTACTTCGGGTGGATAGATTAGATATTGATAAGAATTTAGATCAAACTTGCTCAAAAATTGTTCAGCCTATCTAAGTATGTAGTGAATTAGCCTATATTAATTCTACATATCTAACTTTATCACCCAAAGTGAGCAACCTTTAGACATTCTTATAAACTCAAATCGAAATTTGAACGCGATTCACGTGGAAGTTTCTAGAAATGTGTCAAAAGAATTCCTATGGAATCACAATGCACATGTGTGAGGTATTTCATGGATTATAGGATAAAAAAACTTAAATTTGTTAAATCTGTCAAGAGCATGTGATGAACTAACCTATTTTATCTACATTATCAGGCATTTAAGATGTCCTTATCAACTCGACAAAAAAAAAACGAAAGCAGAATTTTATGGGAAAGTTAAAGGCCAAGAACTCTGCATAATAAAAAGCTTATGCAATGTAAACGAGGATATAGACATACCTCGATGCAAGTGTGAGTATATGGCCGTCTTGTACGACTGGGTTGCCACTGGAAAATGTATCCTTTAGGAAAGATAATCTCCTATGCTCTACCTCCATATATATGGAATCTGTGAAGTCTTCTTTAATAAGGAGGATGAAGTACGTGCGGTGGACTAAGGACACATTGCAATCACGCCATAGTTCAACTATCGATTTCTGCAACTTCTCAAATTTCATGGGCCAATCTTGCATTGGGCAAATCACGAGATCTCTTGAACCATTTTCATCTCGGGCTCCTGTTTCTTCAACCTAAGCAAAGAAAGTGAGGTAAATTTCAGAGGTTCTAATCAAGCTTGTATAATAATAAATTAACTACGAGGATCAACTAGGACCCACCTGATTCCCAGCTTCGTTTCCGTATTGAAGCTTTGCCATCTCCCTTAGTCCAGCAACAAAAGAACCAAGAGTCGGAATATCTTCATCCCCATCACCATGGGTGCTGCCTTGATCAATGAAACTACTACAATCAGAGTTTAGCGAATCACTTCTAGTCAGTCCCGAATCATTTGCACCGTAAATAACTGGTGGAAGTTTCCAGTACTTCCTGAGTAAGCCACCTTCGGGTCTTCCAATGAAATTCTTCTCCAATATATGAGGAGGCGTGTTTTGACTTTTTCCAGCAATCTCAAAGTCAGTCATTAAACTAGCTCTACAGCTTCGGCTTCTAGTTAACTTTAGGCTTCCGGTACTCATCAGACTAGTCGACTGAGCACCAGAAGAAGAAGAATCGGGGTAAGGTCCATTAATAGAATCAATGGTATTTTCAGTGACATCCACAGTTTGCAACATTTCTCCATCATTTCTAGTCGACTGATCAAAAGACTCGCGTGTTCTATTAGGGGAAGATTCATCGATCTCGATACACTGAACTTCCTTGATGTCATCACAATCTTCTTCAACCTTTATAGGAGTTTCATCTATAACTTGACTTGGATAAGACGTACCATCAGATAAATAATGATCCTCACTGTCCTCTGGAAGCAACAGATCTGATGCTCTGTTACGTGTAAAGCTTCCATCCAGAGACCCACTGAGATTTTTAGAAGTCTTATGGCTTTCAGCCTCTTTGATTAGGCTCTCAATTTGACAATGGGCAGAATCTAGTTGCCTCTTTAGCTCCCTAACCTCTTTGTCCAACTACAGAGAGAGAAGCCACATAATGGGGAAGGTTAGTTCAGCAATTTGTATGACGAAAAGTTGAAATCCATAATGACGAAAAGATTTTCATGATGCATGCTGTGAAATTACTTGAAGGAAAATTCTTCAGGAGTAAAGATATTTGATAGATTACATATTTCTGGATACACTAGTTGCAAAGACTCGTCTTGAAGAATTATAAGCAAAATTAAACTTCAGTTGAGATTGTCACCTTACCTAAATGATAAATTTCCAGTACACCATTCACCATTTAAGTTATTGATTATTGATGAAATTAAAAAAGAACCCTAATAGTATTCAGTAACCTGTAGGAAAGACGGCGTATGCAATTTATATATATATAGGTTCTAACCTTTTCAATCTGCATATCTTTCTTTCTTAGCAATGGCCCATGATCGCATATTGATCCAGGAGTTTTTAACTCACTTTCCAACCTTGCTACCTCTTTCTGCAGTTGTTTCACTAATGCCTTATCTGACATCACTACATTGACCTGTGCATTAGTTGATACTTCTTTTGCACAGCAAGCAAATAAGAGTGTATTCCTTGATTGCTCTACATGGCTTCTGGCAGGGCTCAGGGTGCAAATGATAGCAGTTCTCGCGTTGCCTCCCAAAGCAGGTTGCAGTATACGTGTGAGCTTTGAGTCTCTGTAATTAACATGGCCATTTCGCCCTTTGCTGCAATAAAGCATAGAAATTTGAAAGCTGACATTTGATGGAATTTTCAATAAAAATGACATAGCATAGCACTCGAGTGCTGTTTCATTTGATTACATCAAAATAAGTAAATTTATGAAAACGTTTATTAGCTTGCCTACATGTTTGAAAGCATGTGTGAGAATATGATCGAGTCAGAGGGACAGATGGTGTTTTGATATTACTAGACATTAATTCAAATGAACAGATACAATCAACCTTAGCCTCTAAGTGAAAGATAAAGAAGCTCAATTTTATGAATCATTTATGGCACATGCTTTTCAAAAATGCAATTTCCAGGCATATGCAAACAAGAAAGGCAGGTCAACAGAATCAACAAACCTAAGCTTGCGAATCACAGTGCTCAGAGTGAGCAAACTACGATTAATATGGCAGCCTTCTTTCAATCTCTGTCCAACTGAGTGAGCCTGGGATGCCCTCTCACTCCCTGCCAAATCAACAAAGTTCTGCAGAGAAATGTTTCAATGCCTTTTACATTTATTTATACTACTAAAATATTAAAACAAAAGCCTCCAAGTCCAATAAATCATGAAAAAAATCAAATTTTCTATACCACACTGGCAGCAAGGGTGGTTGAGTTGCCCTTCCCCAAAAACTCACGAGCAGAACTTTCAATTGTCTGGAGGAATAACATCACGAAGACACACCATAAGAGTTTATGTTTTATAAATGTTATTGAAAAAGTGATGACAAAATCTAACAAGTAGAAGAGCTGGGGAGCTAACCAATCTAAGAATTTGGTGGGATCTGGAGCTACTTTCATTCAATAAAGTCTCTCCAATTTTTCTCTGTGCTGTGTATGAGTTAAAAGGGAAATTGAGAATTAAAAGAATACAAAAGATTGTTCAACTAATGAATGGTTGAAGACTTGAAGAGTAACTCATAAGGTGGAATTCACCTAACCTTCGCATATGGATAGCAACTCCTTGAGGTGATTCCGATCCCTCAAAGTTTCTTCTGTGAGTTTCTCGATTATAGTCCCTCTCTATGGAATAACACAATATATCAAATGTATATAAATTAATGAACATATGAAGCTGATAAGGGGAAAACTCACTTCTGGGTCATCTAGGAGCCTTAGTGGAGAGTTATCCGTGCTAAGGAGGTCTCTAACAACTTCATTATAAATTTCCATTGCAGAAAACTTTAAAACGAATGCTCTTTCTTCATGCTGATGCAGGCAAAATAAATTTTTTTGATAAGACTTCCAAGTGGAAAGATAAAGCACTTCCCAGAATAAAAACTACTTCAGTCTTGTATCTCCAGGATGATTAGAAAATGGATTAAACCCACCCACCTTCTGTATGTAGTCATAAATATCAGCCACTGCGTATTCAGTTATACCATTCATTGTATAAGTCTTTCCACTGCTTGTTTGACCATATGCAAAGATAGTTGCTGAAATGAGATAATGTTGAAAAAATCAGTTGAACCAGTTCATCTCTAGAAAGCAGAGCTAGAAAAAGATTATCTGAGAAAAGGCCACTCATAGTGAACAAGGACTTAACACAATACTCACAATTGATACCACCAACAACTGATAGAGCGATGTCCTTTGTGCCCTCATCGTAAACTTCCCTTGTTGTGCAGTCACCTCGAAATACTCTATCTACCACCATAGAATTGTATGAAAGAAGGAAACAAAGTGAAACAGAATAATTGAATAACAGAACAAGGTAAGTAAAGTGTAAGAAAATATCAAATTAATCAAATGACAAGTTGTATAAAATGTTTCTAATTTGTTCAGGAGGTTTCTGTGCTTCAATTTGGAGGCGGCAGTGATACCTTGGTTTCCCCAGATAATGCATATTAACAGAAGCATGGGAAACAATACACAACATACTCCCAAATCCCAATTCTTGCTAAAAGGTGTATGAAAAAATGTTCTTGAACGTTTGCAGTTTCTTATGGTATACTTGAAAAACTGAGCAATGTAAATGCTGAGGTAAGTAATAATTACCAAATGAGTAAGCTGTAGGTAGTCCAGAGCGCTCCTGAAGGCTGTTCCGGTATAAAATTGTGGTGGAGTTGATGCATTCCCAGTCTGAAACTTCAGCTCGTACAATCTCCTTTTCACTTAATGGCCTTAACCTCACTAATACCAATATCTTCTCTTCCATACCATTCCCAATACCTTGCATTTTCTCCCAGTTCATTAACTCTTCAGCTCCAATAGCCCCCATTCTTTCTTCCACCTCCTCAAATATACTTCGATCACACTAAAGATGAGATGTCCATACTCAGAACTCTACCACCAACCCAAACAAACAGTATATGAATACAAAGTTGATGTGCCATTCATCGTACTAAAAAAGGTAAGACAGTTAGGTTACTAGAGACAAGTTAGTTGTGCTTGCAATAGAGATAAATACCCCCAACTCAGTGCATTTTTCATCTGCAGTGGATGAAGCTAATTAAACAAGATTTTACCAACTAACACGATAACGATTATGCTAAAATAGTATTAATCGGCATTTGGTAGTGATTGAACAGTTTGCTTAGTTAGTGTCCTCACTAATCCTTTTCTCCTACCAGAAACCTAAAAGTTGTGTCGCTTTAGACATCATCAACAAAATAAAATAAACAACAGATAGCTTAACATAATGGGGACCCCAACTATCCTTCGACTCCAAGTAATGATGATATCTCCCTGTAGCTCATTTCCTCATTTCTATTACTCCAAAATACAAAATGCTCTTTGCTTTTAGTGGCCCCTCCACTAAACACGCAGAAATTTACACACACTTAAAAATACTTATGTACTACTACTACAAAACAAATATATATAAATATAAAATTTCACAGGTTGACCACTACTATATTGAAAGGTAATTCACCTTGGGCAAGTGTTTCCTACTCGACTGAGACCTTAGATTAGGGTTTGTAATTGTATGACAGAGAAGCTTCGTTTCCGAAAATGTCGGAACAAAAAAAAGGTAATCCTTACAAGAATCTCCGAACTATATGCAGGATCCGATCTAAATGACGAATCACTGCAATCTAACAGCGAAATCACGAAACAAAATATGAACAATGCAGCAAATTACTTACAAATGCGGCAAAAGCTTCTACGTTCTGAAACAGTAAACCAGCTAATACTTTCTAAATCAACTCCTAGAAAAGTGAGCATTCCACTCAAAAGTTGCATTTCCATCATCATAAAGTAAACAAGTTGAAACGTGAGATACAAGATTGCAAAACAAACACTCGAGATCAACTGTAAAGGTGAATACACTTTATTTACGCTTCGGAAAAGCAAATTAAATCGCGAAAAAAAACTGAAAATGCTACAGAAATGAAAAAAATACCACAAACACAAACACGAAGCACAGTAAAAATCGGACGAAAACGCATTACCTCCTCGCACGATCTCAGTCAAAAACCTTCAAACCAAACTGAAACTGCATTGCTCCTCAACTTCTTCCCACACCTCTCTCTCACTCTCAGTACATACATACATACATACATACATATGTATATATACGTATATATCGGTGTATATCTCAGCTACATTCACCAGTAGCGCGCCGAGGCGTAGAGAGAGAGTGTAGTGAGAGAATGTGGTGAAGAGGGCGAGCGGTGAAGGAGAGTCGACGTCGTATTTGTTGCGCGGCCGGGGAGAGAAGTGAAATGACGGATGTACCCCTGGATTGGTTTGAAGAAAAGCGTGGGAGAAATAAACACGTGGCCACGTAGGCGTCGTCGGTGAGCGTATATAAATACTGAGTAGAAATACGGGAGCAGCGACAACGGTAGTATTTTTCTACTTTAAATCACTTTACCGTTGAGTCTTCCGTTTCTAAAAACAAGATCTCTGATTTGGTTATTGATCGGAATTTATTATTTTTTTTAATTTTTTTTAAGAAATATATTTGATCGGATTTTATATGAAAGTATATATACGGTTTCCGTTTCTGTGATACGTATTTGTTATGTTTATTATTTTAGGCCGATAAAGGAATTTAGGAATTTATATAATTGCGAAAGCTATCTATGATTAGTAAATTTGAATAACGTATGGTTTACTTTATGTTTGATTTGTGTAAGAGAAAAATATATTTTTCTTAAAAGTCTTTAAGTAACCATTTCAATGTTGTTTTCATACAAAAAAACATTGCAATGTCATATACATATGTCGTATTTAGTACGTAGTTGACTTAAATAAATAACATGTATAAAGAAAAAAATAAATAAGAAAAAAGGAAAAGAAATTGGGGGTAATTCCGAAGTTTGTAATTAAAAGGTAGTGTGTCTAAATTATGTCAACACAGAAGTGCTCCCGGTAAACCGTGGACATATATAACATGCATTAAAGTGTTCATTTTTTATATAACAGTGTCATGTCGGTAATTTTTTAATTTAAATTTAATTTTTTCATTATCATGTTGTTCGCTAAGGTTTCAGTTGCCGGCTCCCTTGTAATCAGGTCACCAACTTCCTTGACCTTCTGGCACTGGACAAGCGTCAACCGACTCAACCTCCATACATGGTCTTACGACTTCTTGGAGACCTATGTTTTTGGTAATTAATTGTCTGGGCCTGATCATTGTCAATGTAATAGATCAATGTATCGTTATGGGTATGATTCTTATATTCAAATTTATTCAAAAGATTTTGGATTTAGGTTGTGATTTTCATCTTAGAGTGCATACTCAAGCTGCATATGTGGATTTTTTTTATTTATTATTTTTTAAAGAAAAATATTAGTGTGTTTGGTGGATATGATGAGGTGAATCATCTTGGTTTATCTAAGTGTTTGGTACCGGAATGAAATAAACTGGATGGTCTGAGATGAAGCCCAAGCCCACTGCTATTTTACTATTTTTGCTTGTTTAACTCATCCGACGTTTTGGTCGGATGACTTCAACTCATTCGAACAGTAACACAACACTTTCTCTCTTTTACCATTTTACCCTTATGTGTTTATACAATTTCAAATAATAATTATAATTATAATGATAATAATAATAATAATAATAATAATAATGTAATAAAATAATAATAATAATAATAATAATAATAAATCATTACAATAATAGTAATAATAATAATAATAATAGTAGTAATATTTATAATAATAACAAGATTAATAATAATAATAAATAATAATAATGTAACAAATAATAATAATAATAATAACAAGAATAATAATAATAATTATTATTATTATAATAATAACAAGAATAATAAAAATAATAACTCAACAACAACAACAACAACAATAATAATAATAATAATAATAATGTAATAAAATAATAATAATAATTATTATAATTATAATAATAACAAGAATAACAATAATAACAATAATAATAATAATAATAATTATTATTATTATAATAATAACAAGAATAATAAAAATAATAACTCATCATCAACAACAACAACAACAACAACAATAATAATAATAATAATAATAATAATAATACAGAATAATAAATAATAAATAATAAAGGGTACTATTTAATCCTCACGATAAAAAGTGAAATCAGTAGGAGTATTTAATAAGGGTAATTTCGTCAATCTAAATTTAATCTAGAGTTTTACAATTTGTACCAAACACAATATGATATCATCCGAGTCTGAATTTTTTGCTACCAAATGGTGAGATGAATGATTCATCTTGACACTATTCATATGAGTCATCTTGAGATGAATCATCATTCCTCATCTTGAGATGATTACCAAACGCAGCCTAAAGGTTAATCGTTTTCTTGGCAAATTCATTTGGCACGTTTTATATAAAAATTTAAAAAAAAATTGAAGTTAATTTTAACCACTTATTTCTTGTAATTTGAGCGAGTTGTGGATGAATCGCTAATGTACGTGTTGGTACTTCTTGTACCATCCGTTTTCTCTCCTCTCTTTAATAAAATTCTCCTTTCCCGATCAAAAAATAAATAAAATTAACCACTTATTATGTTTGTTGTGTAGTGGGCTATATAAGGAAACCTAATTAAAAGAAACATGGCAACAATAAAGTTAACGCATCATGTCATATCAATTAATTTGTTGGCTTAGGCACATCGCATGAAACACTAATATACTTATTTAAATATATATAGTCAACACTGCCTATAAACGATTACCAACTAAATAAATAAAATAGGATTGATTTAAATAGCAACTACTAAATGAGAAAATCAAACTAAGTAACTTATTATTCTAATAATAGAAAAATTGTTTGAATATTAAAGTGCCTTTTGTTTTAGTTATGAAATATTAACATTCTGATTTGACTCCTAAACTTACCAAATGAAATATTTATTCAAAAAGTAAATTTCAATTATTTACAAATTGCTGACTTTTGTACCAATAAGATAGATGATGGCTTCCCACTATCAAATATAAGCGCAACAAGGTAGGTAGAATGACCAACAATTTTTTATAATTAATAAAATCTATGGTTATGCCTTTCTAATTAAAATAATTTTGTGTTCTTCTAAAAATAATGGTTTTACTCTATAATTATAGCGATGCATGGGCAGCCTGTACAAATAAAGAATCATACTTGCATCTAAGTATGCGTAGCATGACAGTTTAAATAAAGTGGAGATTTATATATGGTGGGAGAATATAAAAAACTATTGGAATTTGCTGCTTCTTATTCTTCTCTTATTATTGTTATTGTTATTTTATTTTAGTTAATAGTATGGGTTTTGCAGGTCAACGGAGCAACGTTGAATTTAGAACTGTCAAAAGCTCGGGCCGGGTCGGCCCAAGCCTGTCGGACCATTAGAGAAAAGTTGGGTCAGGCTGGACTAGCCTGAAGTTTCGTTGGGCTGCAAAAATCAAAATCCAAACCCAACCTTTGAGAATTTATAGTGTAATTGATTGAGTCGATCGGACCGTCCGAGCCCATCAAACTTTTGTTTGTTTTGAACCGGGCTGATCGACCCAAAATTTCAACGAGCCTCAAATTTCATAGCCTAAGCCTGCCCAAACTATGAACGGACCAAGACTATCAATCGAATCCAGTTTTTTTGGGCCATATTTGACAGCTCTAGTCGAATTCATCAACTTATTCCATATTCTCATGTTTTTTAAAGACGGTCACCTTTACATTAATTTCCTCAAACATATGGTATCAAGGCTTCAATCACATATAACGTTTTTTTAAATATTTTATTTATATATATTAAATCAAATGTGCCAATAATAACACAGCAAAACTAAAAGGTGAGTCAATTTTCAATTTACCCCCCCCCCCCCCCGCCCCAAAAAAAAAAGGTAAGCCCATAAAAATTCTATGAACTATTGCAGCTCTTGGGCTAAGAATATTAAACGGGCCTGGACTGGGCTCACTATAGTATGAATTTTATGGGTTACTATATATTCAGAATTTCTGATATGTACTCTAATTTTTCAATCGATATCATGCTCAAAATAATTTATTTACTCTTGCTCAAAATAGTTTTTTTTTTCTTTTACTAAATAGCAGCGTGAGAGTTTAAATTGTTAGAAAGGAAAAAGAAAGTAATAAACAAAGTAAAAACTAAAGTCCTTTAAATTTAAAATGAAATGCTATATTATGGATTGTGCATCAATAAAAATGAAATGACCCTAGGATACCAACCATCAATCAACACCTGAGATATTCCAAATCATATCAACTATCAAGATTCCCAAACCCTCGTCCCAATCAAATATCGACACAAGTTTCTTATCAAATCTAGTAGTTCTATGATTTTGTGTGGGTAAATAGATAATGAAATGTAAATCGAGCACAAATTTACTTACCCACCGCACACGCACAACTGATGCAGTAGTGTCATGTAAATTTTTTTAATGAAATCTATATTTCTTAATTTTAAGTATATATTTATAGTATTTTTCTTCAAAACGAGTTACTATCGATTTATTGCAAAACGGTTATACATATATATTTGTGTTTTTGACTAATAAGAAAAACGCGATAGAAAGAGTAAAATAAGAAAAATATTATAAAAGGTATTCAAGGATATGAAAAAATTCGAAACTTTATACATCATAGATTCTGAAAACTTTTTAAATATTTGCAATAATTAAAACCTAACAACATTTATATCACTTAATATATCTATTACAATATCTAAAAGCTCAATTGTTGCAAAAAATTACAAGATTACCATTTTCCCTCCAAAAGCTACGTGACTATATCCAAAAGATACAACATAAGTATTGACTAAATACCTATAGATAATTGATTAAAATATAGGTCAAAGTAATCTAATATCCTAAGGTTAATACACAATGAATGAGATAGATACTAATTTTTTGGATCTAATTGCTAATATCTTATTTAAATTAGAATTCAAATTAGGCATGAGTTGGATGATTTTCCCTCTAAATGCAAGCATCATTAATTATTCTTACCAAATTTTACACACTACTTTGCATAACATAAAACTATATCTCAATGTACCTTTACTTTTCTTTGATTTTTTTGAATTATCTTCTAGAATAACTATCTCATTTTAAAGTATTTTTTTTTCTAACAAACACTATGATTATTGTCCAAAATTTAATTTATTCTTCTTAAAAAATATGTTACATATTTGTTTTCTTTGATTTTGTTCTAATCATCACAGTTGTATATTAGACAGCTTTATAAATATTACGGAGTATATTACATTTGCAAGAAATATACATATACCGAAACAACCCAACTACTTAGTACACAATTTTGCTTACTTTTTTTTTATAAGAAAATGACTTATATATATTTATTTTATTTTACTGTACAACAGTCAAATTTAGATTACATTCACTGAATCAAAAAAATTAAAGATTATTTTATAAACATAAATATGATACTAATATTAATGGTCTGTAGGTGTATAATTGAAGTTTTATTCTATTACAGTTTGAGGAAAGATTAAAAAACTTATAATTCTAAAATTACAGACATTTGCTCTCTTATGTAATGTTAAGATCGAACATGCAGATTGTAATCATACTATTAGGGTGTGTTGGTAGGATAGATATCATGTGATTAATTGAGTTATCTAGAGTAATCAGATGTTTGGTAGTTAAGGTAGCGTTATCATGAAAGCCCGTGTTATGAAGAGGGCCCGAGAGTAAAACACTGTTCCGCCTTTAATTCCTAACACGCCTCACCCCCGCGATAGGAATTTGGTGCTTGAACAGTGCCTCCACAAAGAAACTTATCACCCATTTTACCCTTCGAGCAATCCCCGTCAAGCTGCGACCTCCTCCGCCTCCTCCTCCGATGCGGATTTCGACACCGTCAGGCTCATTGCCGCCGAGGTCGGCAATGCCGACGCCGTTCACATCCCCGTCATCTGCGGCCTCGCAAGGTGCTGCAAGAGGGATGTCGATTGGAGCTTCAGATGGGTTCTTTAGTTTTGGCTGTTGCTATTCGAATTGTTGTTGGTAATGGTTGAAGTCGGTGATGGAGAAATCGAAGAAGACGAAGAAGCAATAGACAGAGGGCTTATCGCCATCAAATCAAGTGGAGGAAGCGTTGAAGGATTTGGGAGAAAGGCATAGCCGAAAAAGCAAACCTTCAAATTAGGGAAGAGGAGTTTCTAATTTTTTGAATTGGGGAAGATGAGTTTCAGAAAGTTTCTGGGAAAATGTTTTTTTTTTTTTTTTTTTCCAGAACAATTGGGAAGAGGAATTTTAGAAATTAGAATTAGGAAAATTATAATTTGTGAGGGTTAAATTCATAATTCTAATTTTTAGTCATGGTAGTACAGTAATTGTTAATTTTGATACCAAACACTCATCCAATTTTTCTTATCATGATCTAATCTCAAGATTCACTATTTCTCCCCAAATTTCAATCTTAACCTTATTTATCTCAACATGGCTACCAAACGAGCCCTTATATTTAAAACTTGAAGATTGCAGTGCCCAATAATAAATTTAGAAAATACCGTACTATACATGCTGTAAATTAATATTGAACTATTAATTTTAATGAAACTTCATATTTCAAAGTCATTTTTTAAACATCCGATATAGTATTATTATAATTTTTCTTATAATTTTGATTGTTGTAGTACCCGTGCATCGCACGGGAGCAACACTAGTACTTCCTTAACTCTCGTACTCGGAAGAAACAATATATTTTGAGTGAAATAAATGGGTAGTTTTCCAAATATTTTTTATAGGATCGTCACTTAAATCATTATTATCAGCAACCATCTCAAACACTCAAACATCCAAACGTGTTCTCATTTAATGAAAGTCTACTCATAATGTACTTAAGAAGAAATCATTCTCGTTTGACTGATTGTTAGCGAAAAAATAATTCAAACGTTAAACAATTAGAAGGAAGAATAAAAACAATTAAGAATTGGGAGCAAAAGGGACGGGTATGAAACTAGCGGGTGAGAATGAATGAGTAGTTGAAGTAGTTATCATTCCACATAATCAACTTTTGGTATTTGTGGCTATGAGCTAAAACCAGTTTAATCTTCATTTTCCATTTATATTAAGGTTTTGCACTTTTGGTTTTTTTGCATATATTTAGTTTTTGTTTTTGGACCAAACACGACTCCCCCCTTCTCGACTATTCTTCGATTGTGGGCCCCTTTCTTTTTTTTTTTTTCTTTTTCTTTTCTTTTTCTCTTTTTTTTTTGTTTTTTGAAAGGATTTTTTTCTCTTTTTGAGAACATATATGTGAATCGTTTTTGTGTTTCACATTCACTTTTCATTGATTATGTATTGAGAAATGAATGACCATATCCACTTTTTGTCTCTAAATCAAATTATATTCCTATCGGAAAACAAGAGAATAATTTTTTTGGGTATCCTGAAAAGTTTTCATATGGGTTCAAATGTCATACAAAAAGGGAAGATAAAATCCTAAAACTACGTGCATAAAAGATGAATTTTGTATTCATGTATTGATCTGGAGGTAGTGAAATTAATACATGAGATCTTCGTAGTAAAGATTTCAAGTTTATAAATAGTTTACATATTTTGACTTCGACGGTACAATACTTGCAGTCTTACACCATCAATTTTTGTGTCGACTAGATTTAGAGGGTGTTTATCTAGGCTTATATGAAAGAGCTTATAAAATACTCCGTATTTGAAGACCTTATCAGATGTGAAAAAGAATATGTTGTGATAGAGCTTATTTATAAAGAACTCATAAGCTCTTATAGTTTATTTTTTGACCTTACAAGCTCCAACGAGCTTATATTGTCAAACACATTTTTATAATTTATAAACTTGCCTAAGAGCTTATAAACTTAGCCAAACACCCTTTTAATTATATCATTTTATTAGCTCATTTGAAAAATAAACAGTACATAAGATCATTTACGGCAAGTGGAAACGACAACATTTTTTTCTCAAACCGAACCAAAGTAATTAATTACATCATTAAAAGCAATCAAGATCTAATAATTTTGGATTCAGATCATTTATTGCCTAACGATGTGAGATGTTCTATTACACCGTTAAATAATTGTCACTGATCCAATAATTTTACCAATAATCGACAAAGGAGGAGTACCAATTTATCGAGGGCAGTTTGGTCATTACTACGGAGACACCGAATACCAAACAGCCACGTGTCCGTTGAAAAGAGCGAGTGTATGATATCCATACACGAGCGAGTGAGCATATATTTCCGACCGAACCAAAGAAACTGGAAAAAAAAAAGAAACTGGCTTTGCTTTGTTTCTCCGAAACTCCGCGATTTCTTTTCCATCCGAATTTTCCGATCTCCGACAATCCATCCGTCGCGCCGCCGTACTAGAGCGCCGCCGCCGTCTCCTCGCAGAAATTTTCACGCAGTAAATGCGATCGGGTCCCTGTTCGTGCACACACGCAGCTGATTGTGTCGATATGAAAAAGCTGAGCGGGGATTTCTTAACACGTGTGTTCGTTAGTTTGGATTGAGAAATGGAGAGTTTGAAGTGGAGTAGGCTTTAATAGAACTCGATTTTGATCGGTCGGAGACGGAGAAGAGCGCAGGCGGCGATAATGAGAACTCTTTGCGACGTGTGCGAGAGCGCGGCGGCGGTTTTGTTTTGCGCGGCGGACGAGGCGTCGCTCTGCCGCGCGTGCGATGATAAGGTAATGATATGTGCGTATTTTGTGTGTGCGTGAGTGTGTGTATGGATCTAAATGGGATTTCTGTTGCTTTTGTTTAGGAATTTGCTTCTATTTATGCTTGGAAGATTTGGGTTTTTTTTTTTTTGGGTGAATTTTTGGAGCTTATTTCTTCTGTGATTACTGTGGTGTGATGAACTAAAGCAATAATGATGTCGGAGTTTATGTTTTTTTAAGGCTTTCTTCTTTGGTTCTTTTTTTTTTTTGGTTAGAAATAATTGCAAAGTCGCAATGATGATTACTTCTCCATTGAGAAGTGCTAGTATAGAATTCGTTAAATTTATGAAGCAATACTACATGTTTCTATTATGATTCAATAAAAATCATGGTTTATTTTCTTTTTTGTTTATGTTTTTGATATTATGGTTATGGATTGAGACTTAAAAATATCTCATTTCAACGCTGTAATACTGGTTTTAGAAGTATAAATTACTGCTGCTAGTTGATGTATACTATAACTCGTTGAAATACGAAAATCTGAGCATTTGAAGTTTGAAGTTGATGAAGATTATGTCTTGCATTCATACACTTGATAGGAGATTCTGTCTTGCATTAATACAATGACTAGTTTGTTAGTGTTTGAAAGAAGTTTGTCTGAACTTGTATGAATAGTTGAACAGTTTAACTCAAATTTTTCATCGTCGTATCAAAATATTATGGCAGGTTCACATGTGTAACAAGCTCGCTAGTAGGCACGTTCGAGTTGGACTAGCCGAGCCTAATGAAGTCCCACGTTGTGACATATGTGAGAATGCACCTGGTACGCTGCTCCATATCTCTTGCTTTCACTCTTCATACTTGAAAAAGATGGCGACTTCTCTTTCAAAAACACTTCGTATGTAGCTTTCTTTTATTGTGAGGTCGATGGAACTTCCCTCTGTCTCCAATGCGATATGATTGTCCACGTTGGTGGGAAAAGAACCCACGGAAGATATCTTTTGCTGAGGCAGAGAGTCGAGGTTTGTGGTTTGTTGTAAGAAAGGGCACTAGTTTAGTTTTGTCGTAAACAAACATGGCCTTAACCGTTTGTCTCGTCTATGCATGGTTTTTGTAGTTTCCAGGGGATAAAATGGGCACTGGAAGTTCCGAAAATCTTGGTGAAGCAAAGAGAGAACATCCTTCTCATTCTCCAACTCTTGGAGGAAATGAGAACTTACTAAATCATCGGGTTTCTGCTGATATAAATCCGGGTAATAACTATGAGAATGACGGGAAAATGGAGAATATATTTATCGACCTTAATTCTAGGCCTCAAAGAACGAGCGGTCAAGCTCAGGTAAATCCAACATTGAATATTCATGTCTTCTTTTTTTAAGGTTGAGTTGTTTTAAAAGTTTATTTATGACTCGGTTTCCTTACAAGGGACGTGGCGATGCATCACCTGGACTACAATCATCAATCTGAAAGTGTTGTTCCAGATGGATACTACGAAAGAGAGCATGAAAAGTAATGGAGGTATATTCCATATATGACCAAGTAATCGAAATATTTGGATTTTATATTTTCCAATACATTTTATTGAATATATCGATTTTTTTCAGTTTCTTTCCGCAAAAGCTGTCCAAATGCAGCCCTTTGAGTTTGTCTTTCAATTGTGAGATTCTGGAATGATCTCATAATGTGAGATAGAAAAATGGGAAGAACTACATTTAGTTTGAGTCCTATTTTTGCAGTTTCTTGGTATAATGAGTATTTGTATAGAGAAAGTCTCTCTTTGGTATTACTCTAGTGATCAATGAATTCATGAAAGTTGACAGAACTTTTATCCTTTTCTTTTCCTTTCCGTCCTCATTGTGTTTTGGGTTTTTTCCGTCCTTCAATCTGCAGTTTGCTGTCGAGAGACAATGAGGGACAATAGAGCTGAAGTTTACTTGTGACAATTTGAACAAAAGAAAAAAAACAATCCTATTTACTTAAGAGAATTGTTTTGAGTTTTACATTACATCATTGTCTAGTCACGCGAACTACTTAAAGAGTTGTTGATTTATGCAAATGATTCTGCTAAGATGTAAAATCCACAGCAGCATAAAGTTCTGACCAACATGTTGTAATGTACGATATATGAATCATTGTATATACCATCCGTAGAGTCGAGATGGAGCAAGCATCTTTTCATTATGAATTTCTACTGTCAATTGTTCTAATCTCTCTTTCTCTTTCTCTACTAGCAATGGCATGAGACAGTGCATGAGACAGCCCGGAAGATTGACTGTAGGACCCTCTTTTCCCTCTTTAACACTCAGATCGAGGATTACTGTCCACTTCTCTCGCTGCTCCAAGAATTATGCAGTCTCTGCCGAGCCAAAGTAGTTCCCGATGAAGCTTGTAGAGGATGATATGATGTAAAATAGAAGACCTCAAGAAAGTCCAAGTCACCAATAACACAAAGATTTCTTTTCTTTTCCTTTCCACTTTACTTCTTCCCTGATTTTTATCCCCTTTTTGTTTGTCTTCCCATACCTTAGGGTATAGCAAAAACTAGATTTCCTGTATTCGGAGCTCGACTTTGTTATCAATGGCTTTTTCTGCAGCTGAAATGAAATTCTACCTCACCTGTTGCTTCAACTGTTCTGTTTCTATTCTTGCTTTTCTTACATCAAATCTCATGATTTTGTTCAAACACATGAATTCAGTGTGTGTGTGTGTGTGTGAATGAATGAAGAGGAGGCAAACCATGAAAAGAAAGAGTAATAGTATTCAAACTGCAAGAACAATAAACCTTACATGATTATGCCACATTCAGACAGCAGAGAGATTTACTTTACTCACAAAAGTCTGGAAAAATTTATATCATGATCCATACTAACTAGTCCTCATCAGCATTAGGTTTATTTTTCACCACTAGTCAAGCAAAAAGCCCATGACAATAATAATAATGAACTAAAAACACCTCCACATTCTCTCTCTCTCTCTCTCCTCTCTCTTCTCTTAGTAGCTGTAGCCCTTTACAAACAACTCCTTCTTGGCCTCCTCAGACTCTCTCTCAGCTGTGTACTTCCCTAGCTGGGCCAAGGAGTTGGACTTGGCGAGGATCAGCAGCGCCTCGTGGGCGGCGGCCACGTTCTCTGGGAGCCCGCCCCACGTCTTGAGGCACGTGTTCTGGAGAGCACGTGCGTAGGAAAAGGACACGTGCCACGGGTTCGGGGCTTGGTTCATGGCGTTCAAGTTGAGCGTGGCTTCGACCTCTGATTGCCCTCCGGACAAGAACTGATAGATACAATATTACACTATTAGCCTCGAATGAAGTATATACAACAAGGATCGTATAAATAGAGATTGGGGTATACCTCTCGGAATGGGAGCGTAGTCAAAGCTATTGTAGGCAAGGTTAAGCTTCTCCAAATATTTAAGCCTGAACAGAGTCGACGAATCCCCGATTTCACCGGAAATGTCCTCACTATCGAGCTGCAAGCTTACAACGTTTCCCGCACCATCGCATTCCACGCCGTACCACTTGCAGCACTCGTGCGTTTGGTTCCATTGCACCAGTTTTGTTGAAATGGAAGAATTAAATATCAGCTCGTTCTTGAGCTCGAGCAACGAGCTTTTCTGATCGTCGAGACATTGGCTATGAGAACGAGTGAAAATGAGAGAATTAAGTGTAGAAATGACGAATAAAATTTTTGGAAGCATTGCGAAGAGGATGATGATGATGAGTGTGTTGTGTACAAACTTTGGACCAATGGTTTGTGTGGCTTTAAACTGTCATCCGATTTACTATTGCAGTTGAATATTGGGAGGTCTTGTTTGTCATTTTGAAATTGATTTTCGGATTATCCCTACCAAATTATGAAAGATAAAATTAATAAATAATGAAGGACTATTTTTTTTATGTATATATATAATCGTTTGACCTTCGGTCTTATATAAAAAGACGACCTTCAAAAAATAAAAATAAAAATAAAACTACGACCTTTCCCATTATCTTGGAAAATGGCTGGGGAAAGAATTTGCTAATTTGTCTCATATGTTAGTGTTGATTTAGTGAAGGTTAAGTCAAAATTTATAATTGTTTAAAAATGTGGGAGTGAAGAAAAATCAAATTTAGATCATCACGTATTGAAGAATGAAGATAAAGAAGACATAAAATTCTTTTTATATTTCTAGAGTTGAGTTGATAGTTACTAGTATTTTTACTATTCACCTTTTTTTCTTTTAGTATAAATAGGTTCTCTATTGTAATTTGTGGGTGCAACTTTCACAATGTAGACAATTAATGAAATTTTATTTTCCCCAATTTTTAATTTCTCTTCTCCGCCTCTTTCTCTCTGAATTGTTTCTCTGCATTCATCTATGGTGAATTCTCAATTTCCAACGTGACGCACCAAAGGAAAAGCGGATGGATTTGTACCATATGGTGCACCAATTCTGTACCAAAATCTATTTTTCTTGGTTTTTATTTAATTTTTTTATTCAATATCAATGTAATGTGATTTAGTCTATTATACTAATTAACAATGGTTTACTAATTCAGTTAGTGTATATAATTATTTTTTAGCATTTTTTTTTCATTTTTTAACTAATAAAATTGAAATTAAATATTAAAAATAATAATAAAACCCTAATTAATTGGATGAGTGAACCCTAATCAATCAATGTAAAGTTAGATTCTATGTTGCATGGGTGCGGGGGCGATACGATTCGGATACGAGGATACGGATTTTTAAAAATTTTAGGGTGCGATTCGTCAAGAATACGTCTATATATTTATATATATTATTAAATATATCACTGATTTTCTAAAAATAAAATTCACAAATTAAATATTACATTATAAATGTTAATTAAAAATAATATTTTCAATCAATACCCATAAATAAAATACTATATTGATTTTGTAGTGAATTTAAATTTTATGACAATATATATAAAAAAACCTAAAATATAAAATTATATAAAAATAAACTCCAAACGCACAGGATTCGTGAGGCAGACGCACCCGATACGCGTATCCTATTTATTTTTTATTTTTTATTTTTAGGATTCGCCATGTGGCGTATCCGGTGCGTATCCCATGAGAATCGCACCCTCTCGTGTATCCGGTACGGGTGTGATACTGCAATATGGTATTTTTAGAAGAACTAGCAGGTGTAACGTGCGTTGCACGTTGAATCTAAAATATATCCTAATTGTTTTTTTTATTAAAAATAATATTTGGGTTACGGAAAATCATTGAAATTAAATCGTATTTATTTCCATGTATTCTATGAGTTGCAATATAAAATACAAAAAGTCAAGAATAATAAGGAATATTTCGTATTTTTGAATAAATAAATGACATAAAAGTTCAATAATAATAAAGAATAAATAATCTTTTGTTCTAAATGTATACTAAAATTAAAAGATACTGCTAACTATGCATATGTGATTTCACATTATTTTTCTTGTTTAATCTTCTTCTACACAATTTAAAATTTGATAAGGTAAAAAAAAAAGAAGAAGAAAAAGGCAAAATTAGTACACAATTCAAAATTAAAATATCAAATGTAGCTTAATTTCCTTTGAAAAAAAAAGAAAAAAGATCCTCGTATATAAAAATATAATCTCCGACGGGAGAACAATGGATGTAATCCGGACTGACCGAACAACTATAAAAATATTATGTGTCTATGTGTTTAAGATTAATTACCCATTTAAACTGCTTTTCATAAATTGCATAGTTTTCATTAGCATTGAGTCGCTAACCACATTCAGCGACTCACTTTTCTTTCAACACACACTTGCATTCTCGCACGTTCTAATATTAAAGGAAAACACATTTTTAGCTAACTTAAAAGTTAAGTAGACTTAGGTCTCACACTTCCACACACGCAAAGGTACTGAACTACAACTCGCTAATCATCTCCAAGTTATTCGCAAAGGTACACGAAGATATCCTTTGAATATTAGAGAGAAATTTGTAGCAAGTTCTAACTCCAACTTCTTGAGCTTGTGATCATGATTTCTGGTGTGATTTAAGAGCTCTTCTAAGACCCCTATTTATAAGTGTAGAAGTAGCAAGCTTGATGGCCTTTGATGATGAGGTGCCACAAATCTATTGGCTCTCAAATATTTATATATATTAATAAAAGATTTAACTTGTTGCCAAATAAATTAATTCTTACCTCCAATATCTTTATTCATAAATACATTATTTAATTTGGATTTTATAAGATTCCAAATTAAATATATAGAATTAATAAAATATTTTCTTTTTCTTTTTTCCTTAGAATTTACATGTCTACAAATGTCCCCTCGTGACTTGTTCATGAACGACTTGTCGTAGAAATGGACGAGTCTCGAATCTTTGAATTAATTTGATAGTTTACACTCTTGTCAAGGTGTTCTTGATCTTTTGGACTTGTTTTTATTTATAAATAGTTTATACCCGTATTTAGGATTTCTTAACTTTCAAGTTGTGAAAAGTTTATACTCATATTCAAGAGTTCTTCAATTTGTTAGAAAATTTATAATCATTTCAAGAAGTTCTTTAATTTTAATTTGAAGTTTGATTTGGATAGTTTATGCTTGTATCCAGGGACGAATCTAGTAATAGGGGGTGGAGGGACTTAAGCCCCCACCAAACCAAAAAAAAACTTAAAAAAAAATCAAATTATTTGTTAATTTGTGTAAAATATAGTATAAAAGCCCTCACCACCAAATCAAATTAATAGAAAATTTATATCGAACTTGAAATTTATAATGTACAGCCCCACTCATGATTTTTTCTGGCTACGCCCCTGCTCATATCAATGAGCTTTTAATTAAGTGGATAGTTTATGCTCATATCAAGGAGCTTTATTTGACTTAGATTTGGAGTCGTTAGATAGTTTATGCTCGTATCAAGGAGCTTTATTTGGCTTGAATTTGAAGTTAGATAGTTTATAATCATGTAGGTTAAGAACCTTGTGCATATGTACAAAAACGCAAACAAGTAATGCTTGTGAAATATTAGAAACAAATAAGTGCTCATGACAAAATACCGATTCAAGACTTTCTTGTAAAATTAAATTGGCATAATTCACAGCTTATATTATGAAAATTTCTACAGGATTTTCTATGTTAAACTTTACTTAACAATCTTAAACTATTCGTGATTTTATTTAAATAACCTAACAACACACCCTCCACGTATTAATCAATACACAATCGCGTTTTACTTATTTTATTGTAAATATACACGTAGAGAGAAACATCACAGAATTATACCAACTCTGAAGCAAATCATTGAGCCTATCATCAAGTAGCAGATTTTCTTGGGTGCTATCAATGGCGTCTCCGACAATTTGAAACCACGGTGTTAAAGCCATATAAAATACATCAGATCGCTTATGTTTATTCGATGAGTAGAGAAGAGAATTTAATTTGAGATATAATATTATATAAAAATAATATAATATTGATCTTTCTATCGATGTCCTATTATTAAAAGTATCACTTCTCCACATGAATTATTTTTTTACAAATATACATGCATATACGAAGTATAAATGCATACCGACCAAATAATTTACCAATTAAACTTTAGCAAGTGATTGTACCTCTTATAAAAGTACGTAAGAACAACACTAAAAAAAATAGTCATCTTATCAATTTTCAATATCTTACTGTAAAATGGTTAATAACTTAAAAACCATAATTAACTTATAATTTACAAAATATTTAACTCACATACTTTAAGAATAATATACTCCCTCCGTCCCATTTAAACTGGCCTATTATTTTTTCAAATGGGTGGTATAAAATAATCAAACTTGCCAGTTTAAATGGGACAAAGGAAGTACCTGATTAAACTAAAAGCTAAATTAAAGAAGAACAAGAAAATTATGAAATAAATATATTCACAAAGAAAAAAGAATAAATTTTAAAAGGAGAAACTATACGCTACGTTTTTTTTAATGCAAATTTGTGTGGGAGTGGGGTCCCTTTGTTCTCACTATATATATTATCATGTATATAGAATCTATTGAATTAATCTAAATATATATAAGGTAAAGTAACCACTGCACATGAAACATATCACATGAAAATTAATTATTACGTGAAAACTGCAAACAATACATTTTATGCATAAAATGATGCATTTTTGTGCATAAAATGTTGCATAATAAAATGATGCATTATATGCATAAAATAAAATAAAATAATATATTTTATTATGTAACATTTTATGTATAAAAATGCAACATTTTGTGTATAAAAATGCATGATTTGCAGTTTTCATGAAAAAATAAGTTTTCACATGAATGCATCCCCCACTGCACATATCTATATACATAATTAATGAACGATTTATCAGATAATACCTCTTCACTAATTAAATGAAAATTGATGTGTGTATTATATATGCATTATATAAGAATGAGCAGTTTGGTTATTGTTTTCCTTTCTCTTGATTTAATATTTCAATAATTCTATAATGGGATAATGTTTTGCTGACGACAAACTTAAAATAGAAAGTCCAATAAAAAATTAATTTAATTTGGTCAAAGGATTGAGTATCTCTTTATGAATATATGTAAAAATTATTATATTAAGGTTATTAAAATGATATGCGTAATAGTATATTTAATTAATTTTGTATACCGTATTACATTATTGTCTTGAATTAAATAGATAATAGGGATATAATAGGCAACAAATATTTTGTAAAATAAAGGCTCTTTTATAGATAGGGATAGATATATATTAGACTAAACTTATAATATCTTAGATTTCATTATTACCCTTAATTTGAAATATATTATAAGGATATTAGGCGATGTACATTTTGCCACAAGCCTCTTTTTTATATAGGTATAGATCCGTGCACATAGGTTAGATTGAATCATATTATCAATAAATTATTAAAGTAATTTTTTTTAATAAAAATTAAAAAAATCAATTTTGATACACGTTCGGTACACCATAATTGGTATAAATAATCTCAAGTGAAGGAAAAGTTAGAAGCAAATCCACTTGTCAAATCCAAATTTATGAATGTTTGTTAAGATTTCTCTCTCAATCATTAATAGGTCAAACGAAACAAAAAAGTAAGTCATCTCTGTGATAAGTGAAATATCACCGCAATGGTTTGTTCTATTGTATTGATGACTTTATACAGTTACAAAATATAATCAAGATAAGGAAAGAGAATAATCTAGATACTATAATATAGGAAACAAAATTATCTAGAAGATTTTGGTGTATCTTCTCTAACACCCCCCCTCAAGTGAAGTGTGGGGTTCGCCCGAACACGAAGCTTGGATCGGAAAAGTTTAAAGAGAGGTCTTGCAAGGCTTTTGGTAAAAATGTCGGCAAGCTGCAAATGAGACGGCACAAACTTAGTTTGCAACTTCCCGGAAGAAACCAACTCGCTGACAAAGTGATAATCGAGATCAATATGCTTAGCACGCTTATGAGCAACCGGATTTTGGCTCCAAAAAATTGCACTCCGATTATCACATAGAAGTATAGGTTGAGCGGAAGGCAACACATGAGGCTCATGAAGTAAGTTGATTACCCAAATAACGTCGGCGGCAGCATTAGCCAAGGCACGATACTCCGATTCACAACTTGAACGTACAACAATAGGTTACTTTTTAGCACTCCAAGAAACTAGATTATCCCCCAAGAAGATTGAAAACCCGTAGATAGAGCGACGTGTGTCAGCAAAACGAGCCCAATCGGCATCAGAATAACCAATGATTGATAAAGGAGAGTGGCGAGAGAAGTTAAGTCCAAAATGGATTGTGCCTTTGACATAGCGAAGGATTAGCTTGACAGCGAGAAAGTGATCTTCAGTAGGCCGTTGAAGAAATTGGCTAACAAGATTAACAACATATGACAAATCTGGACGAGTAATTGTTAGATACTGCAATGCACCAACCAATGAGCGATAGAGAGTAGGATCTGAAAAAGGAGTGCCTATTTGAGACAAAACAACACCAGTCGACAAAGGAATAGAAATAGGCTTAGAATCAAGTAACTCAACTCGAGAAAGAATATCTCGAGCATATTTGGCCTGGCTCAAGAAAAGTCCGTCATCAGTAGATGTAACCTCAAGACCCAAGAAGTAGTTCAAACGGCCCAAATCTTTGAGTGCAAATTCTCGTTGGAGACGAGAAATAAACTGCTTCAGAAGACCAGGATTGTTGCCAGTAACAATAATATCGTCTACATAGACGAGAAGATAAAGAAGAGATGAGCCGCGACTAAAGATGAATAGAGAAGTGTCTGCCTACTACAAATGAAACCCAAACTAAGCAAAAAGGTGCTGAATCATTGAAACCAAGCAAGTGGAGCTTGCTTCAGTCCGTAAATAGCTTTCTGCAGGCGACACACATGATCTGGAAAGCGAGGATCTTGATAGCCAGGGGGTTGTTCCATGTAAACTGGTTTGCGTAGGGAACCATGAAGAAAAGCATTCTTGACATCAAGTTGATGAAGATGCCAATTTTGCATGACGCCGAGGGGTAGAATGATGCGAACAGTGGCTGCTTTGACGACAGGGCTGAAAGTGTGGGAGTAATCAAAACCTGGAATTTGAGTAAACCCTTGAGCAACTAGACGAGCTTTCAATCGTTCAACAGAGCCATCGGAATGATATTTAGTACGGTAAACCCATTTTGAACCAACCACATTGATGCCAACAGGACGTGGAACTAACTCCCATGTTTTATTAATTTTTAAGGCTAATAGTTCTTCGTCCATGGCAGCAACCCATGCCGGAGATTTTAAGGCAGATAGATTTAGTTCCCTTCAGTTCCTACGAGGCTATTAATGCAGAGATAAGAGCAAAATGAGCAAAATTAACATTATACTTGAGTTTAAAAATATCAGATTTGGCTCTTGTTTGCATGGGATAAGTGGATTGAATAGCATGTGGCTGTGATGGATGTGGCAAGTCTAGTGGCACATGATCCCCAGAATGTAAATCATCAGAACTTGATTCCTCGTGAGCATTGGTAGAGCTATGAACATGAGGTTCTGGACATAAGGCACAAGGTGCTGCGGGTGAGATCACGGTTGGCGTCGAGACAATAGATTTTTGAATCATAGGAGGAGTTATCTGCGGCTCGATGAAACTAGAAAAGTCAAGTTGAGAATTAATGTCATTCGTGGAGTTGCCTGAAAAGGGGAAGCAAGATTCGTCAAACTGAGCATGACGAGTAATATAAACACGTGAAGTGACAGGATCGAGACACCGAAACCCTTTGTAGTTGCCACTGTAGCCTAGAAAAACACAAGGAGCACTTCTCGGCATAAGTTTGTACGAGGCATAATCACGAAGACATGGAAATACTCGACACCCAAATGGATGAAAATTAGTATAATTAGGAACTGAGCCAAAAATAATCTCAAATGGTGTTTTCCCTTGCAGCACAACAGATGGCAACCGATTTATAGTATAGGTGGCTGCACTAAAAGCATCGAACCAGTATTGAGAAGGGATTTGAGCATTGAACATCATCGCTAAACCCGTTTCTGTGATATGACGATGCTTCCGTTCAGCTCTACCATTCTGGGCCAGCGTATGTGGACAAGAGATGTGATGTTGAATCCCATGCTCACTAAAGAAACTTAATACGGAAGCATTAATAAATTCACCACCACCATCACTTTGCAGGGTCTTGAGAGCACATGAGAATTGATTGCATACGAAGGTGTGAAAATGTTTGAAAATATAAAAAAAATTAGATTTTCGATGCATCGGATATATCCAAGTAAAGCAAGAATAACCGTCCACAAAAATAACATAATATTTGTAGCCATTAACAGACTACACAGGTGCTGGTCCCCACAAGTCGCAATGGACGGGTTCTAGAACAAAAGATGACCGTTTTTCATTGATAGAAAATGATAAGACGCTTGCTTTTAGCCAATTGACAAGACGAACATATCGTCGGCTTAGGCAACAAAGCAGTAACATATAAATGACCCAACTTATGCAACAAAGAAATGGTGGAAAAAGACACATGACCAAGACGAGAGTTCCAAAGTTCATTCGACGCCTTTAAGCTCTTGGTGTGTAAAGCAGCAACTAATCCAGAATGCCCGCGCTCGAGGATGTAAAGACCATTATCCCGTCTGCCTTGAGCCAGATTGCCTTTGTTTCCCGATTCTGAATGAGAAAAGACTTGTCAGTGAACACCACATCCACAGGATAATCAGCAGTCAGCTTGCTAATAGATAAAAGATTTTTGGTAATATGTGGAACTACCAACACATCTAATAAATGAATATTTTTGGACAATGATCGAGTGCCAGTATGAGAAATTTGTAAAATTAGCGCCATTACCAACGACCACCCTATCCTGACCAACATAGGGTGTATAGGAGTCAAGTTGAGAAGGGAGTCAAAGTCATATGAGCGGAGGCCCCTGTATCAAGAAACCGATCTGAAGCGGTGGCAGGAGATATGGCACAACCTGCATTGAAAGCTTCTTCCAAATTTGCACTATCAGAAGAACGAACATAACGTTGGGCACATTTATCAGCATAATGACCGTTGGTGCGATAAATTTGACAATGAGGTGGACGCTTATTGTTGTTAGTATAGCCACGTCCACGACCACCATGATTGTAGCCACCACGAGAACCACCACCTCGAGAACCGCGACCACCACGTCCTTGATTATGAAAGGAATTAGAATGAGATTCCTGATGAGTGGCTGTAAATGAAGCAGCGGGTTCAGGAGCAACATGAGTTAATGAGTGTAAGAAAAGATCGAAGCTTTCCGCGCTGATCAGAACGTCGGAGAAGGAAGACAGTGGGCGGATGGCCATCTGTGATGCTGAAAATTGAGAGAAAGAAACTCCCAAACCACAAAGAAACCAATGAGCTTTGTCGAGATCGTCAACGGGACGACCGATGGCAGCAAGTTCATCACAATAACCTTTGAAGAGTCGGCCATATTCTGAAACATTTCGTAAACCTTTGGTAAGAGAGAACAAGGTTTCACGAAGATGAGCTTCACGGGACTTAGAATCGTGACTGTAAGTGGAGGAGAGTGCGAGCCAAATCTCGCGAGCAGTGGTGTAGAGAATAATCTCGCGAAAAATAAAACTTGATAAATATGCTGAGCATGTCATTTTGCATAATTTTGTAAAAATGAATCTATTTTAATGAGGTAACTTGTATTTTGTTCTCAATATATGATAAATTTATATTAAAAAGATAATATATGCTAAACTATTTAAGATGGAAGTTTGGCCATGCTATTTTTTTTACTTGCTTAATCTTCGCCATTGCATGACGTTTTATCTTCATTTTGCTTCCTGAGACAAACTTGATCAATGGCTGATCATCATCACCTGGAATCTGAATATATTCCTCAATCTTCTTTCTTGTGATTTTTTTTTCTTATATTTGAGTTAATGATATCGAATCATAGCAAAATATTCCTATAAATTTTAATTTATCAAGAAGGGTCAAACATTCATTCTGGAACCCCATCGTCTACACACAACAAAGAATCAAACTATATTGTGCATATAATGTAGCTTATAAAATCAGAAGTAAAAATATTGAGGTGATCATGGTCAGACTTGAGAATTCATATTGCTCAATGAATGCATCACATACAAATTTCATGAACTTAAGTGAACCCTCAATTTACATATATATTGATTATTAAATAAATTTCATACAGTAAGCATTAGAAAATTACGAAATAACTAACATATATCATCTTAATCATATGTACTTGTAGATATTTGATTTTCTCCAATGCTTCAATTATTATTTGTATTCTTACTAAATATCTAATGGATATAACTGAAAAATTAAAGTATATATATATATATCTACAACTGGTAATGAAAGTACTCATTTTAAGTTAAAATATCTTTTAAGTTTATATTTAGAATTAGTGGATCACACATACAAATAAAGCAAACCTTATTAATCTCGATATAAGCCACATGACCTTAAATAAAATTAGAAGTTGATTTTTAAAATTCGAATAAAAGTAATAATAACATTGATCTTAGTTTAGGAAAAAAAAAAATACTCCGTATTGATCTTTCTGTAAAGATGTCTATGTCCTCTTTATTATATGAGAAATATCATTTCTCCAAATGAATTATTTTAACAGATTTATGCATGAAAATACAAATTATAAATGCATAACAACCAAATAAGTGATTGTACATTTGATAAAAGTACATAACAAGAATACCGAAAAATAAGTAACCTTATTAGTTTTTGATTTCTCAAGTTTATAATGGTTTATAACTTAACGTATAGTCCTTCCATTCACGAAAAATGTGGACAGAGTGTTTCGGTAGAGTATTCTATGCGATTTGACATAAAGTAGAAAATAGTAAAGTAAAATGAATATTATAATGAATTTTAGTTGACTTTAGAGTGTGAAAATGATTTATGAATATGAGGTCCACATCTTAAAATGCAAATGTACACGTTTTTCGTGGATAGCCAAAAAAGGTAAAATACCCACGTTTTTTACGGACGGAGGGAGTATTTGCTAAAACATTCTCATATGTAATTTGTGAAAAATTATCAGAAATTTTACTAACCAAAAAATTTAGTAATTAATTGCCTAATTACGACAAATTTTTACATCGACTTAGGATTAAGCCCAACAAGAATTTCATTTGAAGCACAAAAGATCAAACTGAATCTCATATATGTCAAAAGTTTCAAAAAGTTCGAACTGAAATGTGTAAATAATTGGACTTGTGTTGCATAATTCGTAAATCGTTCTCCATCAGATATAAGTGGAACCTCCTAATCCTATATATAGCACATGGTGAAACTAGTATAATCCTCAACACTTGCATTTTCATGTGATGTCTCGTATCGTATCAATGCATGATCACCACGTGTTCAAAATTAGTAATCATAAAAAAATCTCCATAAACAAAAAATGACTGGAATCTGAATGTGCTTGTGAATTACATCCATCAAACAAACTTAATTAATATCAATTCACTAATACAAATACAACACTTTTAATGTCTCTAGCATCGAATATCTCTTCAACAACCTCATCGAATACTACTACCGCGGGCTTAACTCAGTAATAGATATATCGTTTCTTGACGAAGCTTCAGATACGGCGGACCTTCCTCTTGATGCTCCACTGAAGTTGGACTCTCTCGTAATCGAATCACTTTCTTTAATGTCTTCCATATACGGCGTAGACATGAAAAATGCAGGCTCTGATGGAACAGCCAACGTTACGGTTGAGCTACTCAGCATGAGAGCAACAGACGCCATTGTTGGCCTCTTAGCAGCATCTTCTTGAACACACAACAATCCTATGTGAATGCATCTCACCATTTTCTGCAACGAATCCCCACCTGTAGCCCTCAGTATGGGATCTATCTTCTCTGCAGGTGTCCCTTTGCGCCAGTTTTCCCATGTCTGACCAAAAAAAAAAAAAAAAAAAAAAAAATCAGCATCATATCTCTTTGGCTTTATTAATTTTAGATTTATTAGTTTGAGAATATGTAGTTAATTACAGAGGTCAAGAGGTCCACACTTTCCCCATCTTGAGTACTATTCTGCTTTTTGCCGCTCATTATTTCAAGAACTAACACTCCGAAACTAAATATGTCGGTCTTCACTGAGATTTGGCCGTGCATTATGTATTCAGGCGACATGTATCCACTGCAATATACAGTAGGCTTGTTTAGTAATCCCAATAAGTCAACCTAAGATAACTTTTTAAAGCTTAATTAAGCCTAAAAAAGTTATCTTAGCTTGGCTTATTAGGGTTACTAAACAAGCCCAAGTTATCAAATTAATCAACTAGCATAGTTAGATTAATGATAACTTGGGTTTGTTTAGTAACCCTAATAAACCAAGCTAAGATAACTTTTTTAATTTGTGTGTAATAATATGATATGATATGATATATACTAACGAAGTTCCAACAATTATGCTTGTATTTCCTTGAGTTTCATCTTGTCCAAACAGTCTAGCCATACCGAAATCTGCAATTTTAGGGTTCATATCTCCATCCAAGAGTACATTACTTGCCTTGAGATCACGATGCACGATCTTGAGTCTCGAGTCTTCATGCATGTGCAGAATACCCCTCGCCATACCTCCGATGATCTTGTACCGTCTGTTCCAATCCAAATGTGAACGTTTGATTGGGTCTACAATACATGCATGTTCAGGCAAACACGAATCACTTAGCTTTCACACGAGAGACAAGGAGAGTAGCATTTTTTTTTTTTCCAAATAAAGGAAAAGAAGCATATATATACCGAATAGGATGCGGTCTAGGCTTCCATTCTCAACGAATTCATATATAAGAATCCTCTCATTCGCGTCGAGGCAGAAGCCTACTAGTCTAACCAAATTCCTGTGCTGAAGCCTCGCCACTAACAACACTTCGTTCTGGAACTCAATATCGCCCTGCCCCGACCCCTTGGACAGCCTTTTCACTGCTATTTCTTGGCCATTGGGGAAACTCCCCTAAAAACATATGTAGAATTGTATTCATTTTGGATCTAAATCCTCTATTGCCTATTAGTGTGACATCTTCTATTGCACCGTTAGATAATTGCTATGTGTCCACAATATATCTAAAACCAGCAATGATTACAATTTTCCAAAATTAAAAATGAGTGGTTTTGAAAATATTGTGGATGATACGTGCCAATATATCATCTAGTAGAAGATGACACACCTTAAGCGATAGAGGATCCAAATCCATTTGTTTTTATATTATAATAATCTATAAACTTATGAGTAATTCTCCAATGTCCACTGTGGCACACTTAGGGCTCGTTTGGTTGGCGGGATTCTGCTATGGGAAAGTAATCTGATTCCAAATTATTAAATTCCTGTGTTTGGTGTAACAGGGAAAGTAATCAGATTCTAAAAAATTAAATTCCTGTGTTTGTTTCAAATTTTATAAAATTCAGGATTAGTAATAAGAATCCTGACATCAAGAAAAGTTAGTTCAAAATTCAAGGATTCTTATTCCCTACTCCAACCTAGGTATTCTTTTTCCTTGATACATGGATTCTGATAATAATAATAATAATAAAATAATAATAATAATAATAATAATAATAATAATAATAGTAAAAACCAAAAACAAAAATAATAATAATAATTTAAAATAATAATATAAATAAAATAATAATAATAATATTAACAAAAACAAAAAAAAATTAAAAAAATAATAAAAGCCAAAAAAATAATAGTAATAAAAACAAAAAATAAATAATAAATAATAATAATAATAATAATAATAATAATAATAATAATAATAATAATAATAATATTAACAAAAACAAAAATTAAAAAAAATAATAAAAACAAAAAAATAATAGTAATTAAAAAACAAAAAATAAATAAATAATAATAATAATAATAATAATAATAATAATAATGAAATTTGATATTATGAAATTGATATTTTTTCAATGTAAACAATAACTTGATTTCATATTAGAATCTAGACAATTTTATTGATAATATCCAAACATTGGATTGTTGATTCTCATAATAATATTCCTCAGAATCATATTCCATAACAACTTTACTTTCCTGTTTTATTTTCTCCAGAATCACATTTCTCAGAATCATTTTCCCTGACAACATTACTTTCCTGCCAACCAAACGAGCCCTTAATGTGCCCACGAATGACGTGACAGTGGTATAAATAGATAAGTTAATAAAAATCATACAAAAATTAATAAAAGCTTAATTAAAATAAACTAAACCTACCTAGAAAAATTAAATCTTAATTGGAAAAATTACCGACATAATACTGCCCCATCAACGGTGGACACATTAACCGTGCCCATGGTAGGCGGTGGAGCGTCTTAATCTATATATAGTAGTAGGAGACTAGGAGTAGTATATACCTTATAAACAGCCCCAAATCCGCCTTCTCCCAGCTTATTATCTTCAGAAAAGTCGTTGGTTGCTGCTCTGATTTTTGCAAGATGATATTGCAGGCAGTCATCAGTACTAACCTCATCACGACCTTATTCACATATATAGTGAATTGATACAAGAAAGAAAATTTTCAGATTAATAAACTTATATATAAGGTTGATTAAATTAAGTTAATTAGCTAGGAACACAGATAGAGATCTGTACATACTCACAACATTATCCTCTTGTTTCTGCTTCATTCTTCTCCTTCTCAACAAGATGGCAATGGAAACTAATATCACAAATGCAGAAACTGAAACAGCAACGACGATAGCCGTTCTATTCGAACCCCTTTCTGCAAAACACAAAAAGAAAAAAATATTAATGATTACCATAAAAAGTAAAAAAAAATAAGGATGATGCAACTCCACCTTGTTTCAATGGTACTTGTGGAACTTCAACCATAGAAGCTTCGTAAAACCGATAATCCTCAAAACGGAGAGTACAGCTCGGCCTCAAAATCCCAGATCCAATCACTCCGCTACAGCACTTTGGAAAGTCATCAATGGCCCTCGTCAAACACTCACTACAATCCGCAGCGGATAAATCCGGGGTGCACTGCTCCAACGCGTATATCGTCTGCACATCGGCCGCACTTCTATTACCGGCGGCCACCTTCTTCAAGGCGCCGCGTCTGGCCGCAGATTCCCTGAGGCTCTCCAGCAACGCTCGCAGCTCCTCGTCGTGTCGCTGCGGGTTGGGCGCTCCGATAGTGCTCGGGAGCTGAGAAACAGGCCTCGTTTCTAGCTCTCCGAATATGGCTCGGTTCGAGTACCGGACCATGCACGTCTCGTTCCAGAAGACGGCGTTTTTTCTGTGGGGGCATCGTTGCACGGTGGCCGGAGCAGTGGCGGCGATGCAGTCGCGGCAAGCCGGGAGGGATTTGTCTCCTCTGCAGAGGACGATGGCGTTGACCGTGTCGGGGCTCTGACCGGCGGAGGCGTTGAGGAAGCCTGTGGAGCCGATGGTGGAGGAGAGGGAGGCGATGAGAGTGTTGAGGTTGGCTTCGTAATTGCTGTTACTTGCGAAGGTTTCGCCGTCGCTGAAGTTGCAAACCGGCTGGGACGCGGCGAGAGAAATGTGGAGCACAATGTTGAGGAAGAGAATTGTTAAGTTTCGAACTACGGAGTTAGGGTTCGACATTTTCCGACAATAATTGGGCAACAATTCAGAGTACGTAACAACGTTGTTGGCTTAGTATTTGAAAGTTGAGATGGTGTAACGCCCCAATTTTCATAAATAAATAAATTGGTTTGTTAAAAAGAAAACTCCATTTATTAATTACTAAAAACCAACATTAAGTCTTGGAAAACCCAATAAAAATACTAAAACTAGCAAAGTCGAAGTCTTGATTACAAAAATAATATTATTCAGGAATTAATTTAGCTTATTAATAATTAATCCCGACTCCACCATCATTCACCACGCCGCTCATCGCCCGAGTCTACTCCTGAAAAGATAAAATAGTTTGGGTTGCATTTATCCATATTATAAGAATCACTACAAAAGAATACATGGAAACATGAACATTATTCTCTTCTTTTTACGTCCGTAGACGAACTTCCTTTATTTTACGTCCGAAGACGAAACTTTTCTATTTTACGTCGGAAGACGAAACTTTTCTATTTAAAGTCGGAAGACGAAACTTCGTTCTCATTAGCTCGTAAGCTAAAGCTGCATATCACACATATCAATTGAGCAAAACGTATAATAAAGATAAACACAAAAATGCAACTTTTCCCCCACCTTAACCTTTCTCGACTCGACTTGACTCCTTGAATCTGCAATTAAACTGTTAAGCTCTGCGCACCTCGCCTAAAAATATATGATCTTTAATCATTAACCGAAATAACATGCATGAATTAATGCAAATATTTTAGGTATAAACACTTCGTAAGAAATAAACATGATGTATGCTCTTTATGTGAACAAACCTAAGTAAGGAATATAAAATCTAAAAGTATATATATAATGCATGGTTTTTACGAAAATCATGTATGGGAGTATATATTATTATAATATCTATGTACAAAGAGGAATTTTTATAAACACTTGATTAAGAAATATGAGTCAGAAGCAGATCCCCTAACCTTCTTTATCAAATTACTCTTTGAGAGAAAACTAATAAAATATATATACAACTATACTTGGCACCCCTTCGGTGGAAAAGATTCAAGAAACACGTAAACAGAACCACATGAAAAGATTGAGAAAACTACGACGGCTGAAGGGAGAACATACATACGGCAACATTCGATATCTAGCTTTCGAGTGTGAATAAGTTAAGAGAGAAAAGAACTCTCTATTTAAACAAACTGGGAAAGAGTTGATGATAACTACGGACTCATTGTGAAGTTTATCACTAATAGGGTTAAGAAATAAGTTTGAGGATAGGGATGAATCTATTTTCTTGGAAAATAAGAAAACAAAAAATAATCCTACTTCTACCAAATATTTCTTCACGGCTAAGAAATTAAAAGCTAATAATAGAAAACATTAATCCTAACTATTAAATATATTATTGTGTTCAAATAAAATAATTGGACTGAAATAAAATAATACACGGGCTTAAAATTAATAGAAAATAATGCTTAATGTGAACTTATAAAATTATGTAATCATGTATGCATGGTTATTTTCTAGAGGTGCGACTTATTGAGCTAAACAATTTAATCACACATAATTAATTAAATAAATAAATAGAATAAATAGGAAAATGTAGCTAAAATATTGGGGTGCTACAGATGGTGTAGAAGAATCTTATTTATTTATGTGAGTAATGTTCTCTACCCAACGGGGGCATACTTAATATATGCAGACGAGGATCCCCGCTAAGCATCCATGGCTGAATGGTTAAAGCGCCCAACTCATAATTGGCAAATTCGTAGGTTCAATTCCTACTGGATGCACGCCAATGGGACCCTCCAATAAGTCTATTGGAATTGGCTCTGCATCAATGGAATCTCATCACCTACACATAACGAATTGGTGTGGTATATTCATATCATAATATATGAACAGTAAGAAATAGCATTCTTATTGAGACTAGAACTCATAGGGAAGAAAATAGATTTATGGATGGAATCAAATATGACTTTTAGTATGTATCGATAGCTATAATTGTAATTTTTTTTAACAAAAGTGTATATTTTAAATTTAAGACACTTCACAATAAATTAAAAATAAAATGAGAATCATTCTAACAAATTATCATAATACTACTATTTTAATAAATATAAAATAAAATAATCCCCCGTCAAATTTCGACGGGATACAAACTAGTACGTTTGGAACCAGTGACTTTTTCTAAGGCAGCATAAAATATAAATATTGTCACAGGAATTTACAAAAATTAGGCGGCACGTTCTTGTCATAATTTCTTTTATAATTCATCTCTTTTTGTAGTTTCTAGGGGCGGTAGCAGCAAATACGTTTGAAACTGGTGACTTTTCTAAGGCAGCATAAAATATAAATATTGCACAGGAATTTACAAAATTAGGCGGCACTCACGTTTCACAGGGTCCTTCACTAGGCTACTAGTAATATTTTATCCATGTGAAAAAGAAAAAAAAAATCAAAGTAGCATATTTAAAGAAAATTATTATTAATATAATTTATAAAAATAAACCTTACAAAAAACTATACCCTATAAAAAGAACGCAATTCCTATAGAAAAAAATCATTGGCATGGTATTGCGTCACGTCAACGGTGGACACATTAAATGTGTCAACAATGAGTAGGGGAGCATTTATGTTATTTATGCTGTTGAAGTTGATCTTAAATACTACCTCCGTCCTCCATATCCGTATGGGGAGAAAAGTGACACACGTTTTAAGAAAAAAATAGCTATAAAGTGAGAAAAGTAAGAAAAAGTGAGAAACGTTGGGAGAAAGTGGAAAAAATAAATATAAAGTGGGAAAATAATGTAAAAGCTGAAGGGTAAAAATGTCAATTTGCTTAAAAAATCTTTTCATTTTGGGTATACACACTAATATGGGGACGTTCCAAACAGGTAATAATCACACTAAAATGTCAACTAGATCCGCTTCTTTTTTTTATACTTTATATATTTATTTAAGAAGCGGGTCTAATTAAACGGAACGGAAGGAGTACATTGGAAACTTTCGGAAGCAGCTGAATGTTATTAGCTGGGAAGTTTTGGGTGGCTCTAAATGAGCCACAATTGACTGCCTTACTTAGCAATAATGTTATTATTGTCAAATTTCCATTACGTGGTAAGTACTAGCCGTGACATTATTTTCATAAACAGGAAGATAATGCATTATTTGAGCTGTGACATGACATTGTATTTATTTTTAAAATAAACATTATTAAAATAGTGAAATCAGCTCTGGAACATTGAGGTTGGTTGTTGTTTACTAATCGCCCGTCCTAACAAGCTTGAGTCGTTTTTTATATACATATGAAAGATAAAATAATAAAACAATTAAAGTTAATTGGGATAAAGGGAGTAATGCTTATTATAAAAAAAATATTATATATAATACCGAATACCAAATACTAATATTTATTAAAAATCGAAGCTTAAGAATATATACCTTTTTTTATATATAAATTATTTCGATCCGTTTATAATCTTTAAACACAGTTTGCTTTCTAGCTAAATTTGAGGCTTGGTAATATGAATTTTAAAATTTAAATTTCTTCATTTTCTACAAAAAGATACCTTACTCTAAAAGCCTCTTAAATTATAGTCAATATAGTTATAGATTTATTATATTACCATTTTTATGAGTAACTAGTATTAGAATAATCGAACTAAGTAAAAGAAGAAATTCTGAGAATAGATCTGCATCTTGTTGAAATAAAAGTGAAGGATGAAGTTGAAGAAAAAGGAAATTCTGAGAATAGATCTACAATATATATACTAACTAATTGCTGAGTCAACAAAGATGCTGACTAAAAAGGAGAAAAACGGAAAAGAAATACAAAACACGACTTTAAGAAACAAAAACATGCTCCTGCACATTTCTCCTATACTTTCCCTCTATCTCTCTTTTCATCCTTCATCTTCAATCCATCTTTACAACTAGTGAGACTGAGAAACAAGATCTTGCAAAGTTGGTCTTGGCAATCTTTATAACGTCGAGTCATCATCCCATAGTACAAGACGACTTCATTAATTGACTACCCCATATTATAGTACATAATTGAATGAATTTAACAAGAGCACATGGAAATCACGTGGCATGAATTTTTAACTTGGCTAAATTTAACAAGAAATTTAATTACCTATGCTTCTTTTTGAATGAACTAACAATGATTATTCCATTGCAGCACTCGTCCCTTTGATTATTCCATTGCACTAGTTTTCTTGAAATGGAAGAATTGAATATAAACTCATTCTTTAGTTGAAGCAACAAGCTTTTTTGATGGTCAAGACATGCATTGGCTATAAGAATGAGTTAAAATGAAGGAGGAAAATAAGGAAATGATGAATTTTTTGGAAACATTGTGAAAAGGGATGATAATTGTATTGTGTACAAACTTGTAGCTTAATAATGCCTTTGAATAAAACAATAGAATAAATTAGACAAATTTTGATTTTGATCCTTAATAACAAAAAAAAAAAAAAAAGAAGTCTAAGGAAATTGAAATAATCTACACTTTGTAATAAAATTCCACAAGTAGGCCTACATAATTAATAATTTGAAGTACTGATTTAATTTGTGGTTTGAAATTGAGCCACTAGAAACAGTAGTTGACTTGAGGTCTTCTCCTTAATTAAGTCCAAACTAATTAAGAATTATTTGTAAATAAAATGATTTCCTGTTTCTACAGTGCCCTATTCAGCTATCCTCTACTGGAATGGCGAATGCAATCACATAATTGGAAATTAGGAGAGGTGAAAACCAAGAAATTTGTGGTGACTAATTTGGGAAATAAGGCAGTGAAAATTATTAGGAAGAAAAAGGGTAGTATTGGTGGTGCAGTTGCTCTAATTATTGGCACAAGCATTGGTACTGGGATTCTCGCTCTTCCTCACAAAACTGCAATGGTGGTTCCGCATATAATGTATTTTATATCAAGTTCACATATTTCTCATGTAGTATCAATTCATCATAATTTATGTTCCAAATCTCGGACATGCTAGTTTGCCATAAAAATTATCTTATTCATGTAAGGCTCCAACTGTTCGATGAAATGTCTAGCAGAATCTCGGTCTTGTTGGAAGTACTACAACTGTTCGGTGAAATGCCACATCGTAATTTCTTGAACAGAACCTTGAATTCTGAGCGACGGAATTTCCGAGAAATACTCTCTTTCGATGTCAATTTGAATTTTGAGTGAAAACGTAAAGTAGAAATATAATGTGATTTGACAGCTATTGAATTTTTAGCTTTATGCAAAATAAAATTTCATATCACTATTCATGCAATAACACTTTCTTATTTTTTAGTACGTGATTATATCAATCTTGACAATCTCCTAGGAATTATCAGAAAAGGAAAAAAAGAAAATATTGCTAGATTTACAGAGATCTGAAGTAATAAAGGAATTGAGCCTAACTTTTTGTACACATAAACAGTGCTAGGAGCTTCTCACTGAATTATATGAGAGAGAAAATAAAAGAAAAACAGTAGCTATACACAAAATATTAGAATAATTTAGAATGGGAGGACTAACAAGGGAGCATGATTTGCATGCTTTATATTCTATTTCTGATAATTGGACCACGAAATTAAGTAAAGGGATCGAAAGAAATACATATAAACTTGTGTTCTCTTACTCTATTGCCTTGTCATGTAATCAAAACAGAGAATCTAGAGTTATCTAAGAGAATCATATACTACCTCCATCTCATTTATTTAGACCTATTTACTATTTGTCACGTATTTCCACCGAAACCTAGTACGGGTTTTAAAATATAATTTTGTAGTATCTACAAAATTATGTTTTAAAACCCGTACTAGGTTTCGGTGGAAATACGTGCATAAAGCAAATAGGTCTAAATAAATGGGATGGAGGTAGTATATATATATGGGGTTGAGATCTGGTAAAAAACTATGTTAGAGTAAGAAATGAGAAATAATCTCAACCCTAGATTAACATTAATCTAGCGGACAAAATTCACGACAATAAATAGTATATTTATAATTACTATGGCAACCGTCAATTTTGTTTTTCCACAAAAGGGTATAAACGTAAGAAAAGAAATCTCCCATTTGGTAATGGCGGATCTTATGGGATTGCATAAACCATATCTCCAAATTGATCATTTCCACCACAAAGATTTAGAATCACACCTTGATTTTGAGAGTATAGTTGAGATATTATGCATTACGAATTTGTTGCATTCGTGCATTATCTGCATTATGGATTGGAGAGTAAATATGAATTAAGTGCATTATATTTATGTTTAATTATGCATTATAAAAATTACGGATTATGCATTATTGGGAAAAGTGAGTTGTACATTTTATTTTCATTTGTTCCATTTTTTAATATATATTTTATTTATTTATCAGTCAAGATGCATTATCCTACAATATCATATGCATAACAAAGTTGTCCATAATGCATTAATATTTTACATTTTTATTTTGGTCAGTTACTCCAAACAACATAATTTGTAGTTTGTAATCATTTTGTTGAAATACACATCTAATCAAATTAAATGCATTATAATGTATTTTCCGGTGCATAATCAAATAATGCAATTTTTTTTTGTTATTTCTATATTTTGATCGAATACATTATAAATATATCAATGCATAATGCATTATGAAAGTGCAATAAAATAATTTACCGCATGGACACATAATTTGTCAGCTACCTAAAATTTTATATTATATAAAATTGATTTTGCAGGTTATACAATTTTTTGTGTGCAACAATTAATGCATCTATGTCCACATATAATGCACAATATTTTATCTTCATTAAATAAATAAAATATATTTATATACAGCCGCCGGGAAGCTCCGGGTCGCTGGAAGCTCGCGCAAGGACGGCGACCCACCATGGACCACCATTTTTCATCATGGGTCGCCGGCTCTGTGCTCAAAGCCGTCACTCCGACAGCGCCCCACGGGGTCACGGGGCGCCGTCCCTCCTTCTTTTCACCCAAACACGATTTTATAAATTGCTTTCCGGGATTTAATATGTTTTTATCACCTTAGACTACATATAGAAGCTCTTGAGCCATTTTTGGGAACCTTTTATCACTCTAATTCATTTAGAACCGTAATTAAATTCTCACCTTTTTACTTTGGAATTTTACTTGTTGATGAAGATTTAGTTTGGATATTGAAGAATTGTTCCACCATTTCCATTCCAATTTCATTCTAGTTTCTTTACTTAATGTTTTCTATGGTTGTTTTGCTTTAATTATGTCTAGCTAAGTTTCTTATAGTTCCAATTATATGAATAGCCTTCTAATTCATGGATCTTGTGATTTGGGTCTTGATTTACATTGCATGATTAATAGGCCATTATGATTGCATAAAAGGTGTTTGGTTAAATGCTTAGGAGTGCTTTAGTTCATAACACTTGGCATCAAATTCACACCATACTAGTAATCCTTGCTAGTAGGATATTTTAGATATTAAATGAGCTACTTGGAGTTAACATTGCATCTTGAGTCTTAGAAAGAGTTAGGTGTCTTGTTAATCAACTTCATTAACATTTTGAGAAAAGTGTTGATGATCATTTATATAAAATTCCTCCATGGATTAGATTAAATTTAGTTAAACAAAGCAAGTACATAAGCCTATGTGTCTAGTGATTGTTGAAGTATAATTGGAACCTACTTTTTATTATTGGTATATTTGATTAATTCATACATTTTGATTTTATTTTCATCTTTTCTCTTATTTGGAATGATCAGACTGGCATCGACTTGACTTGAAAGACTATTAATTGCAGTATAAGAAAATACTTGAGTAAATTAATTGACTTGAGTTCTTCTCCTTAAATCCTAACTAAGAATTATTGAGAAAAACTAATTAGGAATTATAATGAAGTCTTGCGCAATTGACTTGAGGTATTTCGTACTTTAGTTAATTGCATTCTCTTTTTTTTTTTTCTTCATATATATAATTGTTTGACCTTTTATAAAAGATGACCTTCGAATAATACAATACTAGTACAATACAATACCATACAATCATCAATACAATACAATACAATGCAATACAATACAATACTACAGGCTATTTTTGTAGTTTTGGAAAGTTTAGGCCATAAAATAATTATGTAGTGAAAGTTCAGGCCATAATATATAATTAACCCAAAATAAATTAGAACCTTTCACCTTTTCTTGGAAAATGGTTGGGGGAGAATTTGCGGATCAAGATTGCTAACTTGTCTCATATGTTAGCTTTCAATTTTTATTAATAAGATAAGATAGGAAGCTAGTACAGCTTAGTGAAGTTTAAGTCCAAATTTATAAATGTTTGAAAAAGTGGGAGCGAAGAAAAATCAGTCATATATCACACACCAAAGAAAAAAATGGAATGATAGAAGCAGATGCATTTGTCAAATCAAAATTTATGAATGTATGTTAAGATTTCTCTCTTGATAGGATACGGCCCAGCTACTAGGCCCAAGCGCCGGTCCAATATAATTGGACCTTGGCAAATAAGCTTGGCCTAAGTGAGCTCGGCCCACTGAAAGGCCCAGGAGTCACTTCGGCCCAATTCAGAAGCACAGCCCAAAAATACAGAAGCTCGGCCCATCCCGCTGACTCCAGCCCATGACCCATGATCTCGGACGTGGCACCCCATAATTTTGGGCGCACGACTTCGGCATCCCACGATCTCGGGCACATGACTTCGGCCATAACCGCACCTGGGCACCTATAAATAGAGCCTCTAGGATAGATAGAGGCACGCATACTCTGTAACTCAAAGATATTAATACATTGAACCTCTTTTCTTCCGTGGACGTAGATCTAACAAAGGATCGAACCACGTAACTCTTTGTGTTCATATTTTTTCTTAATCTTTCCTGTTGGGATTTTGTATACCTAAAGCAAAACCGGTATTTTAGTGTGTGCAATATTTATTCCACTGCTTACAATCACCTATCTGAAAGTTTATAATTGAGAATGAATAAGTCTATTATCTCATGAGAGTGTTAACGTACCAGAGGATACTGGAGGGGATCATGATTAATGGTGACTCTTTAGATATAAATATCATCACAGTTGAGATAACTTCGGGCAAAGTTATCGGTTTAGACTGCAGCACTAACAGTAGTGATGGGTCTCAATCACTAGTTATGCCAGTACACTAGGAACGTACTGATAGGATTACAGTGAGATATTGCTCTTCTAGACTGACCCTACTTTGTAGGTGAAGAGCTAAGAGATCTCGGGTCTTAGTAGCTGGATCTTAATCCCGATAAGCTATTAGGCATATAGTGTTATTCACTGTTGCTTTGACTTACTCGGTATGGGCCTTGTGTATGGCACCTCAAGTCCTTGTATCTTGGGTAACATGGAGGCATGTATGATGTCTAGTTAGTTGTATCGAGAAACCGTATCCATAAAGGTTGAGATATCCTCTTAGGGAGCTCACAAGGATTATTAAACTAACTCCTGCAGGCTGATTAAGTTCAAGTATAATAATAAGGTTGAGCGGGTACTACCTAAGGAATTATAAGAGGTTAATTAATTATGAGCAGTCAGATGAGCTCTAATTAATTAACGGATATCATGATTCTTAAACACGGGGATTACTCTAAGCAAAATACCAACCCTGACTACATAATTGGGACAGAGCGGTGAATCAGTTGTAACTCTTTAGTGGAATGAGTTATAGCTCTAATTAAATTAGTGCTACATGGGATAGCACAGTATTAATTTAATTAGGTAAGACCCAACTCTGTCTGGTATCTGGTCCCTAGACTGACCCAATATTCTCATGAATGGATCAGTGAACTAATAAGAGCCCAATAGCTCTTATTGGGCCCCTACGGGGCGCCACTTATAGCAATGGGCTATAAGTGAGGCGCCACTTAAGCTAAATAGGCTTAAGTGGCCGCCAATCTCTCTTAGGCCCACTAGGGCATAGTTTTGTGCATTATAAATACTTAAGTGCACAAAACCCTAATTACTTTTGATTCTTTATCAAGAGAGAGAGGAGAAGACGCGGCGGCCACATAGGAAGAGAGGGAGAACGATTCTTCCTCGACGGAGTGCAAGATCTGAGATTCTAATCCGTATCGGAGACCACTCATCCGTCGGGTTCGAGAAGCGGGATTACAGTTTAGAAGGCTAGACCTATAGTCCTTCTCCATCGGCATTCTCGAAGGTATATTCTCGATCTCTTGTATGATCTAATTGCATTTAATTATCACAACCAATTCAGATCCGGTGGCAGAAACGGATCGCCTTCAATCGGCATTTCCATCATTTCCATCGTATAAACACTCTAAAATCCCCGATCGATCACTGGCGCCGTCTGTGGGAAACGCAGAATTCTTTTTGTGAAATCGATCAATGTTTTTGAGTGAAAATACGATGGTGAAACCAAACCGCTCCGCTACCACCGCTGCTGCCGCCAAAGCAAAGCAGAATCAAGCCGACCCGCCCACTGATCCACCTCACAACGAGGAGGAGGCCGACGTAAGCCAAGCTCGGCAAACTGCTTCCCAAGTCCGACTTGGAAAACAACCTATAATCCACCAAACTCCCGAAGGCCACCAGGAGGATGTGTCACCAGGCCAGTCCAATGATTCAACTAGTAGTGGTGAACCGAGCCAGGGGGGTCACCGACGCAGGAATACCGCACTCCAACCCGAGCTTGGAGATGCACTTAAGGCGTATCTGGACCTCCACGAACAAGATTTCCTTAAGTTTGTCGATCAACATCGGCAACAGAGTTGAGGTGGAGTTGACGGAACCGGACCATCACGACAACGGTCCCCGAGTCTCCAAATCATCGGGGATAAAAATGTCGAACTTCCCCAAAGGCGACGTGGTTATAATCACCGTGGGAATAGCGACCGCGTCTCACCTCAGCGCGGTTTAACGTCACCTCGTCGAAATGCCGATCCACTCCGGCGTGATGAGGGTAACCACAATCAAGGGAGATTCACTATTTACAGTCGAATCGCCATCCCTTTCACCAATAAAATACTCTATACTCCACTCCCACTGACATACAGAGTACCACCCATCAAACCCTACAATGGGTCATGTGACCCCAACAACTTCTTGTCACAGTACCAGTACAACATGCTGAACTAAGGGCTCGCTGAGGACGTTTACATGTGTAAAGTCTTCCCCGAGCTGTTGGTGGACAACGCCAGAAACTGGTTCGATAACCTGCCTCGCTGCAGCATAGGGTCGTACGCTGACCTACTTGAAGCCTTTGAACGTTCTTTTTTCCAGAAACTGAGGCCAAGATCAGTCTGGCCCAACTCCTCACACTTAGGCAAGGGCGAGGAGAAACGATCAGCGACTTTCTAGCTCGATTCTACAATGAGAGCCTTAAAGTCGATCGTCTATCCGACGACGTCCTCATCTCGGCATTCCAGAATGCCATCCAGTCCAGCACTCTCTTCAGAGAGCTCGTAAAGGAACGCCCCCAAACCTCAAAACAGCTATGGAGAATTGCGGACACGTTTGCCGAGACGGACAAAGCTGATAAGAGAAAGAGGGCGGCGGACCGACCAGAAAACAATGACAAGAAGAAGAAAGAGGAGCGCACCGACCATGGGCAAAGTCGACGAAGTGCCCTTGATAGGTTACAGCGAGGACCTCTTGAATCCTGCCTTGGACCTCGGCCCAATCAGGATCAGAATCAGCTTACACCGCTGATGAAGTCTAGGGCTGAAATATACGAGCTTCATACGAACTTGTTTGAGAAGCCACCACCCTTGTCCCGAGGTGGATTGAAACGTCGATCCAAAGAAAAGTACTGCAAATTCCATGATGATTATGGTCATGATACCGAGGACTGCCGAGATCTCGCCTCGGATATTGAACACCTGGTATACGACGGTACCCTCGGGAGGTACCGAAGTCGCAACCAGCAAGAAGCATGAACTCAAGGAAAGGGCAAGAGAAAAAAAAATAGGGGAGGAAACAACTGTGCCCCCCACCACGACAAGAAATCGAGGCACGACAACGAGGACGAAGACGAAGACCAGCCTCAATATGATGCGGTCATCACCGCCATTACCGGGCTGCCTCAAGGCGCGATGAAGTCCTCATTGAAAGCCGAGGCCCGAAGTCAGCAGAGGGAAGAACCTTCCCAGAAAAGGTTCAAGAAGGACGAGGTCATCACCTTTTCCGGCGATGACCCAGTCCCCCATGCCGTACCCCATCAGGATGCCACCATAATTGAGGCTGTGGTGGCCAACAAGTTAGTACATTGAATATTTATCAACAGCAGAGCCTCTATGAGCGTGCTTTTCAAAGACTGTTTCGATAAGCTCGATATCGAAGAAGCACGTCTAAAGCCGGCACCCATCCCGCTGAAGAACTTCACACAACAAGAAACGACGATGGAGGGTATCATTTCACTTCCCGTGACCGTTGGGAAGAGCCCGCTATCTTCCACAAAGATAATCAACTTCTTCGTCGTAAAAGCCAACTCCCCCTATAACATCATCTTGGGGAGAGATTGACTAATAACGACAAAGGCGATCTACTCAGCCTACCACTTGAAAGTCAAAATTCCATCTAAAAATGGGGTGATCACACTTCGGGGAAACCAGATGCAGGCCAAGGAGTGCATGCAAGTCACACTCCGAGGCGTTGGGACGCAGCATCCTCAAGCATAGCAACTACAGGACCCCGAAGAGATGGAGCCGACGTCGCCATCATCTGTCGAGCCGGTTGAAGACATCGTATTGTACGAAGACGACTTTTCCAAGGTCGTCAAAATAGGGTTCGTCGGAGGAAGCGAGCTCCGAAGTCAAATCATTCGGCTCCTTTGGGAATATAGAGATGTTTTCGCCTGGTCACCTCTAGACATGACCGGGGTATCACCGAGCGTCATCACTCATCACCTCAACATCAATCCCGAGGTGAAATTAGTTCAGCAGAAATAATGGGCCTTTGCAGCCGAAAGAAACCAGGTGATCCATGACGAGGTGCGCCAACTCCAGAAGGCTGATATTTTATTCGAGGTGAAATATCCGACCTGGTTGGCCAACCCCGTGATGGTGAAAAAGTAAGGAGGAGGGTGGCGGATGTGCATTGACTACACCGACCTCAACAAGCACTGCCCGAAGGACTACTACCCTTCACAATATTGACAAGAAGGTCGAAACCCTTGTCAGCCACAAGGTGTTCAGTTTCCTAGATCTATATAAGGGGTATCACCAAGTTCTTATGAGCGCCGAGGACGCACCAAAGACTGCCTTCATCATGGACTTCGACATTTATGCGTATAAAAAGATGCCCTTTGGACTGAAGAATGCTGGGGCTACATACCAAAAGATGGTCGACAAGATATTTGAACCTTACATCAGTCGAATTGTCGAAGTGTATGTAGATGACATAGTCGTTAAGAGTAAGGAAATTGCTACTTGTATAAACGACCTTCAAGTCATCTTAAGCTTACTTTGTAAAGCAAATCTAAAGTTAAACCTGGAAAAATGCACTTTTATAGTCCGAACTGGAAAATTTCTGGGGTGTTGGGTTTCTCGCGAAGGGTTAAAAGCCAACCGTCAAAAGTCAAAGTTGTTCAAGAGATGCAAGTGCCGAAGTCAATCCACGACGTGCACAAACTGACGGGCTGCCTAGCCACGCTGAGTTGTTTCCTATCTAAGGCCGCCGAAAAGCAACTTTTGTTCTTTAAAATACTAAAGAAGGTGCTGAACTTTGAATGGAACGACGAGCACAGGTTGGCTTTTGAAGACCTAAAAAAGTACCTCGCAAATCTCCCCACCTTATCCGTCCCAAAGGAAGACGAGACCCTGTCTCTGTACCTCGCCGCCTCAGACGAGTCAATCAGTGTAGTCCTAGTGCGAGAAGAAGGACATTGTCAACTACCCGTCTACTTCATAAGCCGAGCTCTAAAGGGGCCAGAGACGAGGTACCAACCTCTAGAGAAGGTCGCGCTTGCATTGGTAAGTGCAACAAGGAGACTTCGACCGTACTTCCACGCACACCCAATACTAGTCTTAACCGACCTTCCACTTCGGCAAGTGCTCACGAAGCCCGAAGCTTCTGGACGAATCGCTAAATGGGTGGTAGAGCTCGGCGAACACACGATCTCCTTTGTACCTCGCCAAGCCATCAAGGGACAAGCCCTAACAGACTTCCTAGTAGAAGCCAAATTTGCGGAACTACCGAAGCCCGCCGAACCTGCCGAAGATAAATCTAAAAACGAAGCACCAAAGCAGCCACTGAAAGATGAGCCGGAATCTTACTCATCAGCCCGGAAGGGAAAGAAACTACTTATGTACTCCGGTTCAACTTCCCGACAACAAACAACGAAGTGGAGTATGAGGCCCTAATCACCGGACTTCGTCTCGCCCAAACTCTCTAAATACGAGCTGTTCAAGTTCACAGTGACTCCCAAGTCATAGTAAGCCACATGCTAGGCAGATACGAGGCCAAAGGCGAACAGATGAAGAAGTATCTCCATAAGGCCAAGACCCTACAACAAGGCTTCTCATACTTCGAATTGGTACGAATTCTGAGAGGAGACAATGATCGAGCTGACGCACTAAGAAAACTTGCGTCATCATCCATGACTTCTCCCGTGGAAGAAGTACAAATCCGAAGTATTGACGAGGCTGAAGTAAATATGGTAACCGAGAATAAGCCTAACTGGATGACACCACTTCGCAATTACCTAGAAAAAGGCGAACTCCCTGCTAATAAAGTCGAAGCTAGAAAGCTTCAAAGCAAGTCCATCAAATACATTCTAGAGCAGGGAAAACTGTACAGAAAATCATACCTTCAGCCTCTTCTAAGGTGTGTGGGGCCCGACCAAGCGAACTATGTACTACGCGAAGTACATGAATGATCATGTGGTAGTCACATTGGATCTCGCGCTTTATCCAAGAAGGTCATGAGATGGGGATACTATTGGCCCACCATGTATCAAGACGCGATTGACCTCGTCAAACAATGTCCGAAGTGCCAGATCCATGTGGCGGTACCAAGGTTGCCATAGACCGAGCTGACTAGCATGCAAAGTCCTTGGCCGTTCATGCAATGGGGAATAAACATTGTCGGCCCATTCGAAAAAGCCCCCGGCCAGTTACAGTTCCTCATAGTAGCCATTGATTACTTTATGAAGTGGGTCGAAGCCGAACCCTTGGCGAAGATCACGAGTAAGAACGCCCTAAACTTCATTTGGAAGAATATAGTTTGTTGCTTCGGCATACCTCACGTCCTCGTCTTAGACAATGGGACCCAGTTCACAGACAAGACGTTCAAGGAATGGTGCAACGAACTCCATATTTAACAAAAGTTCACCTCGTTAGCTCATCCTCAAGCGAACGGCCAAACCGAGGTTACGTACTGAACGATAGTCAAAGGGTTAAAGACCCGCCTCGACAAGGCCAAAGGAGATTGGGCGGCAAACTTACCCCAAGTTCTATGGTCTTACCGAACTACTCCCCGGACATCACATGGTGAAACACCATATAGTTTGGTCTACGGAACTGAAGCAGTGATCCCGGTAGAGATCGGCTTGCCGAGCCCCCGAACGCTTAACTTCGCAGTCCAAGACAACGAAGAGAAACTTTGAACTGACCTGGATTTGCTGGAAGAAAAGCGGGAACAAGCCTATATACAAGAAGCTCGATACAAACAACAAGTAGCTCGGTATTACAAAATCGGGTGAAGCACCAGCAATTCTAAATAGGCGACTTCGTACTTCAGAATAACGAGGTCAGTAAGGCGGAGAAGCTCGGTAAGTTAGAAGCTACTTGGGAGGGACCATACCGAGTTCAAGAAGTCCTCGGCAAATGGTCATACAAGCTCGCATATTTACTGGTGAGCCTATATCCCGAACTTGGCACATTTCTCATTTGAAGAGGTACTATCTATAAGTGGAAGCAAGTGTGTGTAAATAGTTTGCTAGGTTGATTCAAATTGTGTCCATCTTTTTAAAGTGTCTTATTTTTATCAAAGAAGTTCGGATCTTGCATATTTTAGTTGGTGCATGTTTCTTTCATTTATACATTTTATCTCGAACACTTAAATTAAAATCCTAACGAGGAAAACAAAAAAATAAACCAAACTCCAATTTCGGAGTAGCATCTAAATGCGCGTAAGGGGACCACCCCTATCGATAAATTCGACAAATAAGGAACTTATATAACCGTAACCTCATCTCATGACGAGGACGGGTTATATAAAGCCAAACTTCGTCTTTCTGACGAAGTAAGCTGCCTAAGGCCAAACTTAAAGGCCAAACTTCGTCTTACGACGAAGTAAGCCACTTAAGGCCAAACTTCGTCTTATGACGAAGTGAGCCACTTAAAGGCCAAACTTCGTCTTATGACAAAGTGAGTCACTTAAGGCCAACATTTGTCCTATTACGAAGTAAGCCAATTAAAACTCCGTATTGAGATGAAGAGAGCTATCTAAAAGCCGAACTTCATTTCATAGCGAAAAATGCTGTCTTCGTTTAAAACGAGGGTAAAAAGCTTAAGTAAAAGTGCAAAATTTCCATTTTATTTCGTGTAAATGGAAAATGTACAAGTATTACATTATGAAGATGAGGAGCCGGAGGCCGACTAAAATTAAGCCACTCTCTGGCAAAATCCCTATCAGAGTTAAAGTTTAAGATATCATCAACACTAAGCTGGCCTCAACCTCATCCTTGAGCTGAGCTCCGACCTCTACCTCAGCCACCTTGAGTTCCCCGACCCCGGATACTCTGGCTCACTTGACCTCAACCTCGGGTACTCAGGCTCACTTGACCTCAACCTCGGGTACTCTGGCTCACTCAACCTCGACCTCGTCCAGGCGCCGAACTTGAAGATTCACCTTCCAAGAATTCCCTAGAAGTGCGGTCAAGCAGCCTCAAGTTCGAACTAGGAGTTGCCAAAGTCGAAAGCTCAACCTCTGACAAAACACGTTGTCTCAACTTCGGGCAGCGATCCAGGACTGTCTCGTAGATGCTCGCTACTCGCACGAGTTCCTTAAATTCATCACGAAGCTGCCAAGAGTTATCTCCATATTGCTCCATGTAGCTTTGGCACCGAGCCTTGAGGTCCTTGACCTTATTATAGGTCTCAGAAATCGTGGATCCCCCGGCTTGGCAAATTATGGCCTCGTACTCCGCATGTTCCTCAGCAATCAGCTCGGATTTTCTAATCTCGTCCTCGGCAATTGCTTATCTTCAAGCTCAAGAAGCCGAGCATGTAGCTCGTCATGCTTCTCTTGAGCAGCGACATGTCGCACTTCGGTTTCATTCTGCGCATGACCAATGAGTCCCTTCAAGTGCACAATCTCTTGGTCCTTTGCCTCGAGGGTTCGAGATAAGTTATTGATTTGATCGACATACGGAGAAACATCAAAAAGTTGCGGAGAAGAAGACTACAAAGAAAGGCAAATAAAACAGATTTCAATAAAAAATGAAATTTCATTAAGCTACTTCGGCGGAGAAAAGAGAAGCGCCGTCCTAGTGACGACGTGATACAAAGCTAAAAAAAAAAAAAAGAAAGAAAAAAGGGGAGAAAGAACACATGGAATGAGTCAGTTAGCCCCATCATGGTTTCCTTCACCCCTGCCGACCTCAGGTTCGGCGTTAGTTTCCCCCGACCTCCCTCCAGCGGCATCGGTCACTGGCTCCTTCGGAAGACCGGCGATGATAGCTTCCAGCTTGTCATCCCTATCGACGGGGCAGTTGCGGACCGCCGTCTCTGATAGAAGGGATCTGTGCTGGGCAAGCTTTTCCACCACCGGTACCTCCGAAGTGCGCTCTACAAGCACCTCAGCATACTCCCGCAGCATCTCCTTCTCGGACCATGCCTCATACCCGTACTTGGCCTTATCAAGACCCGGGTAATCCTGGGTAATCAAGTCGATGACCGCCAAAGAGATCGAGGTGCTCATAGCACCCACCAGCTACGTAACGGTCCCACCGAAGTGAAGGGACCGAAATATCCGCTCGGCGAAAGCCCGAAGCACACCACCCTGGCCAGCAACCGCGCGAGCCATCTTCGCCTGCTCCTCGGCGAGCTGGGTCTTCAACCCGGCAACTTCGGCCTCCAGGTCGGCAGCCTTCTTCTTTGCCTCTTCAGTAGCGGCGAGGGCCTTAGCCTCCCGTTCCGCCACTTTCTTGGCCTTTGCCTCGGCCGCCGTCACCCTAGCCGCCAAATCAGCCCTCGCTCCCTCGAGCTCGGCAGACAGCTTCTGGAACTTGGCGACCCCGTCAGATACGAAGTTCACCAACCCGCTCAGACCGGCTAATGCCACCTCAGCCTCCTGCACAAAGATGCATCAGAAATATATATATATGGCATAACCTATCTAATCAACCAACTAGTGCTCACCTCAGGAAATGACATCTCCCGGACTGCATCCCGGCCAGAGAGCTGGCCACCCATATAAACCCCCACCTCGTCGACCACGGGGAGCTGAACTCCCTGGAATTGACGATCCACCATCCGAGGTGGAGGCAAACCGACACGAGGAGAGCCCGGCTGTGAGCTCTCCGAAACCGACCTAGTCAGGTTGGTTATCCTCTCGGAAGACGCACCAGAGGCCGTCTTCTCTGCAACGGAAGAGGGCCTCGCCCTCTTCTTTTTCCTCTGAACTGCGGCCTGGAGATCTTGAGGATTCACTGCAAAAACAAAAGCATATATTAAGCCTCGGACAGATAACAACATCATATAATATATGAAGCAGGGCCTCACCCAAATCCGCGTTCATAGTGCGTTATATGGGCTCAGCCCATGCCTCAAAAGCTCGGCCTCGGAATAATCCCTCTCAATGAGGCCGAGGTTCATCAAGCTCGTCTCAAGTTCACCGATTGGTTTCTCAGTGACTTGAGGAGTAAACTTATCCTTGGACCAAGGATACAACGACACCCCTTCAATCCGGCAGAAGAAAAATTTCTTCTGCTAGTTCGTCACCTTGGAGGGTGTCGCTAACTTAAATTTGTTCATGGGGGTAAGGTAAACCCACCCCGTCGGACTCCGCTTAGGTCTAAAAAACCTAAGCAGCGAATCTGCAGAGGCCGAACCACCACGGCGGCCGACCTCGACATAAAACCCGACGATCTGCTTAACGGAGGGCGGCGCCAACTGACCTAATGGCAGTTGGAGTTTCTCTAACAGTTCGGTAAAAACGTGATTCAACGGAAAGTGAAGACCGAACCGAAGATAGTCTTCGTATACGGTAAAAAATCCTACAGGATGAGAACTACCTCTATCCTCAGTACGTGGTAAGACCAACTCCATCGACTCTGGAAATAAAAATGTCCGAGCCAAATTTTGCATATGTGAGAGAGGCATGGAAGAGGCATATTCAATGGAGGCATCTGAACCAACCAGGGGTAGAAATTCAATTTCTCGAAGGATAGGAGGAATGAAAGCACGTGTGTGCACATGTAATGGAACCCTCGCCGGAAATACCCTAGACGGCGAGGGCGAATCCCCTATGTTCACTCTATCCATATCCATCGGGGGAAGAATAAGCCATTAAAGGCGAAGAAACTTACTTGTCAAGGTTTTTTCCGACAAAGTTCACCGGAAAATGGAATGAACGGCGGCGGCAGTTGCAGATTTCGACTTAGAGTTTTTAATTGCTTTCTCGCTTAAGTCAGAAATTGGGGGGAGGGAAAATATTTTAATGCGTACGCTGGAAGCTTTTATAAGCAACATTTTCGCATTTTCAAATCCCGCCTCTTCACCTGCTCCAACAAAAAAGCGACACGTGTCCCACTCACTCTGACTCCAACAGTCGCACCTTTCAAATCATGCCTATTCGAGCTCGACCTCATCTAAACGAGGCGATATGCATTTCGACTTCGTCGAAATCTTAATTTCGGCGAGGGCAATGTAGCTCAAGTTCGACCTCATCTAAATGAGGCGGTATGCATTTCGACTTCGTCAAAATCTTAATTTTGACGGGGGTAATGTAGCTCGAGTTCGACCTCGTCTAACTGAGGCGGTACGCATTTTGACTTCGTCGAAATCTTAATTTCGGCGAGGGCAATGTAGCTCAAGTTTGACCTCGTCTAAATGAGGCGGTATGCATTTCGACTTCGTCGAAATCTTAATTTTGACGGGGGAAATTCAAAATTTACTCATAGTCCTGTCCTCGCTTCTATACCTTTTTGGGGGAGGATGTGATAGGATACGGCCCAGCTACTAGGCCCAAGCGCCGGTCCAATATAATTGGACCTTGGCAAATAAGCTTGGCCTAGGTGAGCTCGGCCCACTGAAAGGCTCAGGAGTCACTTCGGCCCAATTCAGAAGCGCAACCCAAAAGTACAGAAGCTCGGCCCATCCCGCTGACTCCAGCCCATGACCCATGATCTCGGACGTGGCACCCCACGATCTCGGGCGCACGACTTCGGCATCCCATGATCTCGGGCACACGACTTCGGCCATAACCGCACTTGGGCACCTATAAATAGAGCCTCTAGGATAGATAGAGGCACGCATACTCTGTAACTCAAAGATATTAATACATTGAACCTCTTTTCTTCCGTGGACGTAGATCTAACAAAGGATCGAACCACGTAACTCTTTGTGTTCATATTTTTTCTTAATCTTTCCATCGTATAAACACTCTAAAATCCCCGATCGATCATCTCTCAATCATTAATGCGTCAACGGAAGCAAAATACTATTGCAAGTCATCTGATTTTATTTTATTTTAATTAAACAATCAATGGTGGAGCCGCTCCAATCGAAGAAGGATAACGATGGATTTTCATTTCCTTCTCTTATTTTCTGGTAAATTTTATCGATGCAAATAATATCTTTCGAACATTTCGCCGAACAGTTTCAGAGCATAAATTAATGAATAATTATTGCACGTTCCAAAGGCATAACTGCACCCTCTCAATCTCCAGCACGCTTCGAATTGCATGGAATAAGGATAAATTCCCCACAACTTGGTCATAGTAAACATAATCAGAATATCGTACACAACTTAATGAATATTTCGTATTTGAATAAAGAATGAAAATCTAGAATTTATTTTATATGTGAATTTATTGCCATAACTATTTCAAATTTTAGAAATTTATTTTACTGAGAAAATATGTAATTTAAGTTATTATACAAAGCTCTAAATTCATACATTTTATACAATTTTTTTTTTAAATCATAAATTGTAAACTATGTTCTAAAATCTAAGCTATCATTTTTTTTTTCGGATAACGCCCAGCAAGCGGATTCCTATCAAATCAAATTTGACGTCAGAAATTTGAAACATGACTAATTCAATGGTAAAACAACATCACTCATTAATTTATATTTTAAAAATTAAAGATTCACATAACGTCATTTTGATTATTCATGTTTTCAATTTTGATGCCATGTCAAAATTGGTTAGAACATCTCCAGCCGCAAGCCGTTTAGGGGCTTGCGGCACTATTCCGGTGGGGAGGAGCTCTCCCCAAATTGCATCTCCAGCAGCAAGCCCCTTCCCCTAACTCTCTCTTATTTTTAATTTATTTTAGTTACGATTTTTGATATGTTTTTTTAATTCGTTTTTCATTTCGTTTTTTGTTCGATTTTATTTGTTTCATTAATTTTATTTTTAATAAAAAAACAAACAAAATTTTTGGATTTTTTTTTTATTAAATTGAAACAAACATTAATTTAAACAAACAAAGTACAACATAATTTGAAATAATTTTAAAAATATGCAAACTAATTTGGGCCCATACGTTCCCACATCTCTTCGACCAAATCGTTGTAAAGATCGTTGTGTTTTGCACTATCGCGTAGCGACGCGTTGCGCTTCACGTACTCTTGAAACGAACCCACAGGTCCTCGATTCGCTCCACCATTTGCAGAAGTAGAGGCATCCTCGTCAGGTGGAGCCCAATTTGTCACGTTTGCTCCTTCATCCTCGATTATCATGTTATGCAAGATAATACAAGCATACATGATATCTTGAATACTATCACGATACCAGAGTCGTGATGGGCCGCTGACCATGCCCCAACGGATTTGTAAAACGCCAAAAGCGAGTTCCACATCTTTCCGCCCCGCCTCTTGCAGAACTTTGAAACGCTCCACTTTTTCGTCAGTGGCGTGTGGTGGGACTGCAATAAAAACGGGCCACTTCGGATAAATCCCGTCGGCGAGGTAGTAGCCCATGTTGTATTGACTTCTGTTGGCGAGGAAATGAACCGGAGGTGCTATTCCTTTGACGACGTCGCTGAACACCAGTGATCACCTACTAAATAGACTCCCACAAGTGTATGGGTTCGATTGTAGTACAATGGAAATCAAGGTCGATCCTCGGAGACTAGATCGATAGAAGTGCAAGTACCATTACTAAATTGCTTGGGTTTATCTAAGCTAACGAATATTTTTGGTTTAGTTTTAGAATTAACTACTTAAAGCAAAAGAGACTAAGTAAATGAAAACATGCAAGTAAACAAAGTGATTAGAAATCAAAGGAGGAAAGCTATCCTAGAGACTTGGCATCAATGATTTTGCAAGTGAATTTATCATAACCACACTAATCCTATGATTGGAAATTACTTAATAAGGCGATCACGAATTAGATTTGGCCCCCTCCCGGTCGACCAATTCCGTAGATTACTAGCTAGAAACGTTGTCCCCAACCGAATGCTAGCATATAACTCCAAAAAGTGCTTAGGATCAATTGCCCTCACTCAACTCTCAACCTCCCGGTTTATTGAATTAAAGTGCCTATTAATCACAATTCTATATTGAATCTCATCTCCCGAATTTTGATCCAATATCAATTAATCATGTTTAAAAGGTAGCTAATCAATTAAACAAGCATTTAAAGCATGATTAATAAGAATAAGCAAAAACCCAATCATATAATAGCATGATTAATCACAATCCATTACAAAATCACTTAGCCAAATCTCTAGAATAAAGGAAATTAGCCACACATGTTCATTGCTAGCATAATCTCCAAATACAAAGAAATCATAGAATAAAAACTAGAGAAAAGAGGATTTGAGGAATCAAATCCTATTTCCAAGCCTTGATTCTTGATCCTTGATGCTCCCTCTCCAAGAAATCCCAAGTGTGGATGAATCCCCCTCTCAAAAATGGATGAAAGATGGTGGAATGTGATGGAAAGAAAGTAGGTAGAGATTTAGTGTGTGTTCTAGGTGTAGTGTGTGTGGGTGAGTGAGTGTTAACCTAGAAATGTGTGCCTCCAAAGCTATTTATATGTTCTATGAAGGTGGGGTGAAAATATAATTTAAGAAAATAGAGAATGGGGGTAAAATTGCAATAAAATGAAAGTAGGAGGGTGAAAATGTGAAATCCCGAAAGCAGTGGAGGGGCGGCGCGACCGCGCGCCGGGTCGCGCGGCTCAGTATAACTTTTCTTCATGCGCGCGCGACCCGACCCCCTTTCTGAAGCGGGTGCGCGCCGGGTCGCGCGCCTTGTCCAATTCAACTTCTTCTCCGCTTTTCCGACCCGTTCGCCCTTGTTTCACCTCGAATCTCGATACACGCCCCTTCCTTTTATCAATTTCATGCTCCTTTTCCTAAAAATGCAAGAAAAACACGAGAAGCAATACAATCGAAAAGTAAAGGAAATCGCATGCACGAGGTATAAACATTTAACTAATTCACCGAAAAACCCCTAATTTCTTTCTTAATTTGACGAGTAAAAACCATGTTTGTCAACCAGCGAGTCGGAGAAAAGTTGCATTGCTCCGGTGACTCGATCTCGTTCGATCATTCACCTTATGGGATACCTTCAGTGTTTTATCGACTCGGTGGCTTTTTCCTTCTTCTTCTTCGCTTCTTTATATTTCCGAGCTTTTTCGGCATTCTTCTGGATTTGTTGGTACATAGCTTCGAGTTCGCCGGAGGATGATGATGAATCAGATGAAATTTCGGAAGAGCTTGACATATTGATGGAGTGAAATTGAAGAAAATATGGATTTTTTGAGATAGATTTGTGTGAAAATAATATAGAAGTTGTGTAGAAATTGTGTAAATGGAGGTATGAATTTATAGGGGAAGAAATTGGAGGTAGCCGTTGGCTACTGTTGGAGACCAACGGATATAATTTTATTTTTATTTTTTTATTTTTTCAGCCTGCAAATCAATTTTTTTTTTTAAAAAAATATATATTGCTGGCTGACGTCATAATGACGTCAGCACAGCTGGGGAAAGAGGCGCGCGCCGGGGTCGGGATTGCGAGCTGGGCGCGAGCTCCCGTCGACTCGCCTGCGCCCCAGCGACTCGCAGCATCGACTCGCAAGTCGCCGCGAGCCGCCGGAGAGCTGGGCGTTGGAGATGCTCTTAGTTAGTATTAGTACGAAATATGTTGACTTATTTATATAAGACAAATTGTGAGACCGGAACTATGAATATGTTGTGAGTCACTACGTATGTTGAATTTCAGAAGCTGTCTTACAGATGAAGAATGGAATTGTCAGCTGGCTGCCAGCTGTGCATGTATATCCATTAAGGAAAGTTTCCGCATTATGCTCTGCGATAAGAAGGAAACTTCTAACTTGATTCTATGAGTTGATTTGAGGATATTCATCACCCAAAAAGAGTCCTACCAACACAAGGAAAGTATCTTCTAAAGAGATACACGAAATCAACGCATCTTGGAGGATAAAACACGATCTAGGGTTTGGCAAGAGACCCTATATATTGTGGAAGAGCCGTCTTCTTACTGCTGCTGAGTTTATTATTGTTAACCTACATACACGGGCGATTGTGAGAGCAATTGAGAGTATAAGGGTAGAAGACGCAAACTAGTATTCGTTCTTGTTGAACATATTAGGTTGGGTTGAGTGATCTTGTAAACTAAGTTCTGCTGAACTTAAGGGTGTAAGGATTAGTCTAGATCTTTGAGAAGATTAGACTAGGTCAAGCTAGTGAGAGCTTGATTTTGATTCACAATAGAAGTGTGTTGGAGAGTGACACGACATCACAAGGTGTGCGATCCTTGGTGTGTAAGTTCTTTTGTACTCGAGTACTTTATTAGTGAATTGATTCTTTGGGCGTGGCCCCCCAGACGTAGGTGTGTGTGATCACCAAACTGGGTTACCAACTCTGTGTGTTCTTTCATTGTTGTTACGTTTCGTATTATTTGTCACAAGATCGGTCTTTGTTTAATACAAGTATGCAAATATGGGATAGGATAATTTTACAATTAGGTTGAAGTTCGATGGAAAATTTTGAAAAATTGATATGTATAGTTTTAGAATATAAATTTATAGTCTATGGAAAAGAATCTGTATAATTTTTAATTTTTATGTAACATCTATTTTATCAAATTGATTATTGTAACGTGCCCGCACTAGTTTAGAAATTGGTCATTTTGAATTCATAAAAATCTGTAAATTAATGAAAACAGAGAATCTAGGGTAATCAAAGAGAATGTTACGAGAACAACCATACTCAAATCCATACTCATATTCGTGCGAAAAATCAGTTCATAACAGAGAATAATAGATATATTATATTGCATAACAGGACTTAGAAACTTCAGTAACTTTCACATTAATCCACTCATTATTATTTGATAGCATTGACACACACAACATGAATTACACTCCCTCAAACAAACTTAATCAATATCAATTCACTAATACCAACAGTACACTTTTAATGCCTCCTCACTACTCGATTCCTCTATACTCTTCTTGCAAGTGATCTTCTTCTTGTTCTTCTGTCTCTAGCATCGAATATTTTCCCAACAACCCCATCTATTTTCCCAAAGTATTTCAACTCTGAATCTTCGGCAGAATATAAGTAGCCATACAAAGCTTCCTAAGCCCACAGCATATCCAAGTGCAGCAGATACGTATTCCCACTCTATCTCTCTCTTCTCCTCTTCTTCTTTTTCATCATTTTCATCGTCATCAGTATGGCTAGTGCAGCTTATGTTGAGATTGAAACCGCAGAGCCCCGGATTTCCTAAGAAGGAATCAGCTAAAAATGTTTGTAACTGTTTCCCATTTGGAATCTCGCCATCCAGCTTATTGTAGGAAAGATTCAACACGGAGAGGAATGTAAGACGTGAAAGCTCCGTTGGTATATGCCCTCTCAGTTGATTTCGAGAGAGATCGAGCGACTCGAGCTCCTCCAACTTACCAAATGACTTAGGGATGCTTCCGTTGAGGGCATTGTGGGAGAAGTTTAGAAGACGAAGCGAGCTAAGATGATAGGTACTCAAGCCAGAAGCCCTAACTCCACCCAAAAGCTAGCCTATGAGTGGAGGTTTGACCCCTTACTTAAGTACCAATCCACAATGGTTTGTGGATCCGATGTGGGATCGTATCATAAGATCTCCTATTGCATTTGGAATCTCTCCTCTGAAATCGTTGAATGAGAAATCAATAGTGGTGAAGTCTCGAAAAATCTTGATGAGCTGGACCTCTAGCCCTTTCATGGTTATTCTAACATCACCCTTTGGCACCACCGAACTGTTAAAGTACAACTCGTCGTAGTTCCTAAATTGTCTATCAAGTCCAACAACCATTGCCCTCCAAGTAGAGAAGTTCAGTGATTGCAGGCTGCCACTGAAACTATTGCTAGATGTGTCTATGATTTGAAGCTCTTTCCAGCTGCGGTTGTAACATCATTTGACTTCTCCATGGAATCTATTGGAGCGCAAAACAAGAACTCGCAAGCTCGATGATAGCATGCATGGAAAAGTATCGTTGACTTGATGATGTTGTTGCAAACACTCACATCTCTCGATCGACTTTGGGATTTTCCCTTGTACCGTGTTGGTTGTTAATATCAAAATATGTCATCGCACAATCGAGAGTAAAATTATCCGGAATGTGACCGCTGATGTTGTTTCGCCCCAGATCCAACACGTTTAGAATATTCATGGTGCCATCAAGTAGGCAAGAGAGTATAGTGCTGCTCAATTTATTCATAGACAAGTCAAGACCTCTAAGTTTTGTGGCAGTGCAGAGGGAGGTTGGAATTGATCCACTTAAATTGTTATTACCAAGTGACAAGTACTGAAGACCAGATGCGGAGTTAGGTTGAAAGGGCAGGTGCAGCTCTTCCCTGAGCTGGTTAGACTGCAAGTCTAGGTATACAAGAGAAGATGGGATGTGGTACGGCTTTTGCATTTGTGTTAGAAGATTAAAAGAGAAGTTCAAGTAACCAATTTGCGTTCCCCAAATCCAACTAGGTATCTCTCCAGAAATCCGGTTGTTTGAGAGGTCTAATCTACTCATATGATCAGGATATTGTTTTATGAAATGAGGGAAATCATACAGGTTACATGAACGCAGGATTAAGTATCTTAGCTTGGGAAGTCCATATGTACTTGAGTTGTCGTTGCTGACATGTACTGTTAAATTATTGTCGGATAGATCGAGTTCTGTAAGATTGGCAAGGCTTTGAATCTTGTCCAGTTGAAAAGCGAGTTTCCATTGAGAAGCAGAGTCTCTAGGCTCTCAAGTTGGAAGAAAGAGTCGGGAATAGGTCCTTCCAGTCGATTATCACTCAAAACTAAATTATCAAGTTTAGAGACATTTCCAGTTGGAAATTCTTCAATCACTCCAATAAATTTGTTGTTGTGAAGATAGAGTGTCTGTAGTGAAGGGAGACCAAAGAGGGAGTTAGGAATGTTACCGGTGAAGGAATTATGTGACAAATCGACAAGTATTAATTGAGTTAGGTTAGTGAAGGTGGAAGGAATGGGTCCGCTGAATTTGTAATATCTCCGACAACGTTTTGAGATTGCCAATTGAACTTGGTATTAAACCCGAGAAGTTGGTCGTCCCCAGACTTATAGACTTAAGAGATCCAGATTGAGGAAATAACATCAATAAAGCTGAAGTTTACTTCTTGTAACAATTTGAACAAAAGAGAAAAAGAATCCTATTTACGTAAGAGAAATGTTTTTGAGTTTTACATTACATCATTGTCTAGTCACAATGCTTTATTATAATGTCATTCGTCTAGGAAAAGAAAATAATTTGTACAAACTACTTGAAGAGGTCTTGATTTATTTATGCAAATGATTCTGCTAAGATGTAAAATCCATAGCAGCACGAAGTTATGACCAACATGTTGTAATGTACAGATATATGAATCGTTGTATATACCATCCGTAGAGTCGAGATGGAGCAAGCATCTTTCATTGTGAATTTCTACTGTCAATTGTTCTAATCTCTCTCTCTCTCTCTCTCTCTATACTAGCAATGGCATGAGACAGTGCATGAGACAACCCGGAAGATCGACTGTAGGGCCTTCTTTTTCCTCTCAACACTCAGACCGACGATTATTGTCCACTTCTCTCGCTGCTCCAAGAATTATGCAGTCTCTGCCGAGCCAAAGTAGTTCTCGATGAAGCTTGTAGAGGATGATATGATGTAAAATAGAAGACCTCAAGAAAGTCCAAGTCACCAATAACACAAGATTTCTTTTCCTTTTCACTTTACTTTTTTCCATGATCTTCATCCCCTTTTTTGGTTGTCTTCCCATACCTTAGGGTATAGTGAAAACTAGATTTCCTGTATTCGAAGCTCGACTTTGTTATCAATGGCTTTTTTCTGCAGCTGAAATGAAATTCTACCTCACCACTGTTCTGTCTCTACTCTTGCTTTTCTTACATCAAATCTTATGATTTTGTTCAAACACATGAATTCAGTGTGTGTGTGTGTGTGAAGTAATGAATGAAGAGGAGGCAAGCCTTGAAAAGAAAGAGTACTAGTATTCAAACTGCAAGAACAATAAACCTTACATGATTATGCCACATTCAGACAGCAGAGAGATTTACTTTACTCACAAAAGTCTGGAAAAATTTATATCATGATCCATACTAACTAGTCCTCATCAGCATTAGGTTTATTTTTCACCACTAGTCAAGCAAAAAGCCCATGACAATAATAATAATGAACTAAAAACACCTCCACATTCTCTTTCTCTCTCTCCTCTTTCTTCTCTTAGTAGACGTATCCCTTTACAAACAACTCCTTCTTGGCCTCCTCAGACTCTCCCTCAGCTGTGTACTTCCCTAGCTGGGCCATGGAGTTGGACTTGGCGCGGATCAGCAGCGCCTCCTGAGCGGCCGCCACGTTCTCCGGGAGCCCGCCCCACGTCTTGAGGCACGTGTTCTGGAGAGCACGTGCGTAGGAGAAGGACACGTGCCACGGGTTCGGGGCTTGGTTCATGGCGTTCAAGTTGAGAGTGGCTTCGACCTCAGATTGCCCACCGGACAAGAACTGATAGACATGATATTACACTATTAGCCTCGAACTCGAATGAAGTGTTCAACAAAGATCGTATGATAGACAAGCAAAGCTAAGTAAGAAACACTTGCCATGATGCCGGGGACGGCCGGGGGGATGCGTTGGCTGAGGAGCTTGAGGGTGTAGGAGGCGACCTGCTCGGGCTTGACCCGTTCCTTGCACTCGGCACCGGGGGTGACCATGCTGGGCTTCAAGAGGATGCCCTCAAACAACACATTGTTCTCAGCCAAGTAGTAGAAAACCTCTGCCCACACCTTTGAGGCTACGTCAAAAGTCCTGTCAATGTTATGCTCTCCATCCAACAAGATCTCTGGCTCCACTATTGGGACCAAACCATTGTCCTAAAACAACATCAAACACATGTCAATTGCTGTCCTAAATTGGACCCTAATTTGAGATTTTACTACATATTTAACTCTCAAGGAAGAACACAACAGAACAGAGGAATGACCAGATATTGGTGCTTTAAAAATCCTAATAATTCACAGTGCCTCTTTTTACGAAAAATGTGATGCGGGCTCCGCAGCACGGATTTATATAAGCTCGTTATTTGTTAGGTAATTAACACAAATCCATTAATCCTAACCTACTAATTAACCATAATCCAGTAATAAACATTGCATGGTACTTTTTGTGGACGGAGAGAGTGTCGTACCTGAGAAATGGCGGCGTAACGAGCCAGGCCCCAAGCGGCCTCCTTCACGGCCAAGGCGGAGGGTCCATTAGGAATGCTGACGACGGTACGCCTGAATAATACATGACATAAATTAAGTTCTAATGATATAATTATATGAAAAAAGGCTAAGGCTCAAGCTCGACTCGTTTGTTAAAAAAAGAAAGGTACCATTTGGCGAAACGAGCACCCTGTTGGTAGTAAGCAGCGGAGCGGGAAGCAAGGCCATCAAGACCTTGGCACCACGACTCATCGTTTGATCCAGCTAGGGGCACCAAACCCTGCACTTAACAATTTAACATTAACATACATACATTCACTTTTTTATTATTAATTAATAAACATTTATATTTATATACTGATCTGACGCGTTTCTTGAATATACCTTGTCAACTTTGATGCCGGGGACGATGCCTTGCTCGACGAGGATGTCGACGATTTTGCGGCCGTCGACGGCGGATTGGTAGAGGGTCTCCTCGAACAGGATGGCGCCGGAGATGTACTTGCCGAGCCCTGGCGGCGTCACTAGCAGCGTGCGGTATGCTTGGCGGTTGGCCTCCGTGTTCTCCAGCCCTATCGACGCCAGCCTCTTCCCGCAGGTGGCGTTCGACTCGTCCATCGCCAGGATTCCCCGCCCCGGCGAAGCAACGGTTTTCTGTTATAAATAAGTTCCGGTGTGAGAAATAGGAATAAATCTTCGATTCTCATTGTTTTCTGTTATAAATAAGTTATAATTATATAGATATGTAGTAGAGAAATGAGTGTGTAAGCTAGAGTAGATTTATAAATGATACGTACGGCGGTCTTGACGAGCTCATCGGCGTAGGAGGAGGCGCGGATGGAGAGGGGGGACGCGGCGGCGGAGTTGGGGCTGCAGCGGACTGCGGCGGCGGAGGGGTGGCGGAGGAGGGTCTGGCCGCCCTTGACGAAGTCGGACTTGTCGAGGACCGGAGACGACTTGAGGAGCGAAGCAGAAGCCATTGCTGTAATGTGTGTTTTGTTTTCTTCTTTCAAAATCTTATCACTCTCTCTCTCTCTCTCTCCTCTCTCACTGCCACACACTGCGTTTCCCACAATTGTAGAAGAAGATCACTTATAATAGAGGTTGCATGGGTAAGTATTACGATGTCTCGTTTGCGGCTGTCGTCGCCGGGCCAATCGCCGCCCACCACGTGGCGAGGCCTTTTGTCCGAAGTGGCGGGTCGGTTAAGTGGTCGAAATGGGTCGAACCTCATCCTCCCCCTAAATAATTGATATTTTGAGGCTGTGGTATATTTTCTCTATTTTTTTTTTTGTTCCAAGATTGAATTGTGGGTTAAATTAAATGGACTATATTTATTCACAGGATTTGGTGTGACAGGGTGCACCATATCGACCGTACACTCTCAAATTTCAAACCCATCCAAGTCCAAAATATTCTGGCCCAATGGGCTTGGAAATGCCATGAAATATTCGACCTAAAGTCCTCAAAATTGCACTTTTTTATAGAAAAAAATATATATACTCCATCATTCCTGCCGGTTTATGCCTGTTTAATACTCGTTCCATTTCAGCTGAGTATTCATTTTTTTTTCTTTCACACAGGTTTTAATAAATAGTAGGTGAGTGATGTTAGAGGAAAGAAGGACCGCATTAATGTGAATGGAGTAGTGTGCAAAAATGAAATGTGCATATTTTGGTGAAACAGACCGAAAAGAAAATAGCGAATGCTCAGGCGAAACAGAGTGAGTAAATGTTATGTGATTATAATTTTTAGTAGAAAAAGAGGCCCACTTTAATTGTAAATAAAATGTAAAAGTTAAGTTAGATTTTCGTAAATAAAAGGTGAAAATGGTGTCAAATAAGGAAGTGGTGGTGCGGTAAGTGTTCAAAAAATGTTAGGCATATTCAGCTGCGACGTCTCGAAATGGAAAATTAGGCATGAACAGACGGAACAGAAAGAGTAATAAATTTGTGTTATCTGGAAATTTAATCTCAGATCATGAAAATTGTTGGCAGTAAACTATGCATTCCAATCAAGAATCATTCCATGGATAAAATTGCCCAATCAATAATCCAAGACAAGGCAAAGACCATAGTATAAGCTTCTTAACCAGAAAAGAAGGCCAAACTCTACATCAAAGTGTCAAGAAAGAAATGGGAAATGCATTAATTGTTAAACTACAACAAAAAAGCCTAAGGTTAAGAGATTTGGCAGAAGAACTATTCATGTCAATTCGTGTTGATCTGAATATGGACTTAAAGTGAGGTCGGCGATTCCAGAAATGAGGTCGTCGACTGAACTGTTCTGCACCCCTTTCCACGCTTCAGAATCATCGGGAAACGGAGGGGCTTCTGGTTCTGAAGGGTTTCCAGCAAGGGCTTTATGCAGCTGTTTTGTAAGATCGTTCTCTTCTGGTGGGATGTCGAAATCCCATATCTTGAAAATGTCGTCTGTCGATTGCTGTAATCTGAATTCTTCAAATGTAAAATCCACCTCCAGATCAGACAGTCCAAGATCTTTCAAGCTCTCGTCGTATGTAGGAAGAAATATATCTTCCTTCTTATGCTTTGACCAAAAAGCATCCTCATGGTTTAAACTTCCATCATCCTTTAGTTCTGCTCCGTCACTAGAGTCTGCGATACTAATGGGAGTTGTTTCTGAATCGTGAATATGATCTCTACCTTCCATCGAAGGAACTTTCTCCGAAGCAGGCTTTTTCAGTAATCGTGTATTGACTGTGCCATTAAGAGATGGCTGAAATCGGAAACTTAGACTGCTCTCACCACCCTCACCAGCAGCTTCAATATAACCGACATTTTTCTCCTCTAAGTTATGTATACCATTACCCATATTCTCATCAAGAACGAAATCCATGCTGTCACTTTCAAGAGCATCTTCTCTTCCATATGGAGAAGGATCATTTTGAGCGTCAAAAGCTTCAAACAACGCATTCTTAAGAGAAATCCAACCAGAATCAAGCATGTCGGGGTCTTTGCTCAAACAAGAATCTGCCCAGGCAACATCTTCTGGTGAAAGCATTATTTCTGTCAATTAGAACTCACACTCGAGGAAGTCCGTCTGTCAAACCTCACCAACAACAATTGCTATAATTCACAATAAAAAATATAAAATTAGTGTTCTGTTTAGTAATTACAGTAATATAATCTGCAAGAAGTTCAAGAATTCAATCTCGATCACATAATTTGAACAAATGAAACTTAAAACTCCAACTAAGGTATAAGCAAATAAAGAATACCTATCCCATACTTGCTCCAATGGAAACAGGCAAAGCCATACATAATTCAAGTTCAGTTTCGATAAAATAATGAAGTGTTGGAATAAATTGATACTGAAGTTAACATCATTTTCGACTTTAGAAGAGAAAACACCACATATATCTTTAAATCTTGAAACAAATACACACTAATGAAGCTAGGATTGAACTCACAAACACATAAATAACCTATCAAAATTATACAGCATAAGTTTAAAAGCTGAATTCCATTTCCAGAAAAAGGAACACAGCCTAAAATTTTAAAAACTGAATACGATCAATACGAGACACTACTGGGAAATTCGTAGACGATGAGTAACCAATTGACCATAGAAAACAACTCTTAACACAAATCCCTCCTCACAAAATCTCCATTAAAATCATATTTCGGCCAACACTAAGAATAAGAGTTTATATCTTACAGCATAAAAGCAGTAGCTAAAATCTAGGGAAGATTAAAGGCTACCTGAACGTCATGATTCAATACAAACAAATGAATGAATGAATAAGCAGAAACCATTAGAATCCATACCTCGTGATTGATCAGTGATCAAAGAGTTGCCAAAACTCACTGCTAAAAAAAAAGAAATGATTCTAAGATCGTCGAATATTCCGTAAGAAGATTGATTTAATTTCGGGATTTGAAGATTGTGGAAGACGCGGAATTGAGGAAATTGAATTCAAAATATTAGGGTTTCTGGGGTAAATTTCTAACTACAAGGGCCGCAAAAATGGTGCACAACGTCAGAGCAGGAACGACGTCGCAATTATAGGTTTATGAAAATAATAAAAAATAAAAATAAAAAGAAGAGGAAAATTTAAAAATTAAAAAGTTTCCGTTGCCGGGACTTGAACCCGGGTCTCTCGGGTGAGAGCCGAGTATCCTGACCAACTAGACTACAACGGATTTGCAAATGAGCTCTGAATGTATTTTAAAAGACAATTAAGAAAAATTTTATTGTTCACGATTCACCCTTCCTTTGAGATTTTGGTGTCAAAAAAAGATGCTATTAGAAAATAGTATAATTTTAATTAACAGTATAAGGTAAAAGTCATGGCATTTATGAGTGGGCCTATGATAATAATGTGATAAAAATATTGCATTGAGTACTTCTTCAAGCCCATGAATGTCGGCAGTTTTAAAAAAAAATAGATTCTTAAGAATAAATGTAGATGGTCACCAAAATTAACATAAAAGTAATATAAGTTTTAGGAGATGTTCATATACAAAATAAAAACATAGCATACTCGATAATATATATTGAACATAAAACTCCCTTATAGTAATTACTAAATGCTAAAAGTGGATTATTTCCTACTCTCTTTGTCCCAACTTATTTTACTCCCTATGTTTACCTTCATTTGACTCATTTGTATACATTTTATACTTTATATATTTAATATATAAAGGCCAAATAGAGGTAAACGGAAGGAGTATTATTTTATACTCACATATATTGAATTAATGATTCAAATAGATTAGGACGGATGGAATATTTATTTTTCTCGAGATATCTATATATATATATTAAAACAAAATCACTTCTTTGCATTTTTCCGCCTAAATTTTGCCATTTTCCCGCCCATAATGCATGTCCCATGCAAACAAGCGCGTTCAATGATAGTTATGGTTCAATTAATTTTTCTAATGCCACAAGCTATGCTTTTACTTTTTCCGTGCACATTTTCCGATGCACTTTTTAAAAAAATGTTTCAAATAATATGTGCGGCCCAAGACACAGTATTTGTTGATAGATGCTGGACAACTCCAAATTATCTAAATAATGATTTCTTCATCTTAAGCACTATAAATGCATATTAATCTATTTATATGTCTAGCCTACAGTATTTTTTTGAAGAAGATGGCAGTTGATATAAACACAAACAACTCTCCGAGTCTGCTAATTTTTAATTTCATTTGAGACTTTGAGTTGCAATTACGAAGGTCAGTAATTTATAAACTTAACATCGTTTTATATCAATTGTAATTAATTATTTTGTTACTTATAACGAGAATTGCAATATAGCAGTCATAAACACCTAACAAGTTTGCAGACTAATTTTTTGTAACCAAAATTTTGGTTAATAATCTTAAAAAACAAATCAAAATTGCCGAAAAGCTTAAAAAACTGTTGAATAAAATTTAGTTCTGATTAATTATGAATGTCGTACATGTCAATAACAAAATTGCTAATATAGTACTGTATGTCTTATATGTAGTAACAAAAAAACAAATACACACCACTGATTTTCATTATAATACATAAAAAAAATATGATCATGGAAATACATTAATTTGTATATAAATAATATTGTTATAAAAGAAAAATTACTGTATATTCCAAATGATCACTAAAAGTACCAAAGTGTGCAAGTGTACGGGGGTAAAAAATTGAGCCTATGTACTAAAATAAGTATAGAGTGATGTTATTCAGCCATAATTTGTCTGGCCATATAGTTTATGTATTTTTGCTAAACTTTTTTAGATTATAAGAAAATACAAAAAGTGATATAACCCTTTAATTTATTTGATGATTGTGATTAATTTAAAGAATTTGTTACTTTTTTCTATTGGGAGAACAAATCATATAATTACTTTTTTATTAATCACTGTCTACTTTACATCTTCTCATAAATAATCGTGCTTGAATAACTTAGGTCGAATAAATAAGACGAGAAATTATAAAACCGCGCAAAGCGCGGGTGTAACTCTAGTATGTTCTTGATTAATAACAATAAATATAGTTTCCTCACTCCATACACTTCACTAAAAAAAGATAATTTCAACGTATAATTTATTACACTTATGTACCCTACGGATGTGAAGTCATCTATGAAGGACACATCGAATCACACTAACATTCATTCCATTGATTGTGCAGCGAAGATTCTTCTCCTATTAGTTATATAGAGAAAGTTGTTTGATAATTTTGTACTCAAGTGCTCACTAGTATTAAAAATGAGATCAAATATTTGAACTCTAACTTGTCCTACATACCATTTTAAAAATATTAAGCATTAGTTAAACTATAAAAACTTTAAAAGAAAATTCCACGTGCACATCCTTCTAAATTGTAAACGAGCAGCGAAGAAGAAAAGTAATGGCTAGTGGGTCATGACTCATGACCCAATAAAAGGAATCAATACGGGTAGGGTCACGAGCCGATTGGCCTATTCGGACCCGGGTTGGTGATACGTGATACCAATGGCCCACCCACCAACCAAATTTTTCCCAAACATATTTTCTTATGCTATGGTACTAACCATAACAAAAAGTTGTCACGGATATTAGCACTTTTAAGACTTTAGTTACACGTGTTTATCATTTAACAAAAAAAAGTGAAATGGAATCAATTGATACGATGTTTAAGATTTAGTGACGACATGGATCTTGATTATGGAAATGCATTCGAATTATGAATTGATTATGGAATTTAATTATACAATTTGTATGTCAATATATCTCATCATATTAAATTCCACCTTTTCCATAGTTTGTATTTTATACGTCTCATGTCGCTCTCATACTTTAAGTCTATTAAAGAAAAAGAAAAAAAAAAACTCAAAGAATATTTAAGGGCATGAGAAGGGGATCATCCTAAACCGGGAAAATTGAAAATTTTAAGCAAACTTCGCAAATCGGTGACTGTGAGTAATGACATTTGCTTTACGTAAGACATGTTTAATCTCAAACAACTTATTCGATTTCAAAAGATTTCTGCAGCTACAGGCAATCGAACCAAACTCACAAAAATCAAGTTTACCATTTCTTTAAATTCATACAATCATACTTCAGCACAAGCCAAATGACGATATATAAATCAAAGAGATGTAAGGAAATTCAATGTAAAGATCAAGCATATAATAGAAATTCACGACTTTCTTCTCAATATTTCAAGTGTAAAATAGGAGAACTAAAACATGCCCCCAATTAAGGTAGCATTACATTTGACCCAAAAAAAAAAACAAAAAACAAAAACAGAAACCCAAAACTGACCCAATGAGATATTGCATCAATCTATAACTTTTGCCTCTTCCTCCTTTGCTTCCTTTGCTTCAAGCAAGGTGAGAGACCTTTCACTTTTTTCACTATTCCAACCCAAAACACTCCTAAATTCTATATACATTTTTCTCAAAAATCTCATAACCTCCTAACTAAAGGTTAGGATTTGCAGCAAAATATGCAAGAACACCAACAAAAGGAGCATTAATGTAAGTAGTAGGCTCAGATTTCCTAAAATCAACTCTATCATCATCATACTCATCATCCTCACCGGGGCCCCCCACCACGGCCCCGACCAACGGGTTAGGGTTAGGGCTAGACGAGTTAAAAAATACCGAGCCCTCCTTGCAACGGACCACCTCAGGGTGGTCCTTTACGGAGGGGATGGAGGATCCGCGGTGGTGGATCCTCTGAGGGTACACGCTGCTGTATCCGACCATATACGACATCCCTTTCGGATTTTCGCCTAGAATGTAGTTAACCTGCCTCTGTGCTATCTGCCTCAGCGTCGAGGGGCTGATGCTGACGTCGCCACAGTTGACAGTTTGAGACGACCGTTCTAAGTAGTCCGCGTAGACGAGCAAGAGGAAGGAGATGGTGGTCGCGTGCTGGAGGTTGCTCCCACCGGGGCGGTAGATGAGGCCACCGGGTGTGAACTCGATGTGGGACGAGGTCGATTGCGGGATGAGCGTGCACATGAAGCTATCTGCTGAGGCTCTGTATGACTCAAGGGAGTACTTACTATTCTCCAAAACCTCCTGCAACAGAACACAATTTCAACATAAATGAGATCCAATTCTTGAAGTTTTTCAAGAGAGATGATGAAATTCTCAAGTTTATTACATTAACATATAGCATGAACTATTTTAAAAATCAAATACTAATCTCTACACAAGTCCAATGCCAGTATTTTAATGTACTAACAATTTTTAAAGAAATGTTAATAGTCTCAATTCTTTTTATGCATATATCTCAAAGTTCATAATTTTCCTAAACAACACATAAAGATTCAGAAAATAAAAGGTTAATTTACATAATTGTCAAACTATTCAACTTTTCACAATTGTGTTCCAATCAATACAAAATATCAACAATTAAATTTCCAAACTATCAACATTTTCATGATTGTGTTATGACCGTTGATCTTTTACGACAAAAAAACACCTTATAACAAGCCGAAAACTAAGACATGAATAACTAACTTATCATTTTTTGTTTCCTTTAATATGCGATTCAGTTTTTGGCTTGGCACGGATGTTATTTGTCAATGAAAATTAAGGTCCATAACATAATTGTGAAAATGTTAATAGTTCGGACAGTTAATTGTTATTTCGTATAAAACGATAATAATCCAACTTTGCCGAGTTTCAAAAGAAAATTTTCACCTGTGAAACCAACACGTTCAGACCCGCATGCTTATTATCCCAGCCAAACTCATTAATGTTGTCCTCAGCTCCAAGAGTTTTGCCATTGTTTTGCAAGTAATCGATGTAAGAATCATCCTGTGTTGCTCTTCTCAGCCATGCCGCCCCCCACAACAATTCATCCTGACCGTCCATTCACAAACAACCCAATATCAGATCACCACCACACGATCAAAACATGTAAATTTTAACAGTCTAAGCAAAATATCACCACACCTGATATCCATCGAAATCGCAGTAAAACGGGCAGACCCCGTCTCTAATGTTAGCATTATCGCTGTAGGCCCCGCGGTAGCTGTCCGCGTAGCTGAAAACTCTGGTGGAAGTCCGGAGCAGAGTTTCAGAGTATCCGGCGTCGGATGCTCTAAAAGCCATGGAGGCGGCAGCCAGTGCGGCTGCCGTCTCCCCTGCCACGTCGGACGCAGGATTCGGAGCCTCGACTGAGTACACCGTTCTTGCAGTGTCCATATCCTCTGGCCTCTCCCAACAGTTGTGGTCAGCAATCGGATCCCCCACCTGAAAATAGTTTAAAAAAAAGTGGAAAATATTATATTAATTCACCGATGAAAATCCAATTTATGTTTATTATGAATTCTCTCATTGGCTTGTGCAGTTTATGTTGGATTGTGTCACAACAAATTTTTGGTCTATTAGCTAAAACTATGCAGATGTTGTAAAGATTAAGAAAACTTTTGAATATGCAAAAAGTTAAGCAATAATTTATCATTTATATTTACTACTTCTAACGTAGCAAACTTTTCGAAATATAATTTCCCGCCATTAGATTTCGAGGGAATTCCTTCAATTCGAATACGACGAGGAATTTTCTATTTATATACTTTCGGTTAACAACAAGCAAGGCACTCCACTTTCCTGTTTATTAAAATTAATTGGAATCCAAATGGCGTAATAGTTATGGAAAATTGAGCTTTCTGTTCTAAAATTTCACGTAATATTCGGTGCATTCACTATGTATCATAATAATTTATCAAATAGTAATCGGTGGGCCCAAAAAGTGATGAGATACAGACAAACTCTATTCAACTAAATATGGCACTTTATCTCTTCGAAATTTTCGGGGTAGAAAGTAATTACTAATACTTTTATCTAAATTTTCAGGTATCTATTCTATAATAATAATAATAATAATAAATTATGGTGTATTCTATTCATAGCGGAGGCACCGGGCCCAGCCCGGGAAGCAAGATGGCCTACAAAGTCACGGGCCGTACGAATTAAACACATTTCTCTCAACCGCACAAATCCTCCTCCCTCCTGACCCACCGGGGGCCCGGGCAGCCCGGTCAGCTTTTAGTAGCTTATCTACTCTTCATTTTTTGGGACTTCCAATTTCACTTCAACTTCAACTTCAACTTCACTGCCCGTCAAATTAATTTCTAACCAGATTCTGCATTCTTCCATACCTAATTCCACTTGTAATTTTCACTTGATCATTTATGTATATACACTGTATTATCATGAATCAAATCCTCTATTGCATTTACATGTTGCATCTCTTATTGCAACAAGAGATGATTAACATGTGTTAAAATATTTATCCGAACGGCCTAAATCTCATCTCACTAAAAAAAACTCATCTTCTTATGAATTCATTATTTTCAATTTTGCATGGTAAATCAGTCTATTATTTAAATGAAATTATGCTAAGGTGTGATTTATGTTTCATAATCACGAATTATGAACTACCTATTAATCAATTAGCAGCAATACATCACTATAAGTAATTCGAAAAAAAAAAAAATCAATTCATAACGCTGTCGTTATCGCGCTATTTAATTTTCGCTCGTAAATTTGCTAAGTGCGTAGTTCATCATTTAATGGCAATCAATCATGATTATGGTTATACCGATTCCGATTTCGAATTCAATTCCAGGAAAAAACAGCTCGAAAATAATTCCAATTTAGATTATAGAACCACAGTAAAATCATTTCGTACCTGCACGAAAATACGGTTGGGCTGCGAAACCGTCTTCAGCAAATAATCCGTGGACCACCTGATCGCCGCCAGCGCGCGGCGGATCTCCGGCGGCGGCATCCGGTCGCCGAACTCGACGACGCTCCACGCGAGCATTGTGGTGGTGAAAGCCATGGGGAAATTGAACTTGACGTTGTCGCCGGCGTCGTAGTAGCCGCCGGTGAGGTCGGCGCCGACCGTCCAGCCGTCGCCCAGGCCGGAGTGGTCCCTCCACGTCAGCCGCTGGTCCGGCGGCAGGTAGCCGGAGCGCTGCCCCTCGAAGAACAGTATCGCCTTCGACAATGCGTCGCCGTAGTCGTGGTAGCTCGCGGCCAGGAATGGAGATTGTGAGAGGAGGAGTAGGAGAATTGCGCAGTGCAATTTCATCTCTGCGAAAGTTTTCCTGTTGAAGGTTGCTTCAATGGAGGCTAGGGCAAGGCTTTTTGAAGAGAAGAAACTCAGAAGACTGTGTGTGTGTGTGTGTGTGTGTGTGAGAGAGAGAGAGAGAGAGAGAGGTGTAAACTGTAAAGTGTAAACCCCTGCTGCGTGGAGATGGAGTGGGGAATGAGGAAAGGTTTAGTGCGTGGTTTATATAAGAATAAAAGAACTAAATATGTCGCCTATTTAAATTTAATTAAAGATTTTTCTTTTTTACTGAATTTGCGAAATTCAATATGAATAAAGAATTGTGGATAGTTTTTCTTTTCTTTTCCCCTTAAACTTATAAAAAATGTATTTATAAATTAATCTACCAGACCAAGAAAATTCAAACTTCTGATGTTTCGCAATGGTGGATTTTAAAGTGAATATTTTAAAGTATATTTTCACATTGTACTACTTCATTCGTCTCATTTGAAACGTTTCACTTTCTTTTTTCGTCTGTCTCACTTCAAACGTTACTACCCCAAATAAGAAAATTATTCCTTAATCAATGTGCAAAAAGTAAATGAGACGTTTGAAGTGGGACGGAAGGTGTATAAAATTTCACTTACTCATCATCGTGAAACATTGCAATGTGTCCCAATAAATGAGTCATAATTTTTGTAGACAGAGGAAGTATATACATGCCTGTTGTTGTGGGTTTTAAGGGTTTTAAATTATCCTTAAGCGCTAAAGTGGATTAATCAAATTTGGCACAAAAATAGACAAACATGTGGTAGGCTCATGAAGATTTTTGTATTATTCAATTGAGAGTTCAAATTGGACTTTGAGAAATTGGACAAAATTCGAATTTTCGATTGAGACGATTATGTTTTAAATCGTAATCAGAGACAGACTCTGGATTAAATCAACTAACGGGCTAATCTATATAAAAAAAAATCTTCGAAACATAAAATTTCGTCGAAACACACACTAATATATAAAAATCTCATCGACCACCGGAAGAGCTTCAACTTGTGCTCGCTAATCGCTCAAACATGTAGTAGGCTCATGAAGATTTTTGTATTATTCAATTGAGAGTTCAAATTGGACTTTGCGAAATTGGACAAAATTTGAATTTTCGATCGAAACGATTATGCCTTTAAATCGTAATCAGAGACAGACTCAAAATTAAATCAACTAGTGGCTAATCTATATAAAAAAAAAATCTTCAGAACATACACTAATACACAAAGATTCCGTTAATCACTGTAGGAGCTTCAACTTGCGTTCGCCAGCTGCCCATACATAAGTCCGTCAATGATCGTAATCGTAGTAAAATATAAAGATTGATTTACATCAAACATCTAAGATGTCTATGGTTTCATCACTACATATGTTGGGTGTTGAATTTTTGAGGGGAAAAAATGAAGATGGAGGCAAGTAGGCGCCGACACGGCGGGTGACGACAGTTAAAATTCACATGCAGCAAGAACTGTGACTGTGAGCCTCATTACTGTGCCTCCAAAGAGTAGGTTTTTTGGCTTTTTTTTAAAAAAATTATTTTTTCTGTTGGCCCTTTTTCTTATTCTTTTTTCTTTTTTTGGGTGCTGTACCATTAAATTCTAATAATTTAATTATATATTGTTGGCCTGCATTTAGTGAATATGACCCCTGCTATAGGTGTTCATCATTTCAACTTATAACGTCCCATTATTCTTTATTTTGTTTACTTATTGTATAAATAAATAAATAAACTGCCACACTATTAAAAATTAAGATTAATTGGAAAATAAATTGTGACCTTTTTTCTTATCTTTTTATGGTCCAATCAATCTTATGTTTTCTGTTCCTGAAAAGATTCCTAATTTCAACGAAAATTAGACCTAACATTTTTTATTTTTATTTTTACTTTGACAGTTTATAGTACGAATTTTAGCCTTTTTGCTAATGTATTTAGGATTAATAAGTCAATAATGGTTAAAATCCACTGTTTATTTCACCTACTTTAGTCTTTAGAGGACTATACAATTTTGACTGACTTTTTTTTATAGTTTTTTTTAAGGTATTCTATAATACTCTCTCCGTCCCAAAGATAACGTCTTGTTTTTTTTATATAATAATTTCAAGTTTTTTCGTCCCATTTATTTGAGTAATAGAATTAAGGGAATGTCTAATTTTTTTTCCAAATATGAATAATATTATACTTATATTGTTCATAATTGGAAAAATATTACACAGTTCCTTAATTTTTGTATCCAAATTTATGAGACGAAAAAGCTTAAAATTATTGTCAAAAAAAGAACGTTATCTATAGGACGGAGAGAGTACATTATTGTTATAAGGTGAATCGAACTCTCGACCTTTTCGCTCAAATTTATGGCAAGCACAGAATATTCATTGTTGCTTTGAGTAGGACGATAATTAATAATGAAATATGGTTATAAATAAATTTTACAGAGTATATAATTTTATTTTATAATGCCAGGATCTCAGATGTATTTGTCTACATTTATAACAAATATTTGAATGCATGGTACGATAATTAAAAGTTTGTTCTTGCATAAATAGGAGGGGACACAAGGAAATATGATATTCTTTTCTTTAAATGGAAGGCAGATAAAAAAGGGTCCCAATAATTTAATTTTGTTTTATGTTAAATGGCTTCATTATCACGAGATGGAAATTTTTGTTGGAGACATTATTAACTTGTTAAAAAAAACATTTATTATTTTACATAAATATTTGTATCAAATATGTGAACATAAAAATAATAAATATGGGTGCACATGAACCAAGTAGTCGTATTTAAAATATTAATCGGATGAATTTTGGCTTTTTAATATATATATATATATATATATATATATATATATATATATATATATATCCTCTATTGGATGACAAAAACTTGAGTGAGGTCGGCCACATTGTGTGGTTGGGTCAAAGTATTATTTTTTATACAGAAAATTGCTAATCTATACGAATAAAAGTGTCAATCTTTAATATAATTATTTTACGAATAAAATGCCAATTTTTATACAGAAAATTACTAATCTACACGAATAAAAGTGTTAGTATTTTAGCGGACCGCATGATGCCTCTGGTTAACTCAAGTGTGTCCCCTATTGGATTACCAACCCTAGTGAACTTTAGCAAACTTTTTTTTTATTTTAATTTTTTATAACAAAATCTAGAGCACATAAATGGAGTTTGAATTTGATTGGTTTAAAATCTCAAGCAACTGATTTGTTTGGATTTTACAAGAAAAAAGGCTAAACCTAATTAATGATCATTGTAACAAAAAATCAAATTCTAACAAACTTCCATGTTCTGCTATTAGATCTCAAATCTTCTCATTCCTTTATTTAGTATATTTAATATACTTAAAGATTTTCTACAATACCCTGATTCTAAAGTAATGTAGTGTGCGTGGTGGGAGAGGTTCATGCATGAGATCTCGGGATTGAATTTTCCGTGATGTGGTCTTTAAATTTTTTTTATTAGCTATGTTCAAAAAATAAATAAAGTAATGTAAATATTAAAGAAAGTATGAATTCTTATGTTTGAATAGTAAAGGAATATATGAAAAGAATAATTAGATAAATTAGTTAAATTCGTATTTTTCCAATTAAAATATAAAACAATACTATAGGTTCAAGTTGATTAAATTTCCCTGCAATTGGGCTTATGAAACGTGACATGCTTCGCCTGCATGGGCTGAGAATTTCATTTTTCTTGATAAGTACACTGTACACATGGGAATGGGTAGGGCCGTCAATTCGTCACGAACACGATCCGTCAAACACGACACATTTTAATCAAACACGCACATGACACGAACACGATACTGACACGATTTAATTCGTGTTGACACGAAAGTTGATGGTAATCCTAATTACTAATTGGAATATGTGAAAAAATAATATATTAATAAATAAATAAATAATTTATTTTAACGTGTTACAAGAACACGACACGAAAATTGCAGGTCACTATTGTGTCAACACGATAACGACACGAACACAATAAACCTTAATAAATATCATGTGTGTACGTGTCGTGTTATCGTGTCGTATCCAAAATTGCCGGCGCTAGGAATGGGATAGTAATTATATAGAAGGATGAAAAATGAAACAATATGGCAACGATAATTAATTTGATCGGACAAAATGGATTTAAATTTGCAAATTTTGATTTGGGATTCTTTTTTCTATCTTAAAATTGGTTCTTGGTTAAAATTTTCTTGATTTCTACACAAATTGGTCCATTTATATTCATTTATCTCGTCATATTAAAGTCTACCCTTTTTCCTCTGATATATTCATAATATATATCCGAATTCACAAACCAAATGATGTACACAGAACGTGATGTAGTAAGAGAGGATGCATGCAAACTCAACAAGAAGTCAAGAACAAAACAAATTAAACAACCAACTTAAATACTCCGTCCGTCTTTTCAAGTCGATACACTTTTTTTTTCAGCATTCGTGGCAAGCGTTTTCGAGTGTCTCGATGATGAGTTTTAAAATAATTTTTTAAAGATTTTTTTTCTTTTACAAGATACTTCAAGTGTTATAGTATCCCGTAAAAGAAAAAAAATCTTTAAAAAGTTATTTTAAAACTCATTATCAAGACGTTCGAAAACGTTTGCCACAAATGCTGAAAAAACAATATATATCAACTTGAAAAGTTCGGAGGGAGTATCAAACATCAATTGAAAATTCATGACTTTTCTTCTCAATATAAGAATATAAAACAGAGAGATGATATGTTACTCACCTAATGGTGAGCACCCCCGTAGGCACCTTCGTCATTTTTTCGATTCGACATTATTTTGTTCGATTTTATTGATTGTTTTATATTCTAATACCTTAGAAATGAATTTAAAAACCATAAAATCTAAAAAATAAATAATAGTCAATGCTCGATTTGTTTTATTACCTATTTTTTGAAGTTTAAAATAAAAAATAATAAACCAAGCTTTGATTTTTAAAATTTGATTATTTCTAAATTAATAGCTAAGGTATTAGATTATAAAACAATTAAAAAATCAAACAAAATAGTATCAAAGTGCTAAAATGACGAAGATGCTTACACAGGTGCCCACGAAATAAGAGTAGCATATCATTACTCGTATAAAACAATACGTATATGTTTAAGTTGATAACATTTCCCTGCAATTGGGCTTATGAAACGTGACATGCTTCGCCCAGCATGGGCTGAGAAATTTCATTTTTCTTGATAAGTACACTGTACACATGGGACTGGGATAGGAATTGTAGTCATGGAAAATGAATTATTTATTTTTTCTCACTAAATTCCAGCAAAAATTTATAAAGATCGGTTGGGATTTTCTGACAAAGGTTGTTAATGAGCTTTATACTAATCTAAAAAGTGAACCTCCTTCCTTGAATAATGCAATAGTGGCAGAGAACAACTTCTTCCAACGGCAACCGCCGCAACCACCACCCCCACTAGCACACTAGTATCTTCCACTAACAACATTTGTTTTCCCAAAAATGAGAAACTGCCGCAATTTTAGTTCTTCTTTTCTTGATAAAGAAAAAAATATTTTTGCAATCTATTTGAAGAAAAAAAAAATGCAACTCTAATTTAATGGTTACTCCATCCGTCCCACCTAAATTGTCCACATTGCTTTTGGCACAAAGATCAGTATAAATCGATACAAAGAAAATACATCCTTCATATATATCGGCAAATGCCTCTTATAGATTGAAGGAGCTAGTATTATTCATTAAAATACTCTTATTTTTATCTTTATGTCTAACAATATTAGTATTGATAAATTTAAAACTGAAGTATATATTTAAAAAAAATAAAATTTACTTATAAATATCTATTGTGAACTATTACCAATGTACTCCCCAATTTTATGACACGGTTGAGATCTCGTTTAGAACATAGTAACTTCTCCGTTCAACTTCAATTTTGCCAAAAATTACTATAATTCACAATTTCTTCTTCTTCTTCTTCATTTTTTTTTATAGAATATCGCGATGTTCTGTTATTATTTTATACAGTATATGAGTCCAATCGTCATTCGTCTTGAAACAATATGGCAACGAGAATGAATTGATCGGACAAAATGGATTAAGATTTGCAAAATTTTATTTGGGATTCTTTTATCTATCTTAAAATTGGTTCTTGGTTAAAATTTTCTTGATTCCTACACAAATTGGTCCATTTGTATTCATTTATCTCGTCATATTAAAGTCTTCCCTTTTCCCTCTAATATATTCATACTATATATCCCAATTCACAAACCAAATGATACTACAGAAAACAATGATATAGAAAGAGAGGGTGCATGAAATTGCAAACTCAACAAGAAGTCAAGAACAAAAGAAATTAAACTATCAACTTAAATATTAGCCTAAATATCTCCCTCAGCTCTATGTAAACCTTATTATATTAGCCTAACAACTCGCCATATCTTGCTTCCTCAGACCCATTCATTTTTTATTTTTGTAAATATAAATATTTTGAAAACCTATTACAATTTCTTTCTTCCACAAGAACAATGATTCAAACAAAAACATATTTATCTTATTTGCAGGATATTTAGGATAAACTGTAGCAGATGAAAATTCCGAATGCAAATTTGGCTTTATAAAAGTAGTTGATCATGATTGCAACATCTCCTCCAACAAAGTAGTAATAAAATTGAAATACAGACATGGGTATGCTATTTCAAGTGGTTAATATTTAGTATCCAACTGAGTTTATTGAAACGAAACCACAATTGCTTTATAATGAAGACAGACGGATATACCAACTACATCATCAGATTTGTACTACAACAAAATATTGAGGCTTACCTTGAGCCGAGACAGAAGATACCAACATCCTTACGGATAATAGCCTCTTTGAATTGCACGAACGAAGGTTTGGGAAACCTCTGTGGTTCTAGGAGGATCCATTTCTCTCTCAAGATTTCTCTTTGTCGCCGAATTATCTTCAAGATGCTATTATTCTTAATAGTAACAAAGGCCGATCGATCAACTTTGTTTTTGTGAGGCAAACAAACCTATTCGAATTAATTGGCCACAACCTCACCCATCTCTTAATGCTCATATATTTTGGCTTGGCTTTAAGTGATTTCAATCAATCATCACTATTGTTGCAATTGGATTCATTTACCTACTTTTGATATTTACTACTCAATTGTAAACAAGGCAAAACAAGTTTGAAAGATCTGGTAGCTCATACTACTATAAACTATGATACTATGATGCTCTCTCTATCTAATCTATAGAGACAAACAAACTTATTTTTAAACTATGATATGATACTCACAAACAAACTTAACTTATTTATATGGTTTAAATTAAATATGCACTTGAAATAAGTATATAATATACTACTGTAGAGTAGAGTAGAGGTGAGCAATAATTTATAGTAGTATATTCCAATTGCAGTGATTGTGATTATGGCATCAAAGGATTGGATTGGAGGTGCAACAACTAAACTGACAAAACAAAACATGAATGTTCAAAAGAAAATTACCATCCACCATAATGAAAACACTAAACAAACAACTAAGTAAAAGGTGTTGGAAATTTGGTGTTTTGACCAAATAAATAATAATTAATATTTAATTTATTAATTAAATTAAATATTATATTATTGTTCTACTCTCGGAGTAGATGAACTTGGTGTATTTATATGCTCAAAACCGATTTCCGGTGAGTGAGATATAAATGTTAAAAGATTGGTGGAGAGTTATTTCTTTCTTGAAAGAAGTGTAAGTTAAGTGGTTGTGGATGAGGTCGGCTTCGGCCTCGGGTCTTAGTCTGCGACTTCGGCTTCGGCCTAGGTCTGCGACTTCGGCCTCGGCCTCGGTCTCGCTGCCTCGTGCCTCGGTCTAGGTCTTCGACTTCGGCTTCGGCCTTGGTCCTCGATCTTCGACGTCGGCCTCGGTCTCGGCTTCGGCCTCGGGCTCGGGCCTTGGTCCTCAGACTTCGGCTTCGGCCTCGGTCTTCGGCCTCGGCCTCGGCTTAGTCACTTCAGCTTCGGCCTGTGCCACCTCGGCTTCGGCACCTCGGATGACTGCCTAGCTCAGCTGCATCCGGAAGAGGTTTTGGAAGGTGACTCTTCAGCTGAACAGTCAGGTGACTCTTCAACTGAACAGTCAGCCCTTTCACCTTTCGTCTCCACCACGACCACTAATAGTCTTTATGGCTGATTAATGCATTTAATGCATTAAAGTCCCTCCATAGTGAGCAACCTATAAATAGAAGGCTCTGCAGGCCATTCTAGGACATACGAACAAAAAGCATTTTGCATCCTCTCTTCTAAAGCATCCAGTTTTCCGAGCTCAGTTCCTTAGCCTTCTATTTCCAGTTCGCCGGAGCTTCTTAGTGTGCGGTGCTGCTACTAAGAAGACGAGAAGTCGTTTTATCTTTGGGGACGAAGCGCCAAATCCGTGAGCACTACCCGGGGCGTAATTCATCTTGCGAAAGAGGGTTTCCTCGACTCGACTTCAAATTTTGTTTTTTTTTTCCCCACTTGTAATCTTCGAGATTTTTCTATTGTAATTGTACGCCTGGAAAGTTGTAACTTTCCAACAATCGCAAGACGAATTATTACGCTTGCCGTTCCAAGGAGTTTTTGAAATTCATTCACCTATTTGAAGATGTCAAGTGCTGCAGCCTCCACCGACTCGTCCATTGATGTTTCGACATTGCCATCAACTATGTCGACGTATGTTCCATCCACCATGTCAACGCCGTTGTCAACCTTCACTACTGCATCGGCAATGAACTCCAACACTGGCGGTTCAACCGGAGGCTCGACTATGCCTTCAAGTTCGTGGGTTTGGAATAATCCGTTTTTGTCAAGCGGTGGTTCCGCTTCAAGTGGCACCGTGGGTTCCACTTTTAGTGGAACTGTTGGAGCGCCATTTATGGGCTCGACTGTGGGGGCGGCCTATGGGCCTAACCCAAGTGGCTCCCTTATGGGAGTGAACTCGGCACCAAGGGTGATGCCACCCGCCGAGAAGCCGCTGAAGTTCGGAGGAGCGGACTTCAAAAGGTGGCAACAAAAGATGTTGTTTTATTTAACAACATTGGGGGTGGCGAACTTCCTAACGGAAGATGAACCACCTGTACCAAGTGCGGAGGAAGCCAACTTCCATGTTCGAGCTTTCTACAACAATTGGCGAAATGGAGACTATTTGTGCAAGAATTTCATTCTCAATGCCTTGGATGATAGCTTGTACAATGTGTACTCCGGTGTCAACACCTCCAAAGGAATTTGGGAGGCGTTAGACAAGAAGTACCGTAGCGATGACGCGGGTACGAAGAAGTTCGTTGTAGCCCGGTACTTGGACTACAAAATGGTCGATTCTCGACCGATGATGGAGCAAGTACAAAAGTTTCAACTCATTGTACATGACGTCCATGCTGAGGGGATGGTTCTTCCAGACGCGTTCGTGGTTGCAACGTTGATCGAGAAGTTGCCCCCAAATTGAAAAGACTTCAAGAGCTACCTTAAGCACAAACGAAAGGAGATGACTCTTGAAGACTTGATTGTGAAACTACGCATCGAGTCGGATGTGCGCGATCAAGACAAACCGAAGGCATCGTAAAATGCCAAGGTGAACTTGATGGAGAAGGGCGGACCCTCCAACAAGCGTGATCGCCCAAATGCCAAAGACAAAGGCAAGGCGAAGGGACCATCGAAAAAGTTTGATGGTGATTGCTACAATTGTGGCAAGCATAGGCATACTGCAAAGGAATGCAAGAAGCCCAAGAATAAGACGAAGAAGAAGCATGCTGCCAACGTCGCCGAGAAAGACGGCGAGTGGGTGAAAGAAGACTTTTCGGCTGTGGTCACCGAGGAGGTTAACCAAGTCAAAAAGCAAGGAGACTGGTTCATCGACACCGGCGCTACTGCGCACGTGTGTGCTGATAGGAACAAGTTTGTTACCTATCAAATTGTTGAGGGGAGGAAACTCAACATGGGGAATCAAGCTTTGTCCGTGGTTGTCGGAGTTGGAGATGTGGTGTTAAAGCTTACATCGGGAAATTCTCTAACTTTGAAGAACGTGCTGCATGTTCCCGACATCCGAAAGAACTTGGTCTCGGGCTCTATTCTAGTTAATAAGGGGTTTAGACTAGTTTTTGAGTCTGACAAGTTTATTTTGTCAAAGAGTGGTACTTTCCTTGAAAGGGTTACCTCTCTGAAGGTCTTTTTAGATTGAATGTATTGGCTATACGCCATGTACCCAAATCTATTAAGAGTAATGAAAATGCTACTACTTCCTCTTACATTGTTGAGTGCTCTGATTTATGGCATTGTAGATTAGGACATGTTAATCTAAATGCTATAAAACGATTAGTAAATTTAGATTTACTAAAGTTAAATGAAGTTAACACTCAAAACAAATGTGAAGTTTGTGTTGAGGCAAAAATGACAAAACCACCGTTTCATTCGGTTGAGCGGAGCACGAAACCCCTTGATTTAATTCACACCGACGTGTGTGATTTAAAGTATGTGCAAACTTGTGGTGGTAAGAAGTACTTTATCACGTTCATCGATGATTGCACGAGATATTGTTATCTTTATCTTTTAAGAGGTAAAGATGAGGCTATTGAAGCGTTTAAACACTTCAAGAATGAAGCCGAAAATCAACTAAGTGGTCGAATTAAGAGTGTTCGAAGTGATAGAGGTGGCGAATATGTCGCTCCGTTTGAGGAATTATGCAACGAAAGTGGTATAATTCATCAAACGACGGCTCCATACTCACCTCAATCAAATGGCGTTGCTGAACGTAAAAATCGAACTCTTAAGGAGATGATGAATGCTTTGTTGATTAGTTCAGGGTTGCCCCAAAACATGTGGGGAGAAGCTGTCTTAACAGCCAACTATATATTGAACAAGATTCCACTCAAAGGTAAAGATGTTACACCTTATGAGTTATGGAAAGGTTGGAAATCATCGTACAAATACCTTAAAGTGTGGGGGTGTTTGGCGAAGGTTGAAGTGCCTCTACCTAAACAAGTTACAATTGGCCCTAAAACGGTTGATTGCATCTTTATTGGGTATGCACATAACAGCAGCACCTATCGCTTTGTTATCCACAAGTCGGAAGTCCCCGATATGACTGTGGGAACAAAGATCAAGTCAAGGAATGCAATATTCTTTGAACACATATATCCTTGTAAAAATAAGGGTAATGTAGAAATCAATTCTAGCAATAGAATTGAAGATGAAGCCACGAGTTCTAAATCCGAAGATGAAGAACCTAAGTCACGCAAGCGACAAAGGTCTAATCTAGAGGATAGTGAACCGAGACGTGGTAGTAGAGTTCGGAAACCAAAGCAATTTGGTCCGGATTATGTAGTGTTCATGTTAGATCAAGAACCAACGATGATCAAAGAAGCTTTTTCTAGATCGGATAGTCCGCTTTGGAGAGAAGCGGTACAAAGTGAAATTGAGTCCATTAGGCAGAACCACACTTGGGTATTGGTTGATTTGCCCGAAGGGTGCAAACCCTTAGGATGCAAATGGATCCTTAAAAGGACATACAAAACCGATGGTTCAATTGAAAAGTACAAAGCCTGTTTGGTGGTCAAAGGGTTTAAGCGAAAAGAAGGGTACGATTATTTTGATACCTATGCTCCTGTAACTAGGATTACATCCATTCGGGTGCTTCTTGCGATTGCTGCTTTGTACAATCTCGAGATACATCAAATGGATGTGAAAACTGCTTTCCTCTATGGAGAATTAGATGAGGAAATCTATATGGAACAACTAGAAGGATTTGTAGAACCTGGTAAAGAGAAGAAGGTTTGCAAACTGGTTAAATCCCTCTATGGATTGAAGCAAGCGCCACTTCAATGGCACTTGAAATTTGATAATGTGATGTTATCAAATGGGTTTAAGATAAACGAATGTGACAAATGTATTTACATTAAGAACACAAATAACGGATATGTTATTGTGTGTCTTTATGTAGATGACATGTTAATTATGGGTAGCAATATCCGTGTAATTAACGAAACAAAAAGCATGTTAAAGAGGAACTTTGACATGAAAGACTTGGGTTTAGCGGATGTTATTCTTGGTATGAAAATACTAAGGAAATCCGATGGAATTGTCTTGTCACGATCTCACTATGTTGAGAAAGTGCTCAAGAAGTTTAACGCTTTTGAAAGCGTGCCCGCTAAAACTCCTATTGAACTTAATGTTCTTTTGAGCAAGAACCGAGGTGAGTCGGTGGCTCAAGAAGACTATGCTCATGTCATAGGGTGTTTAATGTATCTTACAAATTGCACTAGACCCGACATAGCATGTGCCGTGAATAAATTAAGTCGTTACACGAGCAATCCAAGCAAAGAGCATTGGAGAGCTCTTGTACGAGTTTTGAGATACTTGAAGTATACTCAGAGTTATGGGCTACATTTTTTGAGATACCCCCGGTACTTGAAGGGTACTGTGATGCGAACTGGATATCGGACATGAAAGACTCACTTTCCACAAGTGGGTATGTGTTTACTATTGGGGGTGGAACTGTTACGTGGAGATCCACAAAACAGACATGTATAGCCCGATCCACCATGGAGTCTGAGTTCATAGCTTTGGATATAGCTGGTGAACAAGCCGAATGGCTAAGAAACTTTCTTGAGGACATTCCATGTTGGGAGAAACCATTGCCTCCGGTGATGATTCACTGCGATAGCCAAGCGGCTATTGGTAGGGCGAAAAGTGGTTTGTATGATGGTAAGTCTCGACATATTCATCGACGACATAATACCGTGAGACATTTGATCACAACTGGGATTATCTCAGTCGACTATGTAAAGTCGTTGGATAATCTGGCGGATCCACTAACCAAAGGGTTAAACCGTGATCAAATGAATAAGTTGCTAGAGGGAATGAGAGTAAAATCCACAAATTAAGAACTATCATAGCAGTAACCCAACCATGGTGATTGGAAACCCCAAGAACTTAGTTCAATGGGAAAACTAAGCTATGAAAGTTTGTGTGAAAACACTCACATTTATCTATTCCCTAGAAAGCGTTTGAGTGTTGAAAGCTTGCCTAGTGGTGAGGTTAAGTCTATGACTTTTAATGAATCCTAAATACCTCGAGGAGGTTGAGTATGACAAGATACTTGGTAAAGAATCACCTATGTAAGTGTAAAGTGAGACCGCTTCATAAAGAAACACTTATGAATCCAAAGGGGTGTCCAAGGCCGAAATGGACACAAAACGTGAGAACGGATGAGGTTGAGGTGTTTAAGCATTAACATTGTTGTCTCGGTGCACGCCATGGAGGAATAGTTCAAAGCATTGCGCTACTATGCCGCCTGTGTACTCGATGGTGTTGACTATGGAAGGTTCAAAGCCACAAACTACCTATCCTAATACTTTTATACCTCGTGAGGACTGAGCTCTTGCATTTGCATACATTTGCATATGGCTATCTCACTCATGTGGGGGATTGTTGGAAATTTGGTGTTTTGACCAAATAAATAATAATTAATATTTAATTTATTAATTAAATTAAATATTATATTATTATTCTACTCTCGGAGTAGATGAACGTGGTGTATTTATATGCTCAAAACCGATTTCCGGTGAGTGAGATATAAATGTTAAAAGATTGGTGGAGAGTTACTTCTTTCTTAAAAAAAGTGTAAGTTAAGTGGTTGTGGATGAGGTCGGCTTCGGCCTCGGGTCTTAGTCTGCGACTTCGGCTTCGGCCTAGGTCTGCGACTTCGGCCTCGGTCTAGGTCTTCGACTTCGGCTTCGGCCTTGGTCCTCGATCTTTGACGTCGGCCTCGGTCTCGGCTTCGGCCTTGGGCTCGGGCCTTGGTCCTCGGACTTCGGCTTCAGCCTCGGTCTTCGGCCTCGGCCTCGGCTTAGTCACTTCGGCTTCGGCCTGTGCCACCTCGGCTTCGGCACCTCGGATGACTGCCTAGCTCAGCTGCATCCGGAAGAGGTTCTGGAAGGTGACTCTTCAGCTGAACAGTCAGGTGACTCTTCAACTGAACAGTCAGCCCTTTCACCTTTCGTCTCCACCAAGACCACTAATAGTCTTTATGGCTGATTAATGCATTTAATGCATTAAAGTCCCTCCATAGTGAGCAGCCTATAAATAGAAGGCTCTGCAAGCCATTCTAGGACATACGAACAAAAAGCATTTTGTATCCTCTCTTTTAAAGCATCCAGTTTTCCGAGCTCAGTTCCTTAGCCTTCTATTTCCAGTTCGCCGGAGCTTCTTAGTGTGCGGTGCTACTACTAAGAAGACGAGAAGTTGTTTTATCTTTGGGGACGAAGCGCCAAATCCGTGAGCACTACCCGGGGCGTAATTCGTCTTGCGGAAAGAGGGTTTCCTCGACTCGACTTTAAATTTTGTTTTTTTTTCCCCACTTGTAATCTTCGAGATTTTTCTATTGTAATTGTACGCCCGGCAAGTTGTAACTTTCCAACAAAAGGCAATATAAAAACTGAATACGAAAAGAAAAAAAACTATTTACTATTTTCTGTATTATTCATCAGGTACCAGACCAAGCAAACTCTCCTCTCCTCTCCTCTCCTCTCATTTCCACGGCTTCTGCACATCAATCGATGGCAGCTGCAATTCGGTTTGCGGCGGCGACGCCGGCAACATAAGTCGTTTTAATTCCGCCTTCCTTTTGGCTCTCTCCCTCATCCTCGCGCTGCGCTGCTCAAACTTCTCCAGGAACTTCTTCAGCTCCTCCAACCTAGCCGCCCTCTCCGCCGCAGTAGGTCTTGTTGTTGACATTATTCACCCAACGTTTCAGAAATTGAACTAGGTTATCGCTATTTCAATCTCAATTTCACAACGAACCCTAATCCCCAAACACAGTAGGAGTAGGACAAGGAATTAGGGATCGAATATGTTAGTTAAATATTAGAATTAGACCGTCGTTTGGAAAAAATGTGAATGGTGGAGATCGAGGCGAGGGTAAAACTGTAACTTTGCTTTCAACATATAATATTAGAGCATTCACATTGCCATGCTCAAAAACTAGGAACCCCGGGAGATTCCGAGCTAGGTCAGGCGCATACTTCACCAACCATAAGATTGCGACACGTGTCCATTTATATTGGCCCCACCACTTCGATTCGTTTGTGCTCCGGACCGGAGTAAACTTTCGACCGGGTTTTTTTCCTAACGGTCGTCACAAAAAAAAAATGCCGTTAGACTATGTGTCAGAGTTAGCCTTTTAATTAGGGTTATTAGGTCTGCATAGGTTTTATATCGGCATAGAATTTGAATCGATTTATAGTGTAAGAATTAACAGACTAATATAAATCGCAATTAAATTAGTTAGGTGAAAATTGTATTAAATAAATTTGGAATGATCGTTAACGTGTTAGAAATAGGTTCACCTATTTATTATTAATATCGGCAAATTTCACATAGTTGAAGTTGAAATGCACAAATCAAGCTCTGGAGAGCCTTTAACTCATAGACGAGTCTCTACATTCCTACTTGTAATTCTCACTTTCCCGCAACAGTCTCCTCCGTGAAATACAAAATCCCCCCTTCCGCCAAAAAAAAAAGGAAAAAAAAAAAACTGAACAGAGGTTTTCGCCATTTTTTATGAATTAGAAGATCGTCGCTGCGGAACAGATTTGAAAAGGCTATAATCGAGACTTGCGGATGCGATGGGGAGACGTAGAGGATCGCAGAAAGGTGCGTTTCCTATAATTTCATTTCTAAGAAAGAAGTTCATGTAGAGCTGGGTTAGGGTTTAGAGTTTAGGGTTTTGTTGCCAATGTGTGCGATTGCAATCATGTAAGTATGTTATAATTTTCGATTTGGATATAGTAAGAGATGAATTTGTGTTGTAGATATGTTCTTGTTTGATTCCGTCTGTGATTTAACTGCAAATTTTAGATTTTAGTGTTTATTTTGAAAATTTTGACTGATAAGTGTTAAATAAAATTAGGGGTTTCCGCCTCCACAAGGCATCACATTTGGTGGCTCAAACATGTAGAAGCAAATTTTTCCCCTAGAAATATGCACGACGTAATGGTTTCACCGTTTGGTCATCTATTTGATATTCCAGAGAAGTTCCAATTTCAAGGCCAGTTGTATGTTATAATGTCAAAACAACTTCGTAGTAGTTCCTTAGAAAGAAAATGTTTGGAGATTGAAATTGGGAATTCCCTTGTTGAGTTTGGACCAGCTGATTTTGCATTGATGAGTGGGTTAAGGATAAGTGGTAGTATGGAAACCCCTAAAGCATCTGAGTTCCACAATGAAGTCTTCGGTGGTCGTAATAGACTCTTTATGGAGGATATAAAACGCAAATTTGATCAGGAGAGCAATAAAGATGGCGATAGCTTGGTGTCTCTTAAATTGGCCTATGTATACATTGTTTATGGCGTCGTGTTAATGGATGGAAGACCAACTACACGCCTTAACCTTGACTTCATGCATTTGATAGATAATTTGGAGACTTTCAAATAGTTTCCTTGGGGACGAGCTTCTTACCAGATTCTTGTTGCCAGAATTCACGATGCTAAGAAGCACATTAATGATCTTGAATCAAATGGAAAGGAACGAAAATGCGAAGCATAAGGATTTCTGTACCCTCTCCAAGCTTGGGCTTATGAGATTTTCCCCGAATTGGCAAGCTATTGTGCTGACCGGAACCCAGAACCGGTACTCGGCTGGGCCAGAATGTTGTGTTGGCTTCCACACAAGCGAGCAAGTTTCGATGACGTGTATCCTTTCTTCCTAACTGGATGCTCCTACCATCCGGTACCTGCTTGTTTTTGTCATTTTTCTAATTATTATGGTGAAATCCAAATTGTGCATCGAATGATCTTTAAGAAATTAATCTTTACCAAAATGTGTAGGTGAAAATTCAGTTGACTGAGGGTGAGGAACAATTCTTGGAAGCTCTAGGAGTGGATGCATCTATGAAAGTGGCGGATCCTCGTCCAATTGAAAGGCAACCTCGAAAGAAGAAGAGATGTAATGAAGCTGAGGATACTCTGAGTCCCCCTAGATCCTCGAAGCGTTTAAAAGGAAAGATGGATTATCCTCATACCACAGGTGAATAGTTGGAATCAAATCCTCCTTTAACCAAAGGTGAAGGTGGAATAGTGGAACTAAAGGTACTTATATGTTGATTATTTTCCTAAAATTATGAAGCTATGGTTCGAAATTAGTGGTCTATGTATATACACAACATTTCTTCACAATTATTTGCTTTCACGGTGTAGGATTTAATCGAGAAAGCTTATAATTCGGTTAGACAAGATATGGTGGCTATGGAAGGGAGATTGGTTTCTAGAATGCAGAAACTTGAGACAATGGTGAAAGATTTGAATGATCAATTCACATCCGATAAAAAAGCCACTGATGTCCATGAAGAAAGCAATGATTCATCAGGTACGGAGTCTGAGGATAGAAAAGATGTAGATTCTGCACCGGTTGAAAAGGATCATAGTGCATCAAGCAGTGATCATATTTTGATCATGAAGGATGTGCGTCCAGCATCATCGGATCCCTTCCAGGTCATGAACTCTCCTGATTGTCGGACAAGCTCTCTTGACCGGGTTGTCCAGCTTGCAATTGAAGGTGTGCCTGGGTATTTCTTAGAGCCTCCATCACTCGAGGACGGACTACCTCATACTATATACAGTGAGTACGATGTGAACCAGGATAACTGGAATGAGGCAGATCTGAAATCATTTAGTAGCTGGAAGGCGATTGCCCTAAAAAACAAGAAGTAATGAATTCTAACAGTATCATATTTGAAATGCAGCTATTGTTTTGATGCTTTCCATTTGAATATGTAATCTAACCGCTTACATTCATTTCTAAGACTGAGTGGTTCGAGAGTCAACTTGCTAAGGGTTCCTGGTGATATACTTCAATGGGCCGATGTTGACTGGTTCTCAAGACTTTGCAGCGCTTGTGGGTGGCTTGAAAATTTTGTAAGTCCTGCCTACAAAAAAACCTTTCTCCTTTCATAGACTTGCATATCTTCACAGTTAACACGACATTAATGGATTATTATATTTCTCAGCATATCGATTCTCTCATCAATCTTGTGGCGTATAATTATGATCACGAAAAGTCGACCATGCAAAGAGATTGGGCAGTCTTGGACATGAAGGGAGTAGTGAGTATATATATTTAGTTTTTCTCTATCATAATTCTAGAGGAAGAATTCTCTAAATGCTAAGCTGTGGAAGCAAAGCCTGTATTATTGTCTTCTTTTCCAGTTCATAATCATGGTTTTGCTCCATTACTTTCACTCTGCAGAATCTTCTCTTGTCAAAGGATTTCATATCACATGCATGTGCTCCATATCTCAACGGAGACATCCCTCATCTTTGTGGAATTCCATGGGAAAGAGCCTCACACCTCTTTGGCGTTGGCAACGTAGGCAAGGACCACTGGGTTTTATTCAAAGTCTCTTTCTTGCAGCAACAGGTGATAGTGTATGATTCCTTGTCGACTCCATCTTCCACAATTTGCGGCTACTTTGATCATTTGCGCAGAAACTTTCCTCGTGTTATGAGAAGTAAGCAACTTTGGGGTAAGTTGGCGACAGATATTCCGTTGAGAGATGAATGGGAAATTGTGATATGTCCAAACACTCCAAAACAATCGAACGGACATGATTATGGTATAATGGCGATGAAATTTATGGAATGCCTCATTCGTGAATTGCCTTTAAAGAAGATTATTCCAAGTCGATGCGCGATATACCGCAGAAGCTACTGTGCTCAGTTATATGCATGGTCGCAGCAAGTGAGTGGAGGAACACATTGAAATTTAACTCCTATCACCTTTTCACATCGGATTCCAGAATCATTTTGTGACATATGCAAACTTAATTCCTTGGATTTGATCAAGTAAGAAACAGAATTAAGTAATGCTTAATTAAACTTATTTTATGGGATCTGTTTTGAAGAATTTCATTCAACAGCATACCTTTCTATGAAACAAGGCCAATTCCATTAAACAACTTAAAAAAGTGTGCAGAAGCACCAACAAAACAACTTAAGCTTCTTCAACACCTAAACATTCAACATTCCACAACATAAAATCCTAATAATTAAGAAATAGAACACTAACTTATAAATTAGGAAGGTCTTAAATCGAAACTGCCTACATTAGAACACTAGTTAGTTTACTTATGAACTACCACCACATAACATCCAAATTACATCCAGAAGCAGCAACTACATACATGTTAACCTAGCTTAAGTGCCACTAAAAGAATGAACAATGAGCAGATCACAAAGCGGCAAATCAGCAACTCCTTCTTCATCTTCTTCTTCGAATACTTCAAATCTGCAAGCTTGAGCTCAAGATCCTTATTTTTGGCTACGGCACCATCAACTTGCTGTTCCAACCTAGCACACTCACCAATCCACTTAAATCGTTTCTGCCTTTCCACATCAATATCCACTTCGGGTGGCGCATTTTCAAAAAAAATTGGATTTGGTGGATCGAGCCATAGGAAGAATTTGCATCCGAAGCCCTTTAATTCAACAAGAAAGATGTTACTATGACCACTTCTAATTGAAATTCAACTGCAGATAATCAAGAATAATGTTAATTTAAGTTATTCAATTATGTACCTACCGAAGACCTAGGGCAGTTCATGTAGCGGCGATTTGGGTTCTTCTCATAATTTGAAATGCGGACTCTAATAGGGAGCTCGCATTTACATACGAATCCCGGGCCACCACCATGGAAGGATTCGCTGAATCCGGGGCCATCACGGTGGAAGGATTGGCTGGACCCGTCTCTGTTCCGAGAAGAAGATGAATCCATTTATGCTGCTTTTCTGGCCGTTGGAGCGAAGAAGATGATGGGCGTTCAATTGAAGAAGAAGAACCTTAATTTCAGTAGTTGGGGTGAAGAATACGAACCCTACTTAAATAGTTAAATCAGCACAGCAAAAATGCATGAAACGGCGTCATATAAGGATACATATACATTCTAGTCCTAGACGAATCCATTTAATATCGCTTTGACCGTAGTTGACTGCGGTTATGCCGAAAAGCGATGAAAATATCTTGGAAAATATTAAGGTAACGGAAAATGTTAAGATGATGGCATAACGTAAGCTTCGTTATCTTTCTTTTTTATCTAATTGCAACTCAAAATTATTAAATCAAATTCACCTAGACGATATTAACTCTTGACCACCCATGTTGGGCCCACAAACAAAAATTATTAATTTTTTAAGACACTGTTAACTAGAAAAAATAAAAAATTTAAAAAAAACAAAAAATCATAAAAAACAGCTGGTTGGAAAAAAAATTCATCTTAAGCCAAATAAAAATGAGGTGAAACAAAAAAAAGAGGTTAAATGGAAAAAAAAAACGAGGTCAAATAAAAATAATACATAGTTGGTAAAATGTTGATCAAAGCTAAGGTTGATTAGTAGGTTCCTACCTCGATTGTTTCATTTTCATACGACTGTTCGCTAATTGCGACTCTAATCCCAATTAGTATGATTAGAGTATTAGCGACTAATTAGGATTAGCGACTATTGTTCGATTATTTGCCATTGTTGATCAAAGCTAAGGTTGATTAGTAGGTTCCTACCTCGATTGTTTCATTTTCATACGACTGTTCGCTAATTGCGACTCTAATCCCAATTAGTATGGTTAGAGTATTAGTGACTAATTAGGATTAACAACTATTGTTCGATTATTTGCCATTGTTGATCAAAGCTAAGGTTGATTAGTAGGTTCCTACCTCGATTGTTTCATTTTCATACGACTGTTCGCTAATTGCGACTCTAATCCCAATTAGTATGATTAGAGTACTAGCGACTAATTAGGATTAGCGACTATTGTTCGATTATTTACCATTATTGATCAAAGCTAAGGTTGATTAGTAGGTTCCTACCTCGATTGTTTCATTTTCATACGATTGTTCGCTAATTGCGACTCTAATCCCAATTAGTAGGATTAGAGAATTAGCGACTAATTAGGATTAGTATACATGACATTAATTAATTTCATGAAAATATTTGAGCATTAATTAATTTATTATTTTACTCATAATAATATTATTACCTTTTTACTTTAATTATTTCCTAACTTTCACTTTAATTAACACCAAAAAGAAAACTTAGAACTGAGGCCGGACGATGTAAAAATGATGTAAACTGTGCATTAATTTGGAAATTGGATTTTCCCGCGTACAGAACAATTCTAGCGGGATCCATGTAATTGTTTCTTCTAATCTCCGTCATCCGTTTATTCCTAATCAACGGAATATTTGGTGGACACGTGGCTTTTACAGCTGTTTGCATTAATAGCGGCTTATTCGCGACCCCCTTTAAATTGCCGAATAATAAAATATCGGGTCGGGTTTAAATTAGATGAAGCGCGGGGCGGGCTTCGAAAATTCAATTTCAATGTACCCCCACCCTCCCTCAAACACGAAGTAGAATTCATTTTTGTCTCTAGGTTTTGGCTCCCTCTCATTTCGCATTTTCATCATTTTATACAACCAATAACAACACTTTAGTTATCGTGATTATCGGCATACCCTCCTACCTCGAAGCTCGATTCCGGAAAGTAAAAGAAAAAATTCACAGCGTTAAAACGATTTGATTGTGCGGTGTTTCGGCCACGTTCTGTCAAGTTTGCAAGGCTATATCTTCTTCAAATAAGGTAATTCATTTTAGCACAAAATAATATCTTCCAGCTCAATGTCTGTCTTAATTACTATACTACTTTTAATTTCCTCAGCAGCAGTGGTCAGTAGGTTGCTGAGAGAGGGCCGGTGAAGCCCAGCATGCGCAAGAATTATATCGCATTTATATCGTATTTGGCAATGTGGACGGAGCTCAGAATTTGAATAGCTTTCAGACAACTGAGGAAGTAAGATTTAATTTATGTCCTCTAGGTAATTACTTTGAATGCCTCTCGATTTGAAATAAGATATAATTTTTGTGTAGAATGTCTCTCGATTTGAATGTATCGATTGATTTGAACAATGATTCTACAAATACGGGAAACGATGTGTCAACAGAAGAAAATAGAGAAGGAATTAATAGTAGAGTGGCAAATGAGGTTAAATCCTTGGAACAACTCCTCTCAGTTGGGAGTGAGATTCCTACAATCGAGACTGCGTACGCTCTATATTGCGACTAAGCGAAGCTGTTAGGATTTAGCGTGAAGAAGGGGACTCAATCCTACTTTACAAATTCATTAGTCATTAGAATGAAGGCATTTTACTGCTCGTGCGAGGGAACCACAGATGAGAAGCGCTCAGTCGGTCGAATCCCCAAATTTCACAAATGCATATCAAGAACGAATTGCAGAGCTAGACTGCGTATAATTAGGGATGCAGAAGGTCCATACACAGTATCTGTATTTGTGCAGGAGCACAATCATGCTATGTTGGAACCAGATTACAACTACATGCTACGGTCAGCACGACATATTAGTCTAGCACATAGAACAATGTTAGAAGTGTTTCACTCTCGTGGAATTGGGGTAGCAAAGGCATTCTAATTCATGGAGAAAGAAGCCAAGGGTGTACAGAATGTGGGGTTCACACAAAGAGATGCATATCATCACATGGATACGATTAGGCGGAAGACAACGATAGTAGATGCCGATGCCAATGCTCTAATGAAGTTTTTTCGCAACAAAGGGAATTCGGAGCCTTTTTTTTACTGGAACTATCAACGCGACGATGATGGCAGGCTCATGAATTTTTTTTATAGGGACTCCCGGTCACTACATGATTTTGATTACTTTGGCGACGTGTTGTTGATTGATACCACTTATAGAACAAATACGTACAATTTATATTGTGCTCCATTTGTGGGAATGAATCATCATCGCAAAAATGTTCTCTTCGGGATCGGTTTCTTGTCTGATGAGACCACAGAAATGTTTGAGTGGCTACTAAAAGCTTTCTTAGAGGCAATGAACGGCAAGGAGCCTCAAGTGATTTTCTCGATCAATGCAAAGCTCTCATGAATGGGATTGATAGAGTATTTGAAACTACATCACACCGTCTATGCCAATGGCACATATGTCAGAAGACGGCTCTCCGATTTGGGAAAATGAAGAAAGATCCTGAATTCAAGAAACTATGGTACTTATGTATGAATGGTTGTGAGACAATTGAAGAATTTGAGTTGACATGGAACTCCATGATGCAGCATGAAGAAGAAATCGATGCAAAGTGGTTTCGAAAAATGTACAAACTAAGATATAGATGGGCTTCTGTTTTTTCAGCAGATAAATTTTCTGTGGGAATACATGCAACGAGCAGGAGTGAGCTCATAAATAAGGTTTTGAAGCAGTGCTGCTCTACATCGTCCACACTTATAGAATTTGTCCGAAACTACGAAGCAGTCCAATCTAGTTGGCGGCAGACAGAAGGTGAGATGGATGCATTAGGAGTGTGAGTTACGGGCCAGGTCGTGCCCGGAAACCGCATGATAACACATGCAACACAAGTGTACACTCGTGCATTTTCAAATTGTTCGAGAAGGAATGTGGGCTAAATATGTGTGTTAGTATTAAGAGGAGACCAATTGATGAGAAAGCAGATGAATTGGAATACATTATATTCTCAGGTTCATGTGTCTCAAGGGAAAGACGAGAATTAGTTAATCTACAAAGAGAGGCGTGGTCATGTTCATACAGGAAGTGGGAGACAGAGGGTATTTACTGCAGGCTACTTGATTAAAATTTTGTTCTGGTTAAATGTTTATCATATACCCGACCGATATATTTTAAGGAGGTGGAGGAAGGATGCAAATCTCAGGTTCTATCAACCTTTGGCAAATCCAGCAGGAAGAACATCTTTGAACAAGAGAGTTGATAAGATGTTGTTCATAAATGGTGGGATGCACGCCATGTTCGATCTTTACTCCCGATGTTCTATGGATGTGAAGAAGAGTGCAGAGCTTAGCCGACGTGTGGCAGAATTGTTGACTGAATTCGGTGTTGTCGGTAGTTTGGACGGGATAACAGCAGATGAAGAAAGGGAAGAAGAAGAGGATGAAGAACGTGATGCCCAAAGATTATTCCGCGACCCTTTGAAGGCGAATGGAGGTTGGGTGCCCGCGAAGAGAGCGAAGAAAAATGAAACAGATAAAAGGAAAAAAGTCCCAAAGAAAAGGAAGACATGTGGTTTGTGATCTATATTCATTAGATTATGTGTACAATGTTTTATTTTGATGGCCTGGTTTAATTAATGCATCTCATGTGCAGCAGAGGTCAAGAAGAGAGGAAGTGTGGCCCAACGGAGAAACACTACTCCCCACACTACCGAAGCGGTTGATGTCGGTGTATCAAGGGAAACACAAGAGAGTCTGATCACGGCATGGAGAATGGAGTACAATTTACCTAGTACCTCGACAACAGTTTTCTTAGATTTTTCCAGCTCGGAAGCGTATGTTGAGGTAAATTAAGCTTTTGGATTAAAAAAATTATATGAAATAATTTATCCCTCAGCACCTAGAGCTGATTCTTGTTTTTAACTGAATCCTTCGTGACCTGTTTTATCAGATGCTTGAAGCAAACAACATCGGATGAAGGCGTAGTAATGACAATGGCTGTGATGGGTAGAGTCCATGTATGGGGTGGAAATTTATCGATTTTATAGTTAGTATGGAAATTAGATTCATTGAATAATTGGGAACTTTTATCACAACTCTTTCTGTTTCTCATGTGAACTACAAACTTTGTAGTCATTTCGATGTGGGCCCTGAATTTGTTGTCTGTATGTTAAGATGCATCAGTATTTATGAACTTCTCGTGACTGATCTGTCTATTTCATGAGTACTGCAACTTGTCCTGTTGCTGATTGTTTGATTGCGCCTAATCTGCAGCTTCAACCTTATAAAGAAGCTAGTTCTACGGTATGCATTCCCGTCATACTCTCTACTTACATTTCTGTTGGGTGAATTGTTTGGAACATAATTTCTTAAATATGCGCGCCGCATCGCCCATAAGCCAAAATGGTTTGTTTTATACTGCATTATGGTCTAGAAATAAAGAAACTATTGTTCTGCAGAAGCTAGTCAGCGTTGCCCAAAAGCATGGTTGGGTCATTGGCAAATATCTCAGAAACGATCTTTGATGAAGAAGGTCGCAGATGAACTTAATGATGGTGGTCTCATCAATTTACAGCAAGACGAACTTGAGATAAAGCTGCTAGAGTGGGAGGTTCGTCACTCGAATTTCAATTTTCTGATCACGCGGCCGGGCGTGGATTACCTTGAAAGGCTGAACTCGGTCGAAGCGCCAGCCGATGTTTGGGATGACATCGCTAAGGTTAAACTTTTTATATTAATCAAAACGTATTATTTAACATATTTTTGAATATGTTTACTTAATTTTTAATCTGAAATAATTACTACTTAATGTGGTTAGAGCCGGCCAGATCTTTGTGTTTATATGCTTGAAGGGGAACTTAACTGGTCTCTATTGAAGTTGATATTCGAATATGTGGTTGAAATATCGAGCGACTCCGATAAGCTTGGCAGGAATTCGGACAAAGGAAGCACCTCAGTATCGAAACCCATGAAGCGCAAGAAGAAATGTTAATGGAGGAACAAACATCTACTTTTATTCTTGAACTGGGAATAGGTTGGATTAGCTTATTCTATTTGCTACTGATTTATTACGATGACCGGTTGTCTTGTTGTAATATTCTTCTAAGAAATCCGATTTTATATTGTATCTTTCATTAGTTGTTCCAAAACAGAGCAAGCATCTTAATGTTTACTCATAATTTGAATAACATCTTCACCTATTCATAACAATAAAAGATTGTATCAAGGCAAACCAATTTCGCGTGAAACGGCACCGTTTTAAAATCAAACAAAACATGGTCGTTTCATAAATTGGCTTCCCCAATTTCTTTAATTTAGGGTTTCTTAAAGCGGTTATTGATTTCTTCATCTTCATCTTCATGTAACGGGGGCAATTCGCAACTGGGTTCTATTCTATATTACATCTGCCCCTATTGCCCAACTTCCCTTACAAATGAAAATTGAAATCCTAACCCTAGGTTTAATTCTAAAGAAATTGAAGCGATACGTCGTCGTTTGCAGGCGCCGAGTTGTATGTGTGGCAAAAATCGACACAAATACAGTATCCAAAGTAGAGAAATATAAATGTAAGGCGAGAAACGTAACATGTTCGAGTCTCAGCGCGATTGGTTTCATGTCCGGCCTAATATCACTCTCTTATGCATAGGTCATGGGTTCGGGTGTCGGCCAATTTTGTTTTTTTTTTTTACAATCTTATTTCACTACACTACATTCAATTAGAATTTTAATTTTTTTTTTCTCTCATTCATGAATTGCCCATTAGGGTTTTATTAATTTTGACTATGTTTTATAAATATTCAAGTTAGATTATGATTTGTAGATTAGTGTTCACATTTTTTTTACTAGGCTTCAAAAATTCTTAATTACGGTGCAGAAATGTATTATTATAATTCAGTCTTATGCTAATACTTAAGTAAAGTTCTTAAAAAAAATTCAAATAATCGGTGACGGATTGAACGTAGAGATAAAATGTGGGAGAGGAAAATAGATAAACAGAAAGAGAGAGAAAGTTTAATTAATAATCTAATGTAACCAGAAGAATTCCACAATTTATGGCAGGAATTTATTATCTTTATTTGTTTTCCAATAATTATAAAACTTGTTACACTTATAGTTTTTCCACTTATTATCTTTATTTCTTTTCGAATAATAAGTTCTATTCATTAATAGGATTTAATTTTAAAATTTTGAAGATTTACTTTGAAATTAAATTTAATGCAAAATTCCACTAAAATCACCCACTACTATTCCACTAAAACCACGAAATAGTAGTTCCTAAATTTTTGGGAAGATTGGCTACACAAAATTTAGTAATAAATCCAATAGTTTAACCTACACCATTCTCAATAAATAAATAAATAAAACAAACATTAAAAACACAACACATACTACAAAATTATAATAATTATAATTACTTAGCGGGGGTTGGGTGGGGTGGGGTGAGGTGAAATACATGCACATCACCTAAAAAAAATAAATTAATAAGGCATACACTGCCACAAAAAAAAAAGGGTCTTCTTCTTCCTTCTTCATCACAATCAAAATAAAAAACAAAGTTGACAATTTCAAAAGCACCGAAGCTTCTACACTTGACCATTTCAAAAGTTGATCATATAAATCGTACTCCATCAACATTCATCTCTGAGTGAATTATACACACGGCATCGGCAAAAATAAATCAGAGAGAATAATCTATTACTTAGATTCTTGCAAATTAAGCCTAGTTTTAGGTTAAGATAAATTTTCTAGGAATCACAACTGGTGTCTTTAAAAGTTATCTGACCTTGATGGATTTCAGGCTTCTAAGCTAGCCATAATAAAAATACACATAATTAAAGCAAATTAACCGAGTTCGAGTTCAAGCTTCCTCATACACTAGACTCCAGCTCCACTCCAATATGCAAAATGCTAGCTTATGGCAAAAAAATGGGACACTTCCAAGCAGCTACCCACCACATTTCGCAAATGCACTAGACTTGGAGAATAGAGCACCGCATAGATTATTGCGGAATTTCTCACAGTTGCTAGTGATAATATCTGAAGGTGCGACGCCGTACACAAGACATTGCATGACCTTGATAGAGATTATAGGTCCGTCGGCATCTTCCTCCGCCAGTGCAGGCTTATGGTATGGGACAATGTCCCACTGATCACGGAGAGGCTCATTGAACCGATGACCTTCCCACACCCTACCCATCTTGCACATGAGAGGCAGGTTGCGGCTCAAGTTTCTGAACTCGTTCTCGATACTACCCCTCAAGATTGTTTGAGAGGGATATATCATGATACGCTGACGGGTGAAAGACACTTCATAGCACACCCAATAATTATCCATGATCAAGGCGAAGCCGATCACCCTCATGGCACTTCTCCATGGCTTGCGGCCTTCTGTTGGTTGTGCTCCGATGACGTAGGGCCATACATGTCGCGGTACAGAGGCGAAATCATCCGCCGACAGAGCCTCCTATAATTACTCTTTTTAGTAATGAGAAGAAATAAATAAGAATGTTATTATATTAATCATTACCCATGAGTCGTTGGCCATCCACGTCCAGTCCTTCGATGCTAGTCTCAGAGCATCATCGTCGTGCTCTTTAGCAACCAAACTTGCAAGTACGTCCATGTGCTAAGTGTTTCAATTCATGAGCACAATATGAAAGGGTTAAGTTCCATGGCTACAACAAATATTATAGTAGGTTTATAGTGCTTTTAACACAATATTAATTCCCCTAACCTGTGCCTCAAGGATCTTGCGATTAAGTATGGGATCAAACCAATGCTTGTCTATGAACTTAGTTCGATTCAACGCAATCGTAAGCTGGATTCTACCACTAGAGATTATAATGAAATGTTACCATGAGTATGACATATCATTCGAAACATGCATCAAACTACCAACTCATGCCTAAAACGTTTACTCATATACAAATAAATATGTACCTTTCGATGGAAAAATTATCCGTTTATTATACCATTTATGAAACGCTGTTATTGCAAGCTGGTTAGGATCTGGGAAATTGGGGTCAAACCTTCGCATCAAACTCCTCTTGCTTTTTATGGCTGCTCCAACAGCATTCCTCCTTGCTCTAGATGGCTCAGCGGTTGCCAGAGCCAGCTTCGGTACGATAGAAAATGGTGACAGGCACTGAGCATTGAGTGGAGCACTAGGAAACCTTGATGGTGGGGTGCGTCTAACAATCTGGCTCGTGGGGCTAGCATAGAGAGGAGCACTAGGATTCATTGGCTTACCCTTGTCGGTAGGTCCAACTAAAATGCTCTTAATTTCATCCAAGAAGGTATTCAAATGACCAAAAACAGCCTTCTCGTGGTTATTCAAGAAATCCTGCACTTCATGCGTGAACGAATTGGATTCCTAGAGTGAACGTTTTAGTGAGTTAAATATTTAAATGTGTACTCTATTATGAAATTTTAGGCAGCAAATAAGTGAGTACGATGTAGTGTGTGAAGCATAGTAATCAAGAGCAACTTAGGATTCACAATTTAAGAATATTCATATTTCGAATAAATCCTAATTTTAGGCTCTTTTTTTTTTGAGAAAAGAAAATACAATAAAGCCTTATTCATAAAAGAAATACAATAAAGCCTTACATTTATGGTGTTTTCCCCACATTTAGATTTTCCCCCACTCCTTGATTTTGATTTTGAAATAGCGTGTTTTGGTGGGAATTGGCTGCTGCTTGAGCTTTCAATCTCACGCATCCTTGATTTCTCCTTTAATCGTAGTGATTTTACGTACGCTGCAAAGAATGTGAATGAAAGAAATCATCACTCATGGCGCTCTATTTTCCTCATAGAACATACATAAACCCTAAATACCATCTGCATGAACCCTAAAATCCATCGCATTATATATTGGAACGAAAATTCAAATATAGAGGCAGACAATACGAAGTTAATGTCATCTCTTTTCAGAAACTACAAGAAAGCAGATATTAAAAAAATAAAAAATAACCCACACTCGCTGTAATAAACTGATTATAATAGCTCTATTACCTTCTACGTCGGCGCTATCGTCGCCGCTCATCCTCTGAAGGGTTGAAGTTCTTCCTTTAGTTTCAACGGACGTAATTTTTTTTTTAAATTGAACTCAGACTGAAAGAAGCAGCCAAAGCCTCACTTTACATCATTTTTTGAAATCGCCGGAACCTAAAAGAAAGGGCAATATCGTCAAACACTGATTTCCTCCAAGAATTTAGCTACTGAAAGGAAGGACAATTATGTAATATCATCGCTAAAATGAAGCTTACTCTCAAAGGACGAGCGCACCATCCCATCTCTTCCTACTGTAGAAAGTCCGACTTTTTTTTGCACTAACATAGGACAAAAAACTGCTCAAAGTAAGGCATAACCTTAATTTTTGCAAACACAAAGCAAGAACGTTCAATTAATGATATGCATAATTACGACTACTTAGAACTACAATACATAAAGTTCATGCCCAAATAAGAATAGCGATGAAAAAAGACCAACTTATAATATAGTTACATGTATTGCGATTTATAAGCGATCTAAACTCTACAAGAAACCTATGCTATTTAGCTGTCAAATCTGAAGGCAGACCTAATCTGACCTAGTCAACGGAAAAAAAATACTAAAAGTTAAGTATCTTAGACGGACTGCCCTTCCGTTAACGCCGGTTCACTCTAAGTAGAAAACCGGACAAAAAGATAACCGGTTCAGTCTAATAAATAAATTATATATGCAGGACACGTGTTGCATTCCTGTGGTCGGTGAAGTATGCACTCAACCTAGCATAGAGGCTTCTAACCCCCAACTTTTTCGGTGGACAAATCTCTCTCTTTTTTTCTTTTTATAAATTTTTTTGTTCAATTTTTTTAATTTCAATTTCTATTTCGATTTTTGATTTCGCATTCGCATTCGATTTCGATTCAATTTTATTTTGATTCAAATATTAATAACTAAATTATTCGAAACTAATTTAAGTTATTGTATTGAAATACTATCCGCTCAACAACAACACAGGCCCAATACTCCCAAACTGATACACATCAATTTCACAATTCATTATTTAACCAATCAATTAAACACACAATCTGTCCTCCAATTTCCTAGCGAACACATCGTTACATTATGAGGGTGATTTTTTTTTATTATTATTATTATTATTATTTATTTATTTTTTGAAAAATTATGAGGGAGTGATTTCTAAATAATGTATACTATCAAGAAAGAATTTAAATTAATTGATTTAATTGGGCCAAAATTGATATAATTGGGTTGGGCCTGGATGCTAGTCACCTCAATTTCATGGTTGATTTAAATCAGGTATGCATCAGCTATTCAGCTTCATTTCTTCCGAAAGAAAGCGAAATCTAGAGAGAGTATCATATTCCCTCCGTCCTGCCTAACGATGCCTCTTTTTTTGTAGGTACTAGTTTTAATCAAATATAAGATGGGGTGGTTTATTGCAAAATTCTTACACAAAAAAGGCCTAATTTTGATTTTTTTATCATTTGGTATTTTGGTGTTGCTGCATGCCATATCCATCTAACGCTTCACAGATTGCAGAGCTCTCTTTGATTCTACAACGCGTTTAAATGAAAAAAATAAAAGTAAAAAAAAATAAAAATCATTACTCATAAAAGATGATATACTATGACCAATGAATAGAGAAGAAAAACTGGATTTACAAAACTTAAACTCCTAGCCCGAAAAAATAATCGTGCTGCAATCGAAATACATTCACACCCAAAAATCTAACATAAGTTTATGATAATCATACATCTTAAACTATGACTCCGTATTTGGATTACCATAAAAAGTGCCACTAAACACTAACCTCTAGTTCTTTCAAAACAATCCAATCTGTATATACTACCTTCATCCCATTATACTTGGCCACTTTCATTTGATTGACATTTCGCGCACGCATTTCCACCGAAACCTAGTACGGGTTTTAAAATATAATTTTGAAGTATTTTTTTTTTACGGGATACTATGACACTCGTAGTATCCCGTAAAAAAAACGATACTTCAAAATTATATTTTAAAACTCGTACTAGGTTTCGGTGGAAATACGTGCACGAAATATCAATCAAATGAAAGTGGTTAAGTATAGTGGGATGGAGGTAGTATAATTAACGCAGTGGATAATAAATAAACTTATTTTCCTACCATTAAAAAAAGTCTCATAGTTGATAGAACAAATAAAATAATCTGGTAATAAAAATCGTGGATTCAATCTACAAATTCGGTTAATTCCTTTTGATTGAGGACGAATGAGTGGAAGAAGCCAAAACTTAGCTTTGCATCTTTTGTGTTTTTAGCTGAAATAGAAATGAGGGTATTATGGTCATGAAAACATTTTGTCCCTAGGAAACGTGATTAAAACAGGGAGAAATATGTAATTTCGTGGGCACTGTCCATCTAAGTACGAGCGCAGCGCGCCATATATACCCGGCTTTTAAGCTCTAGAAAGACAAAATTCTTAAGAAATAAACATTTTAATTTTTACAAAAGCCACCAAAGAATATTCAATGCATGAAATAGTGATAATGCCGATACTAAAACGGATTAAAACTCTGAAAAAAAAAAAAAAAAGGCTAGGAGCATAGGTAGTCAGAGGTGGAAAACAACGCACTCTGACATAAATAGTCATTTGACATTTTTACCCCTACAGGAGTATATTTTACTGTATTATTTTATTTCCTTCTCTTCTCCGCTTGTTCTTCATCAATCACCTCTCTCTCTCTCTCTCTCTTCCAAATGAGATGAATTCGAGTCCGTTCGAGCTTGTTTTGTTACATTTGTCTGCATTCTGCCATTACTCCGACTGCCGCCGCCGTGCCTACAACCTACGATAGCCACGGCCGCCTCCTCCCTCCTCCCTCGATCGAGTACTCAACTCAACATTTGAGCCAAAATGAGTGTTGATTAATTAACAGAAAAACACAAATTAGATGTGTTAGTAGTTGATATTGATGATGGGCCGCCACCTGAGGCCAAGGCCCAAAATGAGATTGATCGAAAAAGTGTGGTCCCTCTTTTTTCACACATGCACAGAGGAGAGGAGAGTACGGTACATGCTTTTTTGCAGCCTCCGTCCCACTTTCACACCATTTCCCTCCGCCTCTGCCTCTGCTACTCTGCCTATTTATTTTCTCCCTCCCTCACCTTCTTATTTCCCATTTCTCTCTCGACAATCCCCATTTCTCTCTCTCCATCCACCGATCTCAACCAAACCCACCCAATGGCGACTGATGATGACATTCCCGTCATTCCCGTCGTCAATTTTCAGTACGCAGATTCTGAAGAATGGAGGGAGTTTCTCAAAACAATCTTCCACCATGAAGATCAATTTCGCAACTCCAAGTGCGGCAGACATCTCTTGGGTGAGCTGCCCGCCCCATTCACGGTGGGGCTCTACTCCACCCACGCTGTCCGAAACTTCCGACGATGACACGGCGATGCACGCCGCCTTCATTCTCCAGAAGATTGTGGTCATTCCAAATCTGGGAGAGGTGGTGGAGGGCTACTACGCGCTGAAGAACGCCGCCGCCGAAGCCATTGAAACGCTGCGGGACTGTGCAATTAATCTGGCGTTCTTTTCGGAGGCTGATGCTCCGTACAAACGCGTTTGTGGGATTACTTTGGTGAAATCACTTCTTGTTCACTCTCTCCGAGGAGGTGATTACTGGTATGAATTTGATCATCATTTTACTATGGCTTTCTACGATTTCGAGTTGTTTCCACTACCACAGTATGTATACATGTCACCGCTGTTTCCATATCCACGGAATGCCCATATGTTCTTGGATGGTCTTCTTCAATTGAGCCCAGAACTGCAGAAGAAATTTATGGACACCTATCTGCATCGAATTGTGGAATATTTCTCAAATGAAACAGGGGCTCACCTTCTTGAATGCGCCAACACTCTCTATCAGGTAATGGTAATTATAATTCTTTTTGTTTTGTTTTTTGTGTTTTTTAAGCTATAATTAGGCTTTTAGTAAAATATTATTATTATTATTATTATTATTATTATTATTATTATTATTATTATTATTATTATTTTAGTCTGGTAAGCATGCTCAAAGATATCTGGCTTTCCTCATGTTCAAGACTATCAACGGTATCATATTCAACTTTCCATTATTATTATTATTATTATTATTATTATTTAACTTTGCTTTAATTTTTTTCTTTTCTTTTCTTTCCTTTCCTTTCCTTTTATTTTATTTTAATTTAATTTAATTTATTTTTTGCAGGTTGCAAAAGTCTCTGAAAGTGCTTCCAATGCTTGAAGATTAATTGGATTTTGAAAGCTTGAAGATGAAATAGATTTTGCAATACTTAATATCGTAGATGAAGAAATATGTTACTTAAAATCGTAGTTAGTTAAAAAGCTTGAAGATCATAGATGAAGAAATACGTTACTTAAAATCTAGTTAGTTGAAAAGCTTGAAGATTAATGATTACCCTTTTGACTTTATAAGTAAATGGTAATGGTTATTTTCTTTTCTGTATTTCTTGTTCTAAATCGCTGTGTCAAATAATCACCAAACCATAAGAATTATGCTACGAATTACTAGTATTTTGTATTTGCATTATTTTTATTTGATACAACTTTTACAAAAACCCTTAGTTACCATTTACCAACACGCTTATATTGCTTTGGGGCGATTCTATGAAAATCTTTTAACTACTCAGAGTATATACATATATATAACCTTAGGAAAGGGAAATGAAAATGTGGGTTAAAATAAACTTTTTTTAAGATTGGAGCTGAAACAACTAGTTTGAAGTCTACAAATTTCGTACGTAAACCATAAACAACACACCAATGCACTACTTCACCAGACTTGCTTGTACCATTGAACAAAATAACAAGGAAATTATTCATATAGTGTCAAGTATGAGAATTTAGCTGCAAGGTCATCAAGTAAACTGTAGCCAGTTGGGAAAACGAATACCCTGATACAAGAGACGGGTATCATCATAATCCTCATCTTGATAGTTAGTTAACAAAGCACATCACGGTTGATGCAACCAAAATGGATTAGTTTAAATGAAGCAAAAGCACCGACAAGTAGGGCATTGGCTCTCGTAGCCCCTTCCCACAACGCGCTCCAACTCCCTCGTGTAACTGAGTGTCTGGTTAATCAACTGCAAAGACGGAATCTCCTTGCAATATACAGATTCCTTGGCTCTTTGGAAGAACACAAATCCATTCTTGATCTCCCACTCAGGATGCTGCTGAAATTTCCAAATGTCAAGACACTAGTAAAACAAACAACAGCACCAAGATAATCGGTGCAAAAATCGAGGCCAAGATGAGAGTTACTGCTCTACTCCATCCTATAAATATGCATTTAGTGAGCTAGTGCAGTAGGAGAAAACAGGGTACTACCTCCTTCATGTATTCAGCTACTTCCATGTCTGAAGAATACAGTAGCATTTGACTTGCATCATTTATTGAAAGAGAGTCTTATGCCTTCTCGCTGCATCCGCTATCTCATCTCTGCCAATAATAATAATAATCAAATATTAAATCAGCATCAAGTGTAAGTTTGTTTTCAGAGGATTGGCTGGACTTAGAATGAGCTGGAAATAGGATGTCCACGTAAAATGGTAACCGATGAATGAGTGACAAAGCTATACAACCAAAAGGAACAGATGGGGTGCAAAGCCTAGACAAAGTTATGCCACATTAGCAGCTTAGCACAAAACTGAAGGTAAATGGTAATTACCTGACTGTCTTTGCAAGTAAGTCCATGAAATAGACATGTGTTAGCACCCTGTTATATGCTACTTCCATGAAGGATTCTCCACAGCACTAGCAGAAAGTAACTCCAACTCAGTATGGAATTCAGCTATTCTGTTTTGCACAAGGAGTCTTAGCAGGTTGAGACCCAAAATAGGATACTCGTGGGGAGAAGGTGGGAGACGGCCCCCTGCTCAATCACATGAAATAAGAGTCGTGAATTTTGTTTAGAAAGCAAAATGTTCATCGGTACAGTAGAAACAATTCAATGGTCTCATAAAATTAAAAAACACGGGCTGCATCTTGCATGTTTACAGGAAGTCAGGAACAATGAGATCTCAGAAGTATTTTGATACTCCAATGCTAAAACTCAATCATAAGATGGTGCCTTTGTTTCATAAACAACGACTGCTACTATCCTAATTTGTTTAAGAAAACAGCAAAAAGAAGATGCACAAGAAAACCTAGAAACATTTAGGACTAGACAACAAATGCTGAATATGGATATTCTCTAAGTCATAGTTACCATTGTAAATTTTAACGCATTAGCATCCGAGGGTCTTGGTTACACCCTTCCGATGGCAACATAGTCATATAGTTTAGTACTTAGAGAAAGAATTGAAGGCAGACACTTACGAAGCATCAATATAGTAAGGCTTCAGTTGGAAAAATCCCTCTCAAGAGCTTCCTGATCCTCAATCTTCATCCTCAGGACAGCTGCATGCTCATAAATGTCCCCTGAAGAAAGAAAGCCCAATTAGAACTGTAAATGTAATAGTACAACACAAATTTTTAATGCAGTGTCCATTCTGAACTTCTACTATTTCCAATGCTATGGCCGAATTTCAAATTCAAATTGATTTAGTTTGGAGCCTAAATATCTCCCTCAGCTTTATATAAATCTTACTTCCTCTGTTTCAAGATTGTTGACACGTTTCTTTTCTTTTCTTTTGGCACACATTTCCACGCTTATCGATGATGGATTTTAAAATAATTTTTTGAAGTATTTTTTTATTTACGGGATACTACAACACACGTAGTATCTCGTAAAAAAAAGATACTTCAAAAATTTATTTTAAAATCCATCATCGAGAAGCGTGGAAATGTGTGCCAAAAAGAAAGGAAAAGAAACGTGTCAACAATCTTGAAACAGAGGAAGTATTATATTAGCCTAACAACTTGCCATATCTTTGCTTCCTCAGACCCATTTTTTATTTTATACATATAAATATTTTGAAAACCTATTACAATTTCTTTCTTCCACAAGAAAAATGATTCAAACAAAACAGATTTATCTTTTTGCAGGATATTTAGGATAAACTGTAGCAGATGAAATTTTTGAATGCAAAATTTGGCTTTCTAAAAGTAGTTGATCATGATGGCAACATTTCCTCCACCAAAGTAATAAAATTGAAATACAGCCATAGGTATGCTATTTCAAGAGGTTAGTTTTTATTAAACTTTGTGATTGATATTATTCATACATTTCTTGAAACTAAAATAAAAAAGAATTATGCTTTCATTGGGACATAAATCAACAACACACAGCTTTAATTATTTAATTACATTTAATTTTGCAGGGTTCAATGCAGAAGCAACAAACTCAGCGTAAAGCACCAATACAAGGAAGAAAGCCATTACAGCCGACAACTGCAGATAATCAGTCCCAAGGTATATTTACTTATTTTTACTAAAATGATCAGCCTTCTGTGTGTGTCAGTGTGTTTTCTGTAATAATATATAAAAACAAGTATATATTTTATGATTTTCTAAGCTCGATGATGAATCAAGAGATACTAATTTTCATTACATATATCTGTATATGGAGACGTACTTCACAAATACCAACATGATACAACTTACTTTTTATTTATTTTTTCCAGCCAACACGTACACTCAATACCCTGTAGCATAAGTGAAGATCAAGAAATCAATTCAAAGAAATATGAATAAAGAGTGATTGAGCATTGAGCAAATACTTGGGAAGATTGATTAAAGATTTGAGTATCACCAATTTTCACAATCGATTAATGTCTAACTTATAACTTATACATATACAGAAATACGAGATCCAGAAAACAAGTCAGGAATAGAGTTTTGGAAGCTATAAACATGATTGATGATTAAATTTCAAACCACAGCCGAGAGTTACCACAAAGTGTAAACTGTGTGCTAACCTGCTAGGATGGTTGTAGATCTATTTTCTCAAATGTTTTGAATATATATATAATTTGGTAAGTAATGGAGTATTCTTATGGACTTTAGTTGGAAATACACATGATCTTTAGTTAAGTATTTTTCAAGAATTATGAATATTTACCCAAATGTAAGTAATACATGAGTTCAAATTTAAGATTTTCTACATAAGAAACAAATCATAATGATGCTATACCCATAACTTTTTTTGCTAACAAGCCAAAATTATGTGTTTCCTTAAGAGAGCATTTATACAACTAAACTATAGATATAAATATCTCAATATTTATTAAATGAGAGGTAGAAAGTAACATTACTAGCAAGTGTCAACTCATGGACAGCATTTGAATGTGTAATTACTAGCAAGATATATTAATATTACAAACATCATTGTTGAACAATGTTTTGCTTTATTACACTAAAACTAAGATAAATTATCCATAGGCTAGGTAGAGAAACCTAACTTTTTAGCTAAAATTTCAATGAACTAAATTATAAACTTAATCCAGCAGCATCATAACCAATAAACTGTGCCTCAAAAGGTCATTTTACGCCTAAATTACCAAATCACCAAACATCAATACTTCCGTGCTACCAAATGGCTTCTTTCTTTTCTTATAAGCATTTACAAGTGGAATCAAAGAGTAAATCTCTTCCCCATTTTATACAATTGTGAAGCTCCGAATAGTTTGAAACAGTGTCCAAGCATTAATAAGCATCAGAAATATCGTACCAAAAAAAAAAAAATTCCCCATAATCATTTACACGCATAGTATGTTCCTAAACCATTCTGCACACTTGCATATAATCCTTTCCTCCGTGTGTGCCTAACAACTCTAACAAAAAAGAGTAAAAAACCCCCAAATTCTTCTCCATTCCAATATGAGGTCATGAAACGAAATTATGCAAAAACCTAGAGAATGCTCAAGTGAGATTGATCGATCTAACTTCGTTCACCTCCCCAACAGTTACATAAGAATTCATCTTTCCTCAATAATTTGAGTCTATCTAAAACCCGAACACAGAGTAATCAACAGATATACTAGGGTTTACCATCCAATCAAGTTCATTCAAACCACAATTTCTCATGATGAAGACAAACAGATACGTACAAGAACTACATCTGATTTCTACTATTGACAAAAATTGAGGCTTACCTTTAGCTGAGACAGAAGATTGGTACAGGTATCAAAATCCTTACGGATAAAAGCCGCTTTGAATCGCTCGAACGCCATTTCTCTCTCTAGATTTCGCTTTCTTTCGGAAGAAATGAAGCTGAATAGCTGATGCATACCTGATTTAAATCAACCATGAAATTGAGGTGGCTAACATCCAGGCCCAACCCAATTATATCAATTTTGGCCCAATTAAATCAATTAATTTAAATTCTTTCTTGATAGTATACATTATTTAGAAATCTACTCCCTCATAATTTTTCAAAAAAATAAAAATAATAATAATAAAAAAATAAAAAAAATCACCCTCATAATGTAACGATGTGTTCGCTAGGAAATTGGAGGACAGATTGTGTGTTTAATAGATTGGTTAAATAATGAATTGTGAAATTGATGTGTATCAGTTTGGGAGTATTGGGCCTGTGTTGTTGTTGAGCGGATAGTATTTCAATACAATAACTTAAATTAGTTTCGAATAATTTAGTTATTAATATTTGAATCAAAATAAAATTGAATCGAAATCGAATGCGAATGCGAAATCGAATGCGAATGCGAAATCAAATATCGAAATAGAAATTGAAATTAAAAAATTGAACAAAAAAATTTATAAAAAAGAAAAAAAGAGAGAGATTTGTCCGCCGAAAAAGTTGGGGGTTCCTAGTTTTTGAGCATGGCAATGTGAAGGCTCTAATATTATATGCTGAACGCAAAGTTACAGTTTTACCCTCGCCTCGATCTCCACCATTCACATTTTTTCCAAACGACGGTCTAATTCTAATATTTAACTAACATATTCGATCCCTAATTCCTTGTCCTACTCCTACCGTGTTTGGGGATTAGGGTTCGTTGTGAAATTGAGATTGAATTAGCGATAACCTAGTTCAATTTCTGAAACTGTTGGGTGAATAATGTCAACAACAAGACCTACTGCGGCGGAGAGGGCGGCTAGGTTGGAGGAGCTGAAGAAGTTCCTGGAGAAGTTTTAGCAGCGCAGCGCGAGGATGAGGGAGAGAGCCGAAAGGAAGGCGGAATTAAAACGACTTGTGTTGTCGGCGTCGCCGCCGCAAACCGAATCGCAGCCGCCGTCGATTGATGTGCAGAAGCCGGGGAAATGAGAGGAGAGGAGAGTTTGCTTGGTCTGGTACCTGATGAATAATACAGAAAATAGCAAATATTTTCTTTTCTTTTCGTATTCAGTTTTTATATTGCCTTTTACTTAGTTGTTTGTTTAGTGTTTTCATTATGGTGGATGGTAATTTTCTTTTGAACATTCATGTTTTGTTTTGTCAGTATAGGCTTTGTTTTGTAGGCAAGATGAAGGCAAGATGAGATGAGTCATCTCCCTTCATCCGGCATTTGGTAGCATTTTACGAAAAGTGAAAAGCTCGAACATCATCTACCCGGCCTGTCGCTATTTACTGTTTTTCCCACTTGACTCAACTCTCCAAAATGATGAGTTGAAGGGAGATGATCTCTTCTCACTTTGTAATAATAATAATAATAATAGGACTCAATAATATTTTAATAATATAGATTGTAGTTGTTGTTAAATAATAATAATATTTTATAGATATTGTCGGTTATAATTCTATAATTAATAAATAAATATGACTCAATAATAATAACAATAATATTATTAATAATAATTCATTATTATTGTTATTATTATTAAAAAAAATTATCTCATTTTGAAAGATTTGCTACCAAACAACATATGATTTATTCATCTTGAATACTATTCATATGACTCATCTAAAGATGAGTCATCTATAGATGACTTCAAAAATGTACCAAACACTGTCTTAGATGTTGCACCTCCAATCCAATCCTTTGATGCCATAATCACAATCACTGCAATTGGAATATACTACTATAAATTATTGCTCACCTCTACTCTACTCTACTCTACAGTAGTATATTATATACTTATTTCAAGTGCATATTTAATTTAAACCATATAAATAAGTTAAGTTTGTTTGTGAGTATCATATCATAGTTTAAAAATAAGTTTGTTTGTGTCTATAGATTAGATAGAGAGAGTATCATAGTATCATAGTTTATAGTAGTATGAGCTACCAGATCTTTCAAACTTGTTTTGCCTTGTTTACAATTGAGTAGTAAATATCAAAAGTAGGTAAATGAATCCAATTGCAACAATAGTGATGATTGATTGAAATCACTTAAAGCCAAGCCAAAATATATGAGCATTAAGAGATGGGTGAGGTTGTGGCCAATTAATTCGAATAGGTTTGTTTGCCTCACAAAAACAAAGTTGATCGATCGGCCTTTGTTACTATTAAGAATAATAGCATCTTGAAGATAATTCGGCGACAGAGAGAAATCTTGAGAGAGAAATGGATCCTCCTAGAACCACAGAGGTTTCCCAAACCTTCGTTCGTGCAATTCAAAGAGGCTATTATCCGTAAGGATGTTGGTATCTTCTGTCTCAGCTCAAAGGTAAGCCTCAATATTTTGTTATAGTACAAATCTGATGATGTAGTTGGTATATCTGTTTGTCTTCATTATAAAGCAATTGTGGTTTCGTTTCAATAAACTCAGTTGGATACTAAATATTAACCACTTGAAAAATGAGGTCAGAAATCCTGAACATGAGGTAGTATGTTTTATGAGAAGAACACGAGCTAATGAAAACCAGCAACAACACAACACACTTCCGCATTAAAATCCTGAGAGAGTTGAATAGGTAATCAAAACAAGCAACTACTACTAACACAACTTCAACCGTAAAATCCAAAGCTATTACAAGAAACAATGGGGTCCACTTCCATAGACTTAATGCCTAAGACAGGGCAGGAAGTTTACGAGTCAATAATACTGTTAAAGCTTCACTACATTTAACCAACCTGGTCTCTATCAAGATGAACAAATACACTAATGAAGCTATGAATACCAGTTCATCTTGGATCCAATACCAACCTCACTCTCAAACAGAAACAGCCAACCAAAAAAGAAAAAAACGAAATCACCTCATCTTGTTTTTCACGACCCTAAGCCTCGTAACCTAGTACCTCCTCGGGAATCGATCCATGAACCTTCCTGAAGGGCACTCGAATGCCAGATGCCCTCTCCCACCACAATTGTGACATATAGTCATCGTAATACAATCTCGACTCATATGACCCACCTGTTGACAGTTCCGACAAACTATATCCCTAAATCCGTGTCCTCCTCCTCCTCCTCCACGAAATCCACCGTGGTCTCTCCCTCTATCTCTGTCTTCGAGCATATTAGCCTTTGGACAGTCTCGAGCCACGTGCCCAGAAATATTGCACATGTTGCACACGGGCTCGTTCTGACAGTCACGTGCAAGATGACCCGTCTTCCTGCAGTTCTTGCATGCCTTGTCGTTGGTACAGTCAGCTGCCATGTGTCCTTGCTTGAAGCAATTGTTGCACAGCCTCAAGTCGCCAGGTGGCAGCTGAGGAGCCGAGCAGTCTCGGGCACGGTGCCCTGCCTTCCCGCAAGTGTGGCAGATGCCCTCATTTGGGCAGTTCCCTGCCATGTGACCCGGCTCCCGACAGTTCCAGCACAGAGATTTTGTGGTGCATTCTGATGCAATGTGCCTGATACACGTGTCGTAGAGAAAAAGGTTAAAATATGCTTCTCAGCCTAAGGGCTGTATGAATCTAACGAAGCATATGCTGAAAAACGATTTAGGTATAGTTGCATATTAAGGCACCACTTTATTTCCAAATTTGATTTACAACATAACTTTCAAAGTGAAGCAAATCCATAGCCAACCTTTCAGTTTGTTGCAATCAGGATCGCCCCAAATAGAAAGATTAGCTTTGATCTTGATATGTATTCAAAGTGATGTGGTGAACTAAATTTAAACCAACAAGTTATATGTAACTTTAAGGGACTTCAATGAGTTAACTAGCTAAATATAGATGAGAAGTATATTCAAGGACACACACTAAATATGCACATACATTTCATATAGGAAATCTGCTTTCGAATGAGGGAAATGCTAGTAGATCAAGACGTCATGTATAAATAAGCAAATTTGAATGACAACCAACTATATATAACATGACCAAAAACAACTAAGGCGTTGATGTAACAATACATAAGAGATGACCAACATCTCATGTTCCATGCGATAGATTGGGCTCAAAAGTTGTTCAAACATTTAGCATTTTAATGGAATGCATGCAGCAACTCAGTTGGGTTGGCAGTCGTTGAAAAATATGTTGGTCATTCTAGGTCAGAACATATTTAGTTGTATCAACCAACTTAACATCATATCAAAGATACTCACCCAGGAAGACCACAATTGTGACAAATGGCCACATTGGGGCATTCTCTAGCATAGTGACCAGGCCTTTTGCAGTTTTTGCACAGACTGTTCTGGCTGCAAAAGAACAACACACTAAGGGATTTAACATGTTTGTAATGAAAATCCTCCAACATTGATTATGAGAAGAGATATTAAAAAACAAAAATGATGAAGAAACAGGGCAACTGTAGATAAATTTGATAAGTTCAATTGAGAGATAATCAGACACACAGAAGAAACTAGAAACAGCATCACATCCACTTTCCTTACAATGATTCCTTATACCGACTGCATCTTCCTTCCCAAACCAAATACTAACAGTGATGCAAAGTCACAAACATGCATAAGAATGAAGACCACATAACCTGAAGCCCCGTCTTGTCTCCCGTCTATACGGTGCATCGCGATAGGAACTCCGCTGAGTTCGCATCTTACGATCCATCGGACTCCTGCTTCTGCTCCTGCTCCTGCTTCGGCTCCTGTTGTCTAAGCTCATTTTCAGAACTTTCCAAGTCAACAAACCAACACCTCCAAGCAAAATATCACCACCACCACAGCTGCTGCCTCCTCCCTGTCCACCACAACCACACACCCAAGACCAAGTCAATGACCCCCGGAAATTCTTTACTCAATCCTTCATGAATCACACACCAGATTCCACACTACAAGTACATTTCTCAACAAGCAATGCCGCCATACATCAATTACAGCCTGCTCCGTTTACATTCTAAATATAAACATATCGTTTCATCCGCTGCATCGCAAACATCTCTAACTAACACATCACAGCAAGATAAAAGCTCAAAACATCCTCACTTCAAGACAAATCAGCCAGCAGTTTAAAATACACGCAGCAGATTTTCCACCAGATTCACCCTTTTCTTTACTTCACAACCACCCTACCGCTGAGGGTAATCAACGATAACAATAGAAGAGAAAGGGAGGCAGAAATATATCAAAATGGCAGAAAACTGGTGAATAAGATCCACACAACAATTCAGGTTTTTACAGGACGAATACTCAAAAATCCTCCTCCAGTCATCTTTCGAATATGCTAAGTTCTTTTTATTCTTCCATTTTTCTCCATCTCGCCTAATCTGCAGAAGTCTAAATCTTCACCCGCAATTTAACATAAGGGAAAGGAAAGAGAGGTTGATCGAATCATTGTGTTATTCTGGTCAAATATAACGTTTTCCTAGTAATAGATAACAGGAGTCAAAGTTGACATTGATGGTGTACATTAAGCAACAAAATGAGTTCTTGAACTTCGCGTGAACACCAAAATCAACAGTCATGCACATCGTAGTGCTTAAGACTCAAGTAGCACAAGTTATCATAAACTTACGGTTAACAAGGGGTTTGTGATTAATCAACTGAACCAAGGTAACTAGTCATCATAACAAACGATGATGGAATGTGATTGCCAATTAATTTTCAAACTGTTACTGGTTTTTTCATGCGTATTTTCCTTGTTTTAGTTTTTTTGAGGTGGAGTGGGAAATATACTAGAACTAGAACTAGAAATAGAACTCACCCATTTCAAATCTAAGCAGAACTTTCCCACAAGCTTAATCTATCGATGCCTCACTTATATTTTACTATCAACTATTAGCTTGACGAAACTGGGCAGAATACTAGGTAACAAATAGAAGACTGACATTCAAACGAGAAAGTATATGAAACCAGCATACAAAACCTAGCAGTAGCTAAACACCAAACGTGAACTACTCCGTAAAGATCTGTTAAATCAAAATACAATAGATCGGCAAAATACATCCTAAATCTGAAACCCTAACTCGGTTTCGAAGAGCATTAACCATCAATTACGATAAGACCAATGCAAATAGAGCGTACGGTGAACAAACGCCAGAGAAAGGGAAAAAAAAAACACATCAAACAAAACATTCCATCGAAAAATCTGTAAATCTAGATTCTAGATAGAATAATCTCTGATGTAAACCTACTGAAGATTTACGGTACAGCTACGGCGCGTTAAAGAGACAAACCTGCTGCGGCGCAAGTTAGCGCGGCGGTCGCGCGTTTCGAGAGGGCGGAGCGATTCTACGTCGTCGATTTGCAGCGAAAAGAGCTCACAGAGTCACAGGTAAGACGAAACCAGCTTAAAGGAGGGATTTAGATTTATGATGACGAGAGCATTATTTTTATGCCTTATCTTAATGAGGAATAGTACTTAACTTTAATAATACAAAAAAAGAGAAAAAAAAAAAGAGTAGTACTTAAAAATAAAAATAAAAAATAATGTCAAAAAGATACGTTAATATATTCAAAAAATATTGACACTAAAAGTCTCGGGTTCGAGTAATCAGTGACTCCCTATATTTAAACTTCAATTAATTGTATTGAAAAAATATAATTCATCTGTTCCGTTTAAGATGACATGTGTCGTTTTAAATGGGGCGGATCGATTATTAAAAATGCTGAAAATAGATTTGCAACACTCGATTATTCGCCCAAGTTCTTATCAATCAGTTGTTGAAGAAGGAACTTCCAACTTACTAGTTGCTTGAAACTCAACTCGTATTTTTGAACCTATTTTATCAAGTCGGAGATATTTTTTGGCCATTTTTTTCGACTCTATCCCTAATCTTTCGTTGTTTTAGCTAGACCGTCGGGACAATGATGGTTTCAAAAAAATATATATATATACCTTTGGAATCTTACGTCAATTAAATTATTTTATGTATATAAATTTAAGATTAGGACCATAAAAGCATGGTGCAAATAATTTTCTGGGTAAGCATGCATAACGTGATAATGAGATTGAGTCGTGCATTTTCTCAAATAACCGCAAAAGAAAAGAAAATATGCTTGCTCGATCGCCATTGCTCATGATTATTTTTTTCCGACCATCTTTTAAAAAACACTAAAATCAGATTTTTCTAAATTTAAATAAAAAGTGGGACTTATGTGTCCACATAAGTAACAAACAGAGTATGGAATATCAAAATCATGAAATATGGTTTGAATGTGTTCGACTCTTTAAAGAGTCTCTCACCGTCTCACGTAATTCCCCAATTTTTATTTGGTCAAATAAAAATTTATGTTTAAATTATGAGGCAACAACAGGCATAAAGAGTTGAAAAGGGGACGACGGATGTAACTGCAGCAAAATTGCATATGCTAAAAGCAGCCCTCTAAAAGTCTAAAACTGCACAAAGTTTACAAATTTTAAATACCTACGTAAATAAAGTCGAATTCCAAATATAGATGAAATGAGGAAAAAGCGAAAGAAAGATATGTAAAGCTACGCACTTTCATTTTTTCTTTATCAAGCATGCAGAAAATCACAACGCGGCCCTTTTCTACACCGCCCGTTCGCGTTGAATGGACACAGCTTCTCCCCTTTATTAAGTCTCTGACCGCCGCCGGCACCACCACTGCCGCCACCTCTGTTGTTCCAAGGGCGACCTCCGCCGCCGCGCGGGCCTGAAAACTGGCCCCCGCCACCACCATGGCTCTGCTCACCATCCCAGGGAACCCACCCTTGGTTCGCATTACCCTGCCCCGGCCCTGGCGGCCCCACGTTTCCGCCTGGAGGGCCCCACCCATTCCCAGGGGCTGGCCCCGGGACTGGTAGAGGGCCAACCCAACCTTGAGTCGGAGGGGCCCACCCAGGATTCGTATTGCCGGGAACCATCCCTTGCATATAGTTACCTCCGGGCGGAGGAACCCAACCCGAAGCATTTGCAGGGGGCGGTGGCCCCCCTTGCATGGCAGGGGGGACCCAGTTCACATTCGTATTCGTCGGATTCACCCAACCCATGTTTGGAGTACCCTGCATCGGGCCCCACACAGCGTTCGGGTTTTGAGGTCTCACCGCCATGGTAGTAGTGTTGCTCTCCACAGCAGGTCCCACGCCCCACGAAGCATTCGGTGTTGTAGGGGAATGCATGTTCTGTTGGGTACTCTGAGCAGTTGGTCTCCACACATCAGGTTGAACCGGGCCCGGGTTCAGGAAGCTTCCGGAAGAACTCTGAGCATTTGGTGGGGCCCAACCATAACCCTGTCCAGACTGAGGAGCTCCACTACCCCAAACCTGAGTATCAGTGGGAAGATTCTGAGTATTAACAGCCTGAATTGGAGCTGGAGTATGGCCATGCATCTGAGCTAGATTTGGTTCATTCATGGAGGTCGTCTGAGTCTGATTATGAACCGGAGCTGCAGAATTCACCGAGATTCCATGTTGAGACATCGGTGTAGGGCTAAAATTGGTATTTTGCACGACCGGATTCAAGACCGATGTGGGATTAGAAGTATGAGTTGCCAGATTAGGTGAAAATTTAGTAGGAGACGGAAGCGCTCCGTTTACAGAAGGTGACTGAACTTTAACAGTGAGATGACTTGCTTCTCCTCCTCCGGACCAACCTGTGTTGCTTTGCTTCGGAGTCGGAGATGGAAGGCTCGCCGTCTCATTCCCAGACCACTTATTATTAGAGACAGAAGCCGAGCTTTGACTTAGTTTCGATCTCTCAATTTCTTGGTGTGAACCCTGCGATTTCATCGTCTCACTCGGAAATTTCCCTGCCAATGCATCAACCAGAAGTAGCGAGTTTTCTTGCTTCTCAGTTGCTCTCCATATTTTTAAGTTAGCAGGGAAATAACCAGTGTTGTTCCATTTGCGCAGTTGTACCATAGAAAAGGGTCCTTGTACTTTTCCAGAAGGATCTTGATATTTCCATATCTTCTCCGATTCATTAATCTTGACAGTAGGTTCTGCAACCTTAGCTGAGTACGAGCCTTGAGAGGGGAGAGAAGCAACACCAGAAGCATATTCAGGCTTAGTAGCGAAATTCAGCTTGTCGAAATTGTTTGATTCTTGAGTCGGTTTCTCTCTTTCTAAATTCCAAGAATTTTCGTTCACTATCTCACCAATATGACCAGTACCGGAAGAAAAATTATTGCCAGACAGGTTCCTGCTCGGTGTAGATTTTCCTGGATTACTCCAAGAATCTTTGACATAGCTATCCCTTCCGGGGGAGATGGGGCCCCTCCCTCTCTTACTAAAACCTGAACCTCTAGATCTCATGAAAGCATCTGCATAAAATGAAACAAAGGGTTAGAGGATGGTGGCGATATTGAGTAGCACGAGTGTGAAAGGATATGAAACAGACCTCGTCTAGCGTCTTCATTGTCACTGTTGTCATTATCTTCTGATTCATAAGTAGGATTCATCTTTGGATCTGCATGGATTTCCGGTATTTCCTCTAGTCTACGCCGACGCTCTTCAGGGGTCTTCAAAAGCTGTAACTTCTCTATACATTCTCTAAGCGTGAAAATAAGTCAAGGACGAACTACTCACTTTTTAAAGAAAAACAGAGCACCATAAAATATATTCTAAAGTTACTCGCCATAAACAAACTACAATCGTAAGCACTAAAGTGCACAATCAACATGGGACTATATGCGCCACTTACAACATGAAATACTGTGGTGGCAGGAAATCTTTTGTGGTATAAATAGTGCCTCTGAGGTTGATAAAGTTCCCATTTTCCTAGAGTTTCACCACAGTGATTGAGGAAGCATGTTTCAACATACTAAAAGAAAAAGATATGTATTAGTATTCAATAAAGCTTCAGCATAATCGTAGAATGAGTGCATGGTTTATGATAAACCAAAACCAATACTCTTACGAGGCTGTCAAGTCACCACTGTTATAACACAACCTAATATTCAAACTACTGTGGTGCAAAGACCTAGACACGGTAGGTAAATAGGAAGTAAGACAAAATGACATGCTTATTAGTCGAAATGCAGAAAAGGATATTCTTTTCGACGACCTAAATCACTTGCTCGATCACGAAGATGACTAAGCCGTAAGGTCTCTGATTCCAGCCACTGCATAGCACCATTAAACGAATTAACATAATGCAACAGACATGGTGGAAAATTTTCGCATGTCTTCACAGTTTACTGTGTTGTATGCATATTTCTTAATAAGATACTATTTGAAATTAATATGCACATGCAAAAAAAAAACAGAGAGAGAGGTCAGATCACATGTTCGGAGAGATTGAAAAACGGAGATGAGATTCCTAGCATGACCTTTAGTAGCCACTAAAATTAACCCAATACTGTCAAGAGAGGAGGTCTCCCTTAAGATTGAGCAGGAATGCAAATTAGGAAAGAAAAAAAAATCTCAACACGCTTGAGCATCATAACATGATCATGCCTATCACACTAGTAATAATCTGAACAGTACACGCAGGCCACTTCACTAACTTGCCCAAATATGAAAGACGAGTTCTAAACAAGGGAGCATGATAAGAAAATAAAAATCTCTATCCCATATTTATGGAGTGTTTGCTTAATCTGGAGATTCAGCTTCGGAAGTAAAGATGCATTATTCATGGACAGACATCTGGTGCATAAATAGTTTTGAACCACGAGGGGTGTGATATACCAACCAATAGCAACTTCTTAACTGTATTTACTGAAGTACATGGACTCTTCGAAAAGGTGTCCAAATTTTCTCTTTAAGCAACACAATATCAGGCCATATGGGTTATCAATTTTGATTTAAGCAAGGTAATTGTAAGCCTTCACTTTCAGAAAATACTAAAATGATAAAGCAAGTATAACATCAACATAATAGGAAAGAATTACAAACAGGCTTCGGGAGCACTGAAATACTTCAAAAAGTATGTGCTTCATGAGGAAATAACACACATAATACACTTTGTCATGATGAGAAAAATAAGATAAGCCACATAGATCATGCAGGTAATAATCTCTTTGGGTTCAAAAACTTTCAGAAACTCATTTGTCTTCAGTGGGTGAAAATAGGGTTAAACAACACAGATATGCAATGCAATTATATCCATAACATAGCATAACAATTTTCAAAAAATTGAATTGCAAAGATTTACATACATCGTTGACTCTGGCCACCTGTATTTCCATTGTCTTGTCCAGGATCCCACCCTGCAAACCACAAAAGTTATCTTATTTTAGCTGGACTGACAAGCCTACGCTACAAGAATAGAACGTGTATATACTTACCACGGTCAGTGGACTAATGAGATGGCACTTGATACTCTGGCGGAGACGTTTGCATTCATCCTGTCATATTCAAAGTTGAAAACATGAAAAAAATACAACTAATTTCAGTGGAACTTTCAAATATTACGATAATTTCCAGTAAAGCAAATGTAAAGCAGAAAAGTTATAAACAGAACGAGATATCAATCATTGTCATCATGAATATCCAAGAAGAAAAACTATTAGTTGCAATTTAGAGCGCTAAAAGTAACTGTTTCATGAAAAAGCTGATAGTCATTGATATAGCATGTCAAATGTCGAATCATATTCATCAGTAAACTTTAAGCAGAGAGTGACTTTTATCTCGATTATCTCAGGGTCAAATGCAATTAGTCGGAACAATTAGATAGCATCAGATTCAGATTTAGATGACATCATGTAGAACCTGCATACAAGAGATAGAAGGTATTCTCAATAGATTCAATTCAGTTACCTCTGTGAACTCCTGGTTTGAGATTGTATCAATTGATATAACCTCAGTCTTGTCTAGATTTAGGATCTCAACCATAATGTCAGTAGTTTTTTTGCCAACTTTGTAAGGCTCTGGTGCTTTGCTAGTGCCTGCAAACATAAAACCAAGGAAAAGCAATATCAGCTCTATTTTCAATAATATGGAGATCGCGGAGTTGGAATGGAAAGGCTAAGCTACCTCCAAAATATGAGTATTAGTCTAAAAGCACTCAAGGAAGAAAGCATCTATGACCGCTATGAAAATATTAAAAGAATATTTCTTACCTATAACTTGGACTAATCTATATAAATCCTGCTTTTGGTTACTACCAGATATTCTTATGCGTACAAATGTTCCAACAACTTTCTCACTGAATGTTTCATCATCCTCAAGTAGGTCCTCCATCAACTTCCTTCGCAGGTAGATCAGACCAATGTTGTGCATGTCAATGGCTGCATAATCATCAAGATTAGACTGAGGCCCCCGATTATCCCCTTTCTTGCGCGATTTACGTTTCTTATCTTTTGCGCCCTTGGTTAGGGTTTCAGGACTGGTATCAATATCTAACTGTTCATTCTCAGTATCAACAACACTCCCTTGCAAATCATCGTTTTGCTCATCTCTTACTAAAAAATGAGATTCGAGAAGCTTTAGCATTTCAAAATGCCCAACTCGAGGTTTTCCAAATAAATTTTCAAGTCTTGAATCACACACAATTTGACTTTTCCGACGAGGATCACGGAGCTTGTTTCTTTTAATATACTCAAGCAAAAGTGCTTGTACATTAAACTGAGATAGTACAGATGTGTCGCCATTTTTCATGTGCGAGACAAATTCAAGTAACTCCCTTGATGCCCACTCAGAGTTGTCGGATGAAGAAGCAGCTTTGTCCCCAGATGCAGCACCAGCATCAACTAGTCCCTCTTTTTTTGACTGGGATTTTGATTGTCTCCTTAGCTTTCTTCTTTTAGGTCTGATAGTTTCAGAGTTCTCAACCGAATCATCAGAGGCAGAATCTCCTTCAGGTGAGTCTATTTTCCTGCTACCAGACTCTGCTCCCTTCCATGGGTTTTTAGCCTCTGCAATTTCATCTGAGGTCAATGATAGTTTAGCTTTTAACTCTATGTAATAATCCTTGAAGAGAAACTCCCAGCTACTCTTGTCGTTGAAGTCAATTTGAGCCTGCACGTCTCATGAATAGCAGCAAGAAAAGAATCAGAATAATCGTCCATAGGCAAACAACAAATGACTGGGAAAACTAATAAGATTACTTAGCCAAGTTACAGATGTATCTCGGAACCAATTAGAAATCAGTTTCTGACGAGCACAACAATGAAGCGAGAAGACAAAACAGACACGGCAAACTAGGAGAAATAACATGATTAATGCACAGGCTATCTAATATTCCTAATCAGGAACTCATCAAAAGCTACTTTGATATTGCAGCATAAATTTTTTTGTTGACAGATTCTCATAGAAAGATCAATCAATTTTGCTAATGTGTGAACTTAAAATGAAACAAAATGCTGAAGATCACAGGATACATAAACCAATATTATTGAGCATCCACATCTAAGGATGTCTATTAAAGAACAAACATGCATAAGAAAGTAATGCACTTGATTAATAGGGCACATTTTTGTATCTTTGTCCCTCAATAAAGATTATTGAGCATGCATATCTATTGATCCTTGTGTCAAACACAAAAAGTTGGTGGTGCCTGGTGGTGAAGAACTAACTATGGTATAGATGTTTCTACACACCAGGTGTCATTAACAGCAGTAATCATATATTAAAAGTTGATACATTACAAAAACCAAGTCATAAGCACAAAGTAATAAGGAATGGGGGCAAGAGAGATCGTAGAAGGACATACATCATTGTCTCCCTGCTCATTGTTCTCAATCAGCTTAACAGTTCTTATGCAGGTCTCACAAAAACCTTTATTTCCTCTAACACATAAGATAGTTGCATCTTTAGTGCAACTTCTGCACAAGGAGAAAGTACAGGTATAGCACATATAGCGTGCATTCTTCTCACAAATGCTACATAAATGCCAACCTGAAAATAAGGAATATGTCCAAAAGTTATGCAGCAGGAAAAACTGCTAAACGGATTCATCATAACGCAGTATAGAAGGGCATCTAGAAGTATCATATTACAGCAATGAAATGAAAAAACAAATAACAAAGAAACAAAGTTAGTCATTTATGTACTTGCAAGCTACCGTAATAGATCATATGTAAGCCACACATGCAAATAGCAAAAGTGGAACACATAAGTAGTCATGATATCATCCAAGTCACAGCTTTAACGACACAATTATAGAAAAAAACTTTCACTTAGGGTTCCTAAGCAACTAGAAATCAAAAGAATGTGCTGAGGAATTCCTAAGCAAAGATACAAACATATTGAACCATTTCAGATATATTAAACAGTTTCATAGGAATTGATGATATTACACTTACTGATAGAGATGGTTATTCATAACGGAAGAAATTCAATATCTAGACAATATATGTAGTGATCCAGGTTATGTGAAAATAAAGCCTTTTTGACATTTATTTGTGATTATTTTGAAGTTAGACAGATTAATAACTGTAATAAGTTGAATAGTATAAGATTCTTAGGTAGCATGTTGTCAAGGTTGCTCCCAACCTCTCTACATGTAATATTCAAATCGAAACAAGCAGAGAGGATCATGATTGACAAATAGCAAGAGAAAATAGTCAATGGTTAGTAGCACTGGGTACACCCATCAATAACACAATTACAATCCACAAGTATCTTTACACTATAACCAAATATGTCCGTACCATTTTCGACATAGAGAGAAACACGTACCACAATTCCAGCGGCCCTTCGATTTAAAAAATGCTTCATCTCGATTTACACAAGAAGGATGATAAGCCTTCGGGCAACCTCTGTAAACACATAAGAAAAACCCAAAACCAATGTTAAACATGACAACATATGTGGTCACCAAAATATAGCTATAATACAAAAGGAACAATGTTGGGCAAATAGGGGAAGTTCACATTCCGCATCTCAGAAACCTTACCTCCGGTCACATAGCACAAGTTCCCCACCATCAAAACAGATAAAACAAACATCCTCTCCCACGGTCTTCCTTGAACCTCTAGCCGTGGCTTTAGTTATTGATGGACTTTTTATTAACTTTGCCCTCTTCCGCTTCCCTCCAGAACTTTTCCCTGATTCTGTCATTTCTGTTTCAGTCTCCATTTCAGTGTCTTGCGTCCCGGTCTCCTCCTCAGCAAGCATGGTTTCGTCTTCCCCATCTTGTAGTGCACTGGGTGAGTCATACATATCTTGAGCAGTCTCTTCGTCATCACTCATCGTATCCTCTGTCTCCAATTTGCCATCATCCTCTGGCGTTTTAGAGTCAACAGAGTTTGTCCCAGTTTCAGTTTCTACTTCAGCATCTTCTAGTTTGATATCTCCTTCAATGGGGTCTGCTTTTACTGATACGTCTTCTTTATATTCTGCCTCATCCAAAGGCTCGTTGTCTAACTTGGAATCACTTGAAACCTTCATACTAAGGTTATCATCCTCCACTATCTGACTCTCCTCAGCAGCCACTGATTTATCCTCATTTCTTTCATGACCACTAGCTTCTCCCATGCCATCGCTAGATTCCTGAACCTGCTCTTGTTCACCGACATTAGCTAGATGAACGCTGCCATCTGTTTCGATTTTAGTGTCTGGTACTTCTCTCATAACCTCACCTCTTACCTCTTCAACTTCAACTTCAACTTCAGTTGATTTTTCAGCTATCACGAATTCCGAATCATTTGCCATGAAATCACCCTTCTCTTCTGCAACTTCATCACTCCTTTCAGCAAATTCAGAATCATTTACCTCAGCAACTTCTTCGCTCCTTTCAGCCACTCCAAATTCAGAATCATTTTCCATCAATGCAACTTCATCACTCTCGGCAACTTCATCACTCCTTGCAGCTCCTCCCAATGCTCCAACATGCTCTTCATTGCTCAACTCCTTCTCGTCATTATTCCGCGCCTCAGCTTCCTCCATCGCCGGATTCAGTTCGCCACCTCCCACATTTGCATCCGTTTGCAACTCAGAGAGCTGCTGCTCGTAGCCTGCATCAGTATCTGCCACCTCCATCTTCGCATCAACCGTTGGAGTAGATACTTCCTCTTCTTTCTTTTCAAGTTGTGGGTCCACCGGAATTTCATCCCCACTAGCGTCCATTTGAGGCTCGGAAACAGTAACATCCGCCTCCAATTTGGCATCAATAGCTGGTACAATCTCTTCTTCCGTTTTCATTTCAAGTTCATCTTCAGCTACTAATTCATCGCCTTCCTCGTTCACAAGTGCTTCGTCAGAAGCAGGCGCAGTCACTCCGTCAGCAACCACCGCCTCACTCTCGGCATAAACCACTCCGTCAACTCCTTCCTCCTCCGTTGCAATACTCGGGTCCCCATCTTCCGAAGCAATCGCTCCACCGCCGCCGTCCTCCGCCACAACCTCCAGCTCACTCTCCGCCGCATGATTCTCCCGGTCACCCTCCAACCTCCCTCCGGCAGCTTCTCCCTCCCCACCGGCAATCACACTCGAATCACCAAATTCCGGAGTCGAGTCGCATTTGACGGCGCCATCCACCACCGAAACTCCCAAATTTTCCTCATCCATTTTCGGTATAATTGTTTGTTCACGTCCAATGAAGATTCTTCATCATCTACTGTGGGGGAAATTAATCTATCGTTTTCCCTTTTCTTCAAAACCCTAACCCTAGATTTTCTTCGCGCAGAGCGCTCGTGTGGGGGAGTTCTTCGACTCTAGAAAAGATTTCTGCAATCTTCTGCGCGAGGGTTTTGGAAACGAGATACTGATTTCAGTTTTCGGTATTTTTTCTTTATTATTTTGTTTAAAATTGATTGAATGATAATGGAACTCTCTTTTTAGAACAAGTGAAAAAGGGTTGTTGATGGAAAAGGGCCAAATATTTTGGGCTCTGCAGATTGGGCTTTTGCTAATACTATTAAATATGTATATATATATAAAAATGATATGTTACTCACCTCAATGTAGACATAAGCATCTTCTTCATTTTTTCTATTCGGTATTATTTTGTTCAATTTTTTCGATTAATTTATATTCTAATATCATATAAATTAATATAAAAATTATTAAATCTACAAAATAAATAAAAATCGAAGCTCAATTTGTCTTATTACTCATTTTTCGATGTTATAAGGAAAAAAGAACAAATCGAGCTTTGATTTTTATTTATTTTGTAGATTTAATAATTTTGATATTAATTTATATGATACTAGAATATAAATCAATCGAAAAAATTGAACAAAATTATGTCGAATCGAAGAAATAAAGAAGGTGCCCACGAAAGCCTACCAAGAGGAGTTTATTAATTTTTGAAGTTTTTTTTTTTTGATACTACGAGTGTTATAGTATCTCGTAAAAAAGAAATTTTAAAAAGTTATTTTAAAACTCATCACGCTTGAAAACGCTTGTCATACATGCTAAAAATAAATGATTCAAGTTACAGAGGAAGCACTATTTAATCCCATTTTTCCTTTCGATTTATATGTAATCTTATTTACATCTTTAATTATCAATTTCATCTTTTGTTAATTGTGGCAAAATCGACAATCCAATAGTGAAAAAGGTCTTCGCTATGGAGACAACGTATAATCACATATTTCGTTGAGAAGTAGAAAAATGAAAATCGAAAACAGAAAACACCTTGTATATGTCGAATTTGAGGAATATAATTAATCGATAAAATTATTAGAAATAACAATTAATATATGAATGATTTGATAATACATACAATCGAGGAAAATGTTAACTTTTTATATTAATTAACTTTTTATATTTAATTATTGGACAAGAAAATGTTTTCGCTAATGTTTCTTGGTGAAAAAGGAAAAAACCTTATGCCAATTCCAATAAAACCCTCGTAGTCGTCGACCTTCTCCTCTCAACAGTAAAAATCAACGATTTTCGTACTAATTTTTATTTTTTATTTTTCTCTTTTAGTTTGAATTCGTAAGAAGAAAAAATCGATGGCTTCTCGCCTTCGCTTGCTTCGATCTGGATATCAGCTGTCGAAATCGCGAGGCACTACTCCTGTTTCTTCGAAGAATTCAACCATGTTCTACCGCAATTTCTCGTCGAATTCACCGAATGGTCCTAATCGTAGCCCAATCTATCTCGTCGACACTCTTGCTCTGGTAATTCTCTCTCTCATTGTTCTGTTTTTGGAAGCATTCATGTGCCTAGGATGTAGCTGAGAGTGTAGAGAGGTGCAGTTGACATTTGAAGAAGACAGATATTCTATTCTAAGCTGTTTTCATAGTTTACTTTAGTATTATTTCAGCATTTATCAGCATATGGTGCGAATTAAGGTCCTTCCACTGTTATTATATTCTGAAATAGCACTCGCTCGAATACATTTTTGTGCTAATGTGTTCGTAAAAGTCTTATCTACGTCACTAGCTGTTTATATGCATTTAATTGTATATTGATGTTCTTTGTAATGTATTTGCATCGATGGTATCGGTATTGAAATTATATGCGTTTATTATAATGGATGAATTATAATACTGTGCACGTTCTGTTTCGTGTATAGTGTTAGCTAAGTCTACTTATTTTGTTGATATTTTTTTACTTGATGATTTGTATTTGATGCTGTCTCTCTCTCTCTGTCTCTCTCTCTCTCTCTCTCTAAATGTGTGCAGATTAGGAGCTTAGAAGCACAAGGCATCAATACAAAGCAGGCAGAGGCTATAACATCTCAAATGACTCTAGTTCTGAATGTCAGTATGGAATACATATTGCAAAACGTGGTCTCAAAACCCGAGATGCAGAAAGTAAGAGTCTACAGAATTGTGAAACTGATGAGTTCTTATCCGATAGTTTATGCTACATATAACTTACGTTTGTGTCCGTGGAAGTGATGATCATAATGTTTAGATGATGATTTAATATATTCTTTTGTCTAATGTGCATGTTATTTTTGTAGGTTATGATGGCTACTGATAAAAATCTTGTACAGTTGAAGTCCGAAATGCAAAGTTGCCTGGTAATAAATTGTTAACGATTGATGGTTCAGCACTGATCTTTGATATATCTTGGAATGTTAATATATCTTGTGGTTCTTGATAATAATAACAAAAACTGAAATATAAAAGCAATGTTAAGCTAATATTGAACTATTTAGTCAGCACATGTATTCATGTGGTCGTCTACTCTTTATAATGTAGGACAACAGTTCTTCATCTTTACAACGTGAGGATGGAATTCTCCGAAATGATATTGATAGGTTACATGGTGAACTAAGGTTTGCCTCTTATTTGAACTAAATTGTCTGTGTACTGATATTCGATTATTCTCAAACAAGTCGTATTAAGTTAATGGCCACTTTTATGAATTAGGCATGAGATTGACAAAGTTAATTCTGCACAACGTTTGGATTTGAATCTTGAAAGAAGGTATGTGTTCCTAATTCCATTTCTTTGTTCTTCCCTTCCATCATGAAGAGTGTATATCGCTCGTCTTATTTATATTTTATGTGACATTCAATTTGATCAAACTAGGCGCATTGATGGGGAGCTTAGCGATATGAGGGCTAGAACCACTGATCTCATCAACAAGCTCGATAATGTGAGGTTTACTTTGTAACATGGTAGAAGTCGTAATCGAATTTACATTGTGATGTCGAGATGGTTCGCTTTTCCATTTTTCAACCCCTAACTAGCCTGTTATTTTGTAGGTTGTGATGGGAAATGAAACGAATATTGTGAAGTTCAAGTCTGAAGTACAGAGTTCCCTTGTAAGAATCCAATCTGGATGAATGATTGCTCCTGCATTTTGGAATTATATTAGGAATAAGAATATACCTTTTACTAGTCTGTCATTGCTTTTGCTAATACTACTTACTGGAGTCATGTAACAAACTCATGCATACCGTAATCAAATATTCGAATAACTTAATTGAGCATATCACTGACACAATCTATTTCGAATTTATTTTATATTGTTGATCTTGAATGTTTTCTTTAAGGAAATGATCTCTCTTTCTAATGCAGGATCGAAAGTTTTCGCTATTGCAGGGCAAGTGTGAAAAGCTCCAGAATGATATCGAGAAATTAAGTGGTGAACTAAAGTTTGTTTTCTAATTCGATGCAACGTTTATTTTGTTCTTTCACCCTATTATTTCCACGCAAAGCTGTTTCACTTAATGACCACTTTTTCTAATAGGCATGAGACTGAAAAGATTAATGCAGCACAACGTTTGGATTTGAATCTTGAGAAGAGGTATGAACTGAAATTCAGTTGTTGAATTATCTCAGATGTCGTAGTTGCTTCTCATGATTGCTTTATGATACCTAAAACTCAGATGTTGAAAGTCGCCTCGTAACAGTCCACATCTCCAAGTATATATTTTTGTAATGCTGTGTTTTTCTATGGTTTCATCGTGGTTATATAAAATCTAGGCGTATCGATGACAAGCTTTCCGATGTGAGGGCTGAAATCACCAATCTCTCCAACAAGCTTACCGAGTCGAGGGCTGATATTACTAATCTCTCCAGCAATTTTGACCGCAAACTTGAAATTGTAAGTAGTTGTTCTGTTCTGTTAATTTCGTTCCGAAAGTGAGTGAATATATAAAATCGTAACACCTACATTATTTAGCTTTAAACTGCATCGTCGAAAACTTTGAAATGAAATTGACGACATGAGATGAGAGGAGTTAACCAAGAAAAATCTGTAAGCTTCTTAATTCAACAAACTACTAGCTTTATTATAAAAAGATTTAATTATCTGATTCTGGGTACAGATGATTAAATTTCCATTGAGAACCTTATGATCTTGTAATTTATTTATGTATTCATAAATTCTTACTATTTGTTTATGTTTTTATTTATTATTACTAACATTTTATTTTTGGTCACAGGCAACTCTTTCAATGAAGGCTGATATAGCAACAAATAAGAGCGACATTACTAAATACTTTTTGGGGGCCATTTTCTCCTCATCTGCCTTCTGCATTGGAATATTATATCGTCTATTTTCAACCAAACAGTAAGGTACTAATTTATTGGTGAAGGTTTTTACTTTGCCTATTACCATATTAATACATTAAATTTGAATTTCTCATTCTTATTCTTTTTTTTTTTCTTGGAAAAATATAATGTTATTGTGCAGGTAGTCTATTTGGATTCGAGAAACAGAGATATTGACAGTAAATCATACTAGCAACCAATTTGAAGAATCTTTTGTTTGAGAGCTCAATTTTATGGAAATCTCAAAATTTTCTCAATTAGCTAGTGTTAGTATATTGTTTGTACTAGTAAAATTCAATAGAAGAGTACATCAAATTTAGAAGAATATGAATTTTTTATGGCATTTGGCGGGAATTCAATCTGAAATTCTAAACGCTTTCCGCTTTCTTGTACTCCATACATGAAATATTGTACGGTTTAAATCAATATTTTAAAAACCGAATCGGAAGTAGTAGCGGCAAAATTTTTGGATTCTAGTTTCTTAGTTGAGCTGTGGTCGAACCAATTGAAATTGGGAAATCGGACAAAATTGTTGAATTGGAAATTTGGAACCATGACCGGTTCTTAAAACACTAGTTAAATTGATATTACATTATCTTTGAGAATTTAGATTCATAAATTCGTTTAAACCATAAACGTAATATTATTTCAAGAAAAAAAAAAAGAAAAAAAGAAGCATATATTCAATTTACTATATGCTTATGTCATGAGATATACGGAGTACTCATAAAAAAATGTCAATCTTCAATTTTTAACATGGCATTAAATTCTTCAAGTTTTAGCAGGAACCAAAGTTTACTTTTCATGTTTATTTAAATCAAAATTATGGAATATGAAACTAGTGTAAAAAAAAATTGGGGCAAAATAAAACCGTAATGATTCCTAACCACTCCCACATGACATGCCTTATTCCAACTTTATGCAACACCAATAATTCATTAATTTCTTTCTCTAAAATAAATTAAATAAATAAATCATTAATTTCTTGTGCAGGGCCACTTGGATAAATACTTGCCTCTCTGTTCCAGTCAAATTTAGCCACTAACACATGAAACACTAGTCCCTACGCTTAGTTGACAGTAGTATTCCATCTTTTATTTTAATATTTTATAAATGTTATTTTATTGTGTCACATTTGATCACAACATATATATTATAATAATATATCATATTTATTGACGACAATTAAATAATATTGTCTGCATTTTGGGTATATAAATTTCCAGCCGAAGACGTTCATATAAATGTGACAATTTAATGGTGGCTATTGAATTAGATAAGACTTTAGGAGTGGCCATCATAGCTTATACCTTGAAAAAAGAAAAAGGAGAAACAAAAAGAAAAAGAAAAAAGAAAGAAAAAACTGAATATTCCGTTGTCAAATTATTCAATTTTGAAAATTTGATGGCATTATAAGAATTCTAGCCAAAAAGTGAGCTCCCATTGGAAGAGGTGTAGATAGTGTTTGACTCATAGATAATAGCCACTTAATTTTGGGATTAATTTCAAAAAATAAAATAAAATAAAATTTGGGATTAATTAACAAGGGATATAGGGATAGTGGCCATTACAGATGCTCGTTATTAGCATCAGGCTAATTTATAACATATCAAAAATGGCATCTTGCTTTTATTTTTGTACGAGTAATAATCATAAATACTACATCCCTTCATGATAAGTGATCCTTCTAGCTGATTTCAATCCTTCTAATGGTAGGTTTTAAAGTGAATTGTTTAAATATAATTTATTTTACAATGTACAACGACACTCGTACAGTCATAGTATACTATAAATAAATTAAACTCTAAAAACTCATTTTAAAATTATCAATACATTGGTTACCTCAACGATCGTATATAAATGTCTAAACTTAGATGAAATTAAATGACATTCGTTTGAATAAAGAGTTTCTTGTTTTCATTGTTTTTTTTTTTTAACGGTTCTTGTTTTCATTGTAAACAGTGTTTAACTTTTTTCCCAATTTAAGTAATGTCTTCTTGTATGAGTAATCATGGTTTAGAGATATAAACGCTAGAAAAAAGGTTCATATAACAGAATGACAGAAATCAAAATCGATTGGAGAGAGAGAGAGAGATAAATGCTTAAGTCCAAAGTGTTACCTAATCATGACCTAACAGTTTTATAAAAACAAGAGTTCTTACTTTAAACTTCAGTATAACACAACTATAACAACCTGGGTTCCTCTCTTTAATGAGTGACCCAGGTTCGATTCCCTTTGGAAACGAATTTAAGGGAAATATAAGGTGGCTTGGAGATATCTTGGAGTTTTTTGGGAGTTTGGTGTACTAACAACTAATCTAATATTTAACATTCGTCCGATCAAAAAAAAAAAAAAAAAACATTAGTAGTATATATTGGAGTATTAAAAGCTCTTAGATTTGATAAGCTTAGGAATGTCCCTCTACTCCCGGCTTAAATTCTAAGAGAACTTACTAAATTTTAAGTGCATTCGTAATTGATATGTCAGTGTCACGTTAATAATTTTTCTAAGTAGGCTTAATTTTTTTAAAAAAATTAATAATGTTAAATTTTTTGATAGAGTTTATATTGATACGGCATGTTAATAATATTTTCCTTAAATATATCATCATCACATTACCTATGAGTATATTAAGTATACACACAATGAACAAAGATTATTCATTAGCTTATATACCCTACGACAGGAAAGGAAAAAAAAAAAACACAATCTACTACTACTAGTGTAATTTTACAAAAGGGAAACTAAGTAACTTCTATTATCCAAATCTTATTAATTAATTATCTAATTAAACTACTGACACACATAAATCTTATTAAAAAATGTGGCTAATTTTTACTATGATTGTTTCAACAACTTACTTAAATATTTCAACCATGTGGGAGTTGAATTAAGCTTAGAAATCCGTATTAAGACATTGCAAAGGGGCAACAGCAAAACGGCAAAGGCCACACAACAAACTGTGGGGCCCAGGCCCACCTAATGACGTAAATGCCAAACGTGGGCCCACTCCCCCATCCCATAATATATTTAGCCTTCCCTCTTCTAATCCAATCAACGAATTCCTCGCGGGGTAAAATGGTAAATTCGCCACCTCTCCCACGTTGATGGATTTTGCCTTTTTCAAAGGCAAAATTGCCAGAAACCGCTCAACCGCTTTGAATTCTTCAACCTCACTACGTTTCCTAGTGAGGATGACTTCGCGGAAACATATTCAAGTGAAAATTACGTTTTTGCCCCCAATAATTGCCCTTGGCAAGATTTTGAGGTGGGAAATTTGTCATTGTCATGATAATGTCTATTATGTTCCCCTTCATAACTAGTGATAATAACACACTATTATTTATAGGAAAAAGATCCACCCCTTTTAGATTTCTGATTTAGTGCTGTAAATTTTATTTCGTTTTTATTCTAATTGATACTCCCTCCGTCACAAGTCACTTAAGTTCTTGATGAATTACGGGGATGTTTGGTTGATAAGATTAGATTCAATCTATGATTAGCTCAAGATTGAATCATTCAAGATTAAAATTAGTTATAGGGGTGATGTCATAACTTAAAAAGGAGGACAAACCTTGACTAATCTATATGGCAAGTCATGAGATTGAATCTTGGATTTTGTCCATCAAACCAAACATCATTGCATGAGATTAAAATTGTCTAGTCTCACTAACCAAATACCCGCATAAGGTCTAAAATAATTAAATGCTTCAAGTAGCTTGGGACAGAGGGAGTACATCGTTATGATATACATTGATGGATACTTCATCCGTCTCGCTCAAAGCATTCACTATCTTTTTGGCACAGTAATTAATAAGAAGGTGTAAAGTATTAAAAAGATCGACACTTTTTGAAGAGTTAATTATTTTCACAAATGGAAAATGGACGCTTTGAATGGGACACTCAAAAATGAAATGTGGATCTTTTGAACGGGACGAAAGGGAGTATATATATGATGGTTCCTCTGAGACCAATCTTATTTATATATGCGTTCATGTTTTTTTTTTTTTTTGTATTTGTATATATTTTTTGCAATTATGCTTATTTAAATAAGAAATTGTTTTTTTTGCGTAGTATGATTTATAATTATTATGTATTACAATTATGTTTTCTATCACGACAACCGTTGATGTCGAAAAAATCAACAGTTGATATTGATTTTTAATTCTCATCATATAATTGGTTGTTATATGATCCTATCCCATAATATATACTGACTTGTACTAATTAGTGGCACAATCTTGCTTAAACAAAAAGTTAGGAAAGGTTCAAAATTAAAGAAATATCAACGTACACTCAATAAAGTTGAAATTCGCGTGCACTTGCTTTTAACATATTTTCAAATTAACTATTACAGTTTTATGGTGAATAAATTAATTATGCGAAATACAAAATTACCAAAACAAAAAATTTGGAAATAAAAATGTGCGAAATTATCTTTAATTGGTAAAAACTAATTATCATCACTATTTAAAATTAGACTAAGACTGCAAAAAAGATGAATTACATTAAAGGAGAAAAGAACAACTAAACTCATAACCTCTCTATTCTATGGCCCACCACCAAAATTGTACATTTCGGCAGCCACCGGTTCACGCCTACCGGTCTAACACTACCACGAATCCTAAACCTCACTGGCTCTGAACCGCCGCGGTCGGACCGGGTTCGTCCATGGGAACCACCTCCTTCTTGCGGCGCATCTCCAAAACTTTCCGGTGGCTATTGGAGTGCAACTCCTTCGAATAAGTCGGGCTGAAAGCCGGTCGGTACTCCGGAAAGAGCCGGCCCGACTTGAACCGGACGCCGCAAGCGTTGCACAGCGTTTTCGGGCCCAACGGTCCGGTTCGCCACTGCGGGGTTTTCACAACCTGGCAGTGCGTGCATCTCCGGCCGGAAACCGGGCCGCCGTCGGCGTCGGTTTTCCGCTTCTGCTTCTTGACCGCCGGTTTTTCCACGCCGGAGAACCAGTCGGTATCGTGAACCGGGCTCGAGAACACAAAAGGGGGAAGGGTGGAAGAGCCGTTCGACGATGACGTCGTCGAGGATGAGTCGGCGGAGCTCAACGGCGGCGACGCCAGATACCACGGCAGACCGGTAAACCTCGGCCGTTTGCTCCTAGCCTTAACCGGAATCGGAACCGGAAAATACGGAGCTCGTATTCTCTGAGGCGGCCTGTGAACCGGCTGCGGCCGGTTCGCCAGCAACCCTCCGGTTTGCGCCATGAAACTCCCGGCGGGGCACAGTAACGATACGTCCGACGTGGAATCATCCACAAATTGCGATAGCCATTCCAAATTCTCCAAATCCTCAACCTAAATCCAAAAAAAAATTACAAAAATATCAGAATTAATTCGAAAAAATTACATGTTATTTAAATTAAAAAATACGTATATCTATATTTAAATGATTACCGGAACGGGAAGTTCGGCTTCGGCGGCGGAGAGGCTTTCGAAGTCGTCGGCGCCGGAAAAATTGGAAGAGGAAGAAGAGGAATAAATTGAATTCCCTTTCTCCGAAACGTCTTCGTCTTCCTCCTTCGCGAAGCAAAATTCCTGAAATTCCTTTTCGGGGAGGTCGAGGTTGAGCAGGTCCTCCACCGGAAAATCGTCGGAAACAACGTTGTTAACTCCGGCCAAACACCAAACGTCGTCGTTGTAATAAACCTGCGAATTCGTTTTCATGGCCATTTGCGAAAGGAAACTCGGCTTCAGCGCTCGCGCCTCAATGCACTCCATAAAAAAAAAAACTGCAAAATCGCCAAAAATTTATCAACAAAACATCCAATTAATTATACGAAACCAAAATTCCTCATGCACAGATACATATATATTAGTTTATACCTGGATAAAATTAAAACAGTAGGTGTTTTGAAAGAGGAGAGAGAAAGGGGAAGAAAAAGAAGATGAGCACAGAAATGAAGGCTGGTTCGTGGGCGAAACTGGTGGGAGTGTTAATGGTTTTATTTATTTTTGTATTTATATTTATTTTTCACTTTATAAATTGACGTTGAAAAAAGATCGTGTATCGTATCGTATAATGGTGAGTTGTAACGCACTGTATAATTGCAACTGAGCAAGATTTTTATTTTTATTTTTATTTTTATTTTTTTTAATGAAAAAAAGGGCTGACTATTCATGTTTTATTTTGCATGGAATTGGACAGGGGACCGAATCTACAGTTTCCACAAGGATTTTTTTTTCATTGACCTTTATTTTATTTTATTTATAGGAAAAGTCAATGATAAATTGGGTTATTTCCAATGGAGTCAACGATGAAATCAGAAATTAAATTGGAAAATGGGAAATTTGTAATAATTCTAGAATGACAGCTTGTAATTTGTTAGATTTACTTATTTACTTGTAATAGTTGTATTATTTTTGCTTAACCGTGTTAACTATGCATTGAATTATGGATTGATATGAGAGGATGAATTTTATCTTATATTTTCTTAATTTTGATTGCTTAGACGTGTTAGTTTTGAATTGGATTTTTGACTTTTAATTTTATTTGATTTGTATTTTGTCAATTTTCTTAAAAAAATTTGTGTGTATTTTATTTACTCGGCTACTATTTTTATGATATATGCATTGGGAAATAAAATGTAATGTTGAAATGTAAATTTAATTGAAATAACCCTAACTAGGAGAGTGGCTATTTATTAGGTTAATAACTTTTTACTTTGTTTTAGTTGAGGAAAATAAATGTTTGTTGGAGGAAAATAAGATATATCCACAAGGTAATTTTTTTTTTCTTTACGTAGAATATGCTAGATATATTCTACAAATTAATTACTCGGCATGGGCATAATATATATGTACTGTTTGATGTTATATTCACGTTGCGACTATATACCATTAAGTAGTGGCGGATCCTCAATTAAATCAATTTATCAGTATAATTCGAATATAAAATTCCGGCAAGATGTACACTAATACCTAAAAATTTCGACGGCTATCGTGAGGGTTTCATCCTACGCTCGTCTCCACGTATGTTCGCCCCTGTCATTGAGTCCATATAAATCTCTCTCTCGGCTAATAAGATCGTGCATGAGGTTACAACTGCATAAATCTCTCTCTCTTGGCCCTTTTTGTCGGCGAATTATATATTTTTTGTCTAAATTATCTCTCGTCTAACATTTATGTCGTCGACAATTAGTAACTTTTTAGTTATTAAGTTGGATTTGATTTTTATATCATTATTATTATTATTATTTGAATTTACCTGCAAAGTGTGATCCTTTTTTCGAAATCGCCGGTAACAATATATTATTGGAGTTAAAGATATATCAACTTGAGAAAATCTAGTCCACGCGTATATATGAAGGGGTATGGATGTACAAACCTCATTCTCTTGCACGCACACATAAGAAGACTAGTCGATTAGTGAGGGACTGAAGTACCCTCCATTTAACTTAAAATGACACATTTCAATAGTGGCTTTTCTGGTACGTTTTTTCACGCTTCTTGTTGATGGATTTTAAGATGGATTTTTGAAGAATTATTTCTTACGGGATACTGTCGTAGTATCCCGTAAGAAATAATTCTTCAAAAATCCATCTTAAAACCCATCAACGAGAAGCGTGGAAAAACGTGTCAAAAAGACAAAAAAGAAAAGTGTCATTTTATATGAAATGAAGGTAGTATGTAATTTATTGTGCAACCATATGATGCGAAAAATAAAATCTATATACAATAAGATTTTTTATTCAATTGTTTTATGTATCGATTAGTCTAATACTTATTGACAGAAACACAATAATTGAAATGTTAGACGATACCCCACTAAAAATAAATGTTGAAATTTATGTTTTTTTTTTTCTTTCCATTAATGTGTAAATTAGATTTAACACTTGTCAGAGCGTGGTTATATCAGTTCATTTTCAATAAAATTTGTATAAATAAATTGTTTGCTATGACCCTATCTATGGCTCTGCATTAATAAATGGGTCCTAGTACAAGAAAAGTACTATATTCAAGAATTTCGAGTTATCTCAATTCAGTCATCCATCTATCATAAGTAGATATGTATTACCAATATAGTATGTTTTTATATTTGTATAATATTCTAGCAACGTATACTAATGCATACAAAGATTTTACACAAATATCGTATAAATACACATACCCGATATTGGTAGTTAGGTAAATACTATCAAATTAAAACTTGTCACGGTTTCTACGTGTTGTTAGCATACTTAAAAAATTTGACACCTCAGAATCATAACTGATTATGCATGTAGTCATTAAATGCAATATATTCACAATTGAAAACGTTCACGTACTTTTTTTTTTTTGATTTAGTACACCATTGATTAATATATTTGAAAATATATAAATAATAGAAACGCTCTATTGTCTACTGTATCTATATTTAATGTGTTCACCTTTGATATGACAGTATTACGTTGAATTTAGTAGAATATAATTTTTTTAGTATGACTTAATTTTTAAGTTATATAGTATTTATAAAAATTGTCTTTAATTATATATTACTACTTTTATCTCATTTTATATTTTTTCCCTTATATATATTTAAAAAAAAAAAAAAACCACACTAGTATAATAAGAAGGAGAGAGTATATAATATTGTCACATTATATTAGTTGGGAACATATTAAGTATGCTCACGACAAGCAGCGGAACAATCCTCGTATAAATAACCATCCAAATATTTAAATTTCAGGGGAGAGTTTATATCGTGGATTTTATCATACATTTAACTACTCTTGTTTTTCATTTTAATGCTATTTATTATGCACATATCTAGTGACAAGTATATATATATACGGGGGATATATGCTTATATACGTAATATTATAAATGGGTCCATACGTATAGAATACAAACATACATTTAGTGAATAAAATATGTTTTTAAATCTCAACGAACTCAATTTATTATAATTGGAAAAAACTTGAACACTTGAGCTCAATTTTTTAATCACGTGAGTTTTGATATGACAAAATACCCCCCTCATCCATAGCTTAAGACACACAAAAAAAATGTATTAGAAATATGTCAAATCAATAAAATTGCACGTATTATATTATTAATTAAACTTTGTCCGTATTCCACATACTCACTAATCAAATAAATAAAAATATATCAAATACTAGTATTTTGTCCAGCTAGATCACATTTATATTACTTAAAATAGAAAATTAATTGATAAATGGATAATTATGGCGCTAATAGTTTTTGATAATTCAAATTTCAAAAGTGAGAGAAGTCCTTTTCTTTGGTTTGAATTATTTGTTCTCTTAACTTTAAGTGATTGATTAAATTTTTAGTCTTACCTTAAAATTTAGGTAATAAGTAGGAAAAGTAGGCAGCTTTGCCGCGTTCATCGCGCCGTCTATTTTGGTCTTTTCCCCAATAAACGAGTTTTTTTTAATTAATTAATTATTATTATTATTTTTTGTCTTTTATCCTATTTTTTTATTTTAAATAAAAAAAGTTGTTTTTTTTTTTAATTGAGATGTTGGACTTAACCGTCGTTAATATTAATTCAGTGACAAACGTCAAACAACCTGCGGTTTTGTACTAAATTTAGCAACTTAATTTTGGATACATTTTTTTAATGGATTATTGTAATCGTAACAGAGTTTATCTTATATTTGCACCTTGTAATGAATTTGTAGTTTTACTGATTTGATCAGTAGATGTGGACTTTATATTATAATTACTTTGATAAAGATAGACCATGTCCTCCCTAAATTAGTCTTGATAAATTCAAATGTTTGAATTATACATATATTTGATAAATTACTTTTATTCTTGAATTAATATAAAGTCCATCGATCTATATCTGACCTTTTTCTTTTTCTCTTCCTCACTTTTATATTATTCAAGTACGTTCTTTCTATACATGATCATATTTTTTTTTAAGAAAACTACAGAATGTCATAATGAGACCTTATTAAATTATACCTAATATAAAGAAATCATATTAAATCCTCACTTTTACATTTTAAGTGAGTCTCAAACTCCACTTTAATACGTATATACAATACTTTAATTGAGACCATTACTAAACTTTAAAATGTACACAATTTTAATATTTATCACATCATTACAAAATATTAAAATACGTGCTCGAAAAATATGGGATCTATTTATCGTGAACATAGGCACTAATATATTCTTTATATAAAAAAATTCTTATGTTCTCACTAATTTAATTTTTTTTAAGGTACCCGTAACATAACCACGACAAAATATGGGTGTTACTAAAATTGATTTAAACAAGAATATCAAATGAATTTTTATTTAAATTTTGAAATATTGGAAGTGGCTCCATATACTCAAGTAGCATCGAACAAACATAGTTGAAAATTAACGAAATGTCGTACGCGTTGCATGCATGATTCGTGCATATCCACAAAACGGTGTCGTTTTGCCCGACACGTGGGCTGCGGAAAACAATGGTTGTCTTTTCAAGTTTTACTTATGCCGGCATTGGCTCCGATATTATTCTATCCAATTAATTATTAGTAATTAGTCACATCCAAACCAACTTAATATTACTCCATCCGTGACTATGTTTGCTATTTTAGTATGTCTCATTTATTAGTTATATTTTTTTTTCTACAATTAACTCTTTCTTTAGAATTGATTATACCCATATATTTTTTCATTTAATATTTGTACTCAAACCAAATATATCTATTTAAATGGGACAAATGAAGTATTATTCTAAATTTTACTACTGCCTCCGTCCCAATTCAATAGTCATGTTGCTTTTCGGCACAATATTTTAGAAGAGAGGTGTTTAGAAATAAAGTACATTATTTGATATGTTAATACAAATTTCATTATTTTAAAAACAGAGCATCATAAATGCATAAAAATATATTGATGTCAGATCTTAAATGAAAGATCGTATCAAGACCTTTAATTTGATATAAAAATCGTAAAAATGTAAAAATTGAATAACAAATGAACAATTATGATAGTTTAAACTTTTAAAATTTAAATTATATTGAGATACGTGCTGAAAGATGAGTGAATGATAGGATGATTAATGAGCTAATTTAGTCTATTTTAGGAAACGTAACTACTGAATTGGGACGGCCCAATATAGTAAACATGACTATTGAATTGGAACGGATGGAGTAATATACTGCCCCCGTCCCACTTATATAGGGATAAGTTCCATTCTGGTCCGTCCCACTCATAAAGAGATATTATCTAAAATAAAAATATTTAACCTAATTAAAGAAAATAATAATTTAGTAAAAAAATGATATAAAAAATTAATAAATTTAGATTATAGATCATCAAATAATGATATTCAAAAAATTTCAAAAAGAAAAAAACTAAATTTAGATCTTTAAATAATGAGTAATTACCTCTATCTTAATTCTCGTGCCACACAAATGTTATCCCTATATAAGTAGGACGGAGGGAATTAAGTCACGAGTAATCTCAAACAAAAAAATAACAAAAAAAAGAAAGAAAGTAAAATCGTAAGTCTGCATGTTTGCTTTTGTTCAAGCGAAATTCTCAAAGAATCTATAATTAATTGAGCAATTTGGATCCTTTATATTGCACTTTCCTATTGCATCAACATATGATCCTCACTATTAAGAGCATTCGTAAAATCAGTAACAATTAGTTTATCACTATATGTATTTTAAAATATTTTTAATAAGTAACAATTATCCGTCGGTGCAATAGTTGAAAGCGAGTTCGGAATTACATTTAAAATTAAATTAATTAATTAATTAAGTACTAATATGTATGTATATATAAGAAGCATTAATTAACTTTATATACAAATATTCATCTAAATCAACAGAATCCGGCCAGCCCACAATAATTAACTAATGTATCGAATATTTTAGCACTATATATATACATAAATGATGTGTTGGTATATAATTAAATTAAACAAACAAGTTTAGTAGAGCCAGTCAAGTGGCCTACACGTTGATAAGCATAAGAAAAAAACACACAAATGCACTAAGATGAGTGGGCTGCATGACTTGGGCGCCTACCCCACTTTCAATTTATTTATTTATTTATTTTTATTTTTATTTTTATTTCCCTTCTAAGATTGTGCTATCATGCCACTTGCCCACCACACTACACACATATAAATAGGCTTCCAATTTTCCAAACCTAAATTTAGTCAAATTATATAAATTATTTCACAAGCTACTATACATAAAGATAATATGTGCAAGCTGCTGCACATGGGTGTGATTTACTCGGCACGTACCGAAAGTAACGGTTGCAGATTTTCACAATATTAAATAAAGAAAAAAAGAGTGTAATATTCAAATAATATGTGTATAATAATTAAATAGAGTCGGTTCTTATGAGAACTAATCTTTCGTTGAGAACATGATAGAGTGATGTTTCTCTATATACAAATTCATAAAAATTAACATTTTTAAAAATTGACACTTTTATTCGTAATAATATTAATACACTTTTATTACTTATAAAGATTGATACTTTGTGCTAGGCTCACCGTGAGTGGCTCACCTAAGTTTTTGCCATTCATGCATACATGCTTTCTTTTTTCTTACATGTAATAATGTTTCTTACTATGATCGTACTTTTGTAATACAACAAAAAATCATAATAAAAAAACGATTTTATATACTCCGTATATATTAAGAAGCTAGTGGAACAAAGTCTAAAGATCTACGAGCAAAATTGGTTTTGCTTATTAAATTATCCACTTAATTAAGTTGATATTGATTCTATTATTATAACCTCAACGTAGGCTTGTCAGTGGGTGGTATACCCGGACCCGGACCCGCTCAAAAAGCTACGGTTCCGGGTCCAGACCCACCCGTTACTCTAAGGAACCGGACCCGGACCAGAAAATTATAATTAAAACGGGTTCGGGCCGGGTAATTACCCATGGGTAATTAGGACCCGTTGACAATTTAAAAAAAAAATTGCAAAACCTATCGCAGCCGCTTCTCGTCTCTTTCTTTTCTGCACGAGCGGCTAATTAGGAGGAGGAGGAGGAGGAATTGCCCACGGCGCTAGACACGTTGAATAGCTACGGTGGGTTCTCGGTGGTGGGCCCCGACAAGCTTTCCCTGTTGTATCCCAACATAAACTTGCACCGACGTCGGAGTGGTGCAGGCGAATCGCGCCACACCATTGAAGCGGCTGCTTTATTATTTCGAGATTTATGTGAAGAATGCGGGGGCGAAAGGGCAGATTGCGATAGGATTTACGACCTCTGCATTCAAAGTCCGCCGTCAACCGGGGTAAACACATTTTGGGGTTAATTGCAGTAAAGTTGATTGCTATATTGCCACTTTTGTGTTTCTTGCTGTGAATTTACTCTTCATGTATTGAGTTTTTATTGGAATTTACCATTTTTGGAAGAATGCAACAATATTTGATAATCATGGATTAAAGAGCATTACATTTACACCCTGTTTCATGAGAGGAAAGGGGAGAGAGAAAGATTGCATTAATTGTCTTTTTTTATTTTGATTTTTTGTTAGAGTGAAGGATAATAGCGAAGTACTACCTCCATCTCATATATTTAGTCCACTTTACTATTTTGCACGTATTTTCACTGAAACCTAGTACAGGTTTTAAAATATAATTTTGTAGTATCGTTTTTTTTACGGGATACTATGAGTGTCATAGTATCCCGTAAAAAAAACGATACTACAAAATTATATTTTAAAACCCGTACTAGGTTTCGGTGGAAATACGTGCATAAAGCAAAGTGGACTTCTTACATGGGATGGAGGTAGTATGTGTAGATAGCTCATAGCTGTCAAGATTGGATTTTGATTTCCACCAACTAATTTATGTTTGAAGGGAGCTGCGGAATTACCAAATTTGATGGTCAATTGTGAAAAGTAATAGTTTTAGAGTGAATACTCAAGGAGCTGAAATCATGCCACTGATTTTTGTTAATAATAATGGGATTTTACAGCTGAAGATGGGGTTGGGAAGTTTTGAACAAAGTTAATTTTACTGTTAGAATTAGTTCTGCTCATTCTCAGGGCAGCTGATGAATGTTAATAATTCAAGAAATCTGAATTTGTAATTGCATTGGAACTTTGATTTAAGCTTAAGTAGGAAATAGAAAATTTATAATTTCTTCACACTCGAAACATTTAATTATAATTTAAAAATGAAAAGAAAAAAAGAAAGAATTTTAGTGGGACTTTAATTTAATTGATGATAATTACAAACAATATTAACATAAATTGTGGTGTTTTAATCATACTATGATAAAGTAAACGAAAACTACCTAAAATGTAATTTCATCTTGTCTTATAAAAAAAATCATCATATGTACATAGACAATAAATCAACATTGAAAATAAAATAAAATAAAAAATCGGGCCGGGTCAAACTCGGACCAGGAAAGAGCGGGTCGGGTCGGGTCGGGCCGGTGCATATACGGGTCTGACTGGGTCGGACCCCGGCCCAAAACCGTAAATCAAATAGGGACCAGGTCTTGAGCGGGTCCGGCCGGTCCGGGTATTACCCACCCACTGACAAGCCTACCTCAACGCAACGTACATTTACATATAATACTTATAATTTTAGCATTTGAATGGCGAGGCCGTCCTGACTATCAATGAGATAAAAAATAATTGAGTAATTATTTTTATTATAACATTATGGTCGAATATCATTATTGGTTTTTAAACTAGTATGCACCGATTCTTAAATATTTTATCGTCTCTGAAATAATAGTTTTACAACATTTTTATATATTTTAGATTATGTTTCAAATCATAATATTACGTCATAAACTAACTTCTACTCATAATTTATGCTAATGTTATAGTCTTCATAAAATAACACACCGTGGATTAAATTAATTTAAGTTGACCATAATATACTCTCAATTAACAGATAACCGGCAAGTGTCGAGTGTAGACTAATTCGCCTCCATTTCCTTTTGAATTCTTCCTTCTCCTTTTTGAGTGTCGAGTAGTATATAATAAATTGATGCATGCATTTCTAATTAAAAATTGAAAATTAAAAAAACACAAAAGATTATGTACGTACCAGTCTACTTCCAAAAATAGATGCCCACGTCATAAACTTGCGATTTAAAGGCAAAATTATCTGATTAAAGTATGGGTACAATATGAGTACATAACTGCAAATTTGTTTTACTTTTTCTCTGTGTTTGCTTTAATAGATACTACCTCCATCCCAACCCATTAGTCATAGTTTGAATATCACATGGACCAAGAAAATGGTCAAAAAGTGAAAAAGTACAAATTTAAAAGAAAACTAGTGTGAAAAAGTACAAAATTTAGGATGAAAAGTACAAAAAGTACTAATTTGGCCCTGAAATTTAAGTTAAATATTTCCTTATTTAGAAATGTGACTAATGTAATGGGACAGACCAAAACAGAAATATGACTAATGTAACGGGATGGAGGTAGTACAAAGCAAGCAAAGAATCTTATCAAATGATCAAATATAATATTCTTTTTTTTTTCTTTTTTTTAATACTAACTAGATTTATGTTTAATCAATTATTGATATTTAATTTTCATCGTATATAATTTTGTTTTCCTTAGCCGTTTATTTTGGCAAGATAATAAAAATTGAATCTCCACTAATTGATTCGGTGATTAAAAAGACAAAAGAAAAAATGAAAAGAAAAAGACCTTTATATATTCCTATTTGAAAGAGCCAAATACCACAAAAAGTGGCCAATCGATCTAAAGAGAAGTGTTATTTTTAAACGCATAAATCAAACCTAATTAAGGTTGGCCCTATGTAGATTTTAGATTACCTAAACCTAATAAAATTATTATTTTTAATTATTACACACATCTTATTCTAATTTAATTCTGACGTAATTAGTGTTTAAGTTAATTTTTGGAGCAAGAAAAACTAATTCGTGGTTGTAGGTATCATAATGTTATTCCAAAACTAAATCAATAAAGTGAGAAAAAAAAAACTAAAAACAAAATCAATAAACATATTTAATTAAAAACCGTTAAAATAATTGGATATCTACATTGACACAAGAAGTAGTTCTAACAACTTTTTTCTTAATTCAATTTTTCAATATTATGATTCAATCTAATTTTACATTAGACTAGAGATCACCAATCCACTTAAGATTTATGATATACTTTTTAGTATTTAATTTCAATTTTATTTGTTAAAAAATGAAGAAAAAATGCATAGAAAATAATTATATACTTAATTGAATTAATGAACTATTATTAATTAGTATAATATCAAACTAAATCATATTACATTGAATTTAAAAAAAAGGAAAAAATCAAGAAAGTTCGATTATGATACTTCAGTATCACCTTTAGTTATAGTAACACATAATCATGAATCTTGATAATATTTGAGATAATTTCTTCAATAATCATGGCCTACAACAGTTCTAGCAATCAAAGGAATCTTGACAAAATGAGATCCAATATTATCCTCCCAAATCAATCTCCCAAAAGAATAACTCCCTCTAGCTCTCACCTTGGACCAAATCTTGACCTTAAACTCAACTCTCTTCACATCAGAAGTGAACACAAGGCTCCGAGGATCCACGCTCACTTCCGTGCCCCGAGGAGGCTCGATCCTGGCCACGTACATCGAGAGCTCAGGGCCCACGTTGGTCGCGGTTCTCGTAACCGTGGCACTCTCTCCTAGCTCATGAATGATAATTGAAGGCAAGTTGTAATCTAGAAGAAAGTTGTGTGAATTTGAGCAAGGTGCATTGGTCCTTGTGAGTGAGGTGATTGAAGTGGTGTTGTAGCCCATTGCACACAGGAATCGAGCATGATCTTTCATGTCGAGGTCAAAGATCAGACCGGGATCAACGGCTCGGTTTGGATCAATCTGGCCACCACCGTAGTCGAAGGGGTCGGCTAGTTTGTGTGGAGCTGCTTCTGCCATTGCAGCCTCACCATAGTTATCCAAGGAGGAGGCTGAGTTTGTGTAAGAATAGAGGAAGCATATGTATGTTAGTTAACTCATTTGTGTGAAGCAAAGACAAGAATCTTGTTTAGCAATGAAAGTTAGGGTGAAAGATCGAATAAAAAATGAACTTTCAGTAAGAAATGAGAAATGATCTAAACCGTTGATCTCAGTGTGATTCACGGTTCAGATTAACTGGTGCATTATAATTGTATTGAAAATGCATGATGATGACTGATGTACTATGATAGTACTTACAATGCATTATTATGCACTATGCCTTATAGTTTTACATATTCCTGCATTATATTTTAATTTTTTTTTACTGAAAACCTATTTTGTACAGTAATAAATTAATGGACCAAAAGAACCAAAAGTTGGTTTCTATGATTCTCTCATCAGAAATGTGAATCATAATTCAAGAAACAAAGAAGTTTTAATCATAATTCAAGAACAGATGTTGTTGTCTGAAGCAAGACAACAATCTTGTTTCTCACCATTACATAAAAACAGAGTAAGAACAAGAATTTTGTGGGTTTTAAGTCATGAGTCAAGAACGAAAAAGGGTCTCTTCGTAAGCCAAAAAACGCGAACTTTACTCGTGTAGTTACCTGTTGTTACGAGGGCGGATCGGAGTGCTGCAGGGCTCCAGTTGGGATGAATGGATTTGAGAAGAGCTACAATGGCAGAAACATGAGGGCATGCCATGGAAGTTCCAGAGGCAAACTTGAACTTAAATGAAGTGAACTTTCTCTCCACTGCACCATAAGGCTGAGCTGCTCGAGCACCGGACCACGAGGCAAGAACATTAATCCCAGGAGCTGCAATATCTGGCTGCAGACATATATATAGTACCAAATATTATTATTGTTATCAAGAAAGTTTAACTCAAGACCAGCTTAATAATAGCATCAGGCCTCTCTACCTTTAGAACCGAGGGAGATAGCGAACTCGGGCCTCGAGACGAAAAGAGTGCCACATTCGGAGATACCTCCTTCCCCACTTCTGTGTTTGGCACTCCAAACTTTATCACAGGATTGCTGTAAAAAAAATTCCAAAAAAAAAAATAAAATTCCAAAAAAAGAACTCCAAAAACTAAGAACTGTGAATATTTGAAAGATATGAAATGGGAATGGAGAATGAGAAATAGTTACTTTGTTGATGAAATGTAAGTAAGCAAAGAAGTTCCTATAGTTAGGTCCACTTGTGCACAAGGAACACCCAAGCACAGATCGACCTCTTTCGTCGGATATTTCGCAAACACAACCCCGACACCACCAACTTCCTTCACGGCTATAGCAGCTGTGATGGAGAACCGTTGAGCCCGCGTTTCGAAGCAAAGAACCACCTTTCCCCGTGCTAAGGAGGCGTTCAAGGATCCATAGTTGCAACCTCTGCTCAAGATATCGAACTTCTATCACTACGGTTTCGAGTTCTCGTGTGTGTGCAAATTGTGTGTGAAAAGCAATTCACCTTGCATCGTCTTCATCTGCATCTGTAGCTGTGATGTCAGCTCCATACACAACGGTATAGAACTTCTCCAAATCTTTGCTGATATACAACGATTGACCCTGCAACGTCGAACGAAAGTTAGACATTTAACTCCAATTGCTTTCACTTAACTTGTAACATCTAGTAAAGGCTAAAGGGCATTGATCTTATACCACAAAACTCAGATTGTTTCCAAGAGTCATCGAAACGGGGAAAGATCGATCAATGGAACTCGCAGCAACGGTGATCACCCACGGAGCAGAGTTCACAACTGTCTGAGGGAAGGGACCGCTGTTTCCACCGGAGCAAACCACAGGAATCCCACTAGCCACTGCATGAAATGATGCAATCGAGACCACATCATCTACGTAAGTTTCAAGCGGAGGAATGGCACCTAGAGACATGGAGATCACATCCACTCCGTCCCCTATAGCATCGTCGAATGCTGCAAGAATATCAGCCGAGCTGCAGCCACCGGTAGCCCAGCAAACTTTGTACATGGCTATTCTTGAAGAAGATGCTCCTCCTCTACCTAATCCTTTCCCTAATCCTAAGAAACCGACGTCTTCAAGTATAGCTCCGGATACCACGGACGATGTGTGGGTCCCGTGTCCTTCTGCATCACGAGCAGATAGATACTCGGAGCCATTTCCCGTGTCGAGGCTCCCAAATTCGGCCTCGTAGCCTTTGATGTACCAGCGAACACCGATGATTTTCCTGTCCATTATAATCTTGTTTGTTCATAAAAACAATACCAAATGGGATTATTATCTGACATTTTCTTGAGTGATCAAAGATATTTCTCCACAAAACTTCCACTATCTTTGATTTTCATTTCCAATATAAATCTTGCCTCGAAAAATGCTGCTTCAAAGAGCTTCAGATCAACCAAAAACTTCCATTTTCTTGATTTTCTAATACAATATAATCTTGTCAAAAAAATGACTGTTTCAAATAGTACCCCTCTGACCCAACGAACTCGAGTCGTTTCATTATTTTATACCTCACATTTATTCAAGAAACGCCTCAAGTTCGTTGAGACGGAGGGATTACTAAACTATGGCAAGGGGATTATTGCTCTTGAGTAATCAAGAGCTTCAGATCAACCAAAAACTCCCATTTTCTTCGATTTCTTGCTTCCACATAAAAATGATAAAATCTAGTGCTTTGTGATTTTACCTGTTGCAGTGTGAGAGATTGAACTCTTGGCCCTCTTGGCAAACTCCTCTCCAACGAGACGGGATCGAATTCATACCTTCGTCTCTGAAGCTCTCGGATTCAGGCCATATTCCTACACTAAGCCAAGAACGAAAGACATTAAACAAATGCCTTAAAAACATCTGATAATTTGATTATCTACACACCTACACACACCTGAATCAAGAACACCTATGATGGAATCGCTCCCGAATCGACCTTTAAGGAGAATTCCATCACCTATTTGATCATTCACTTGCAGAAAATCCCAGCTCCTAGTCGTGTGCAAATTATATACTCGACTAGGAATCACACGGACTACACCGGGCAAATCTGAAGACGATGACATATTATTTTCTTCAAAATGGCAACAACAAAACAAGATAGCATATTACATTGTTGTGGAAACTAGACAGTGTAGAAACCTGCAATGAGCTTGGCCTGAGCCCGAGTTAAGATCGCAGCGAATCCTGAGAAACCGTGCTTGTAGCTGTACAAAATCGACCCTCTAGAAGCTTCTTTGCTACCAAACAAGAGTTTTATTCACTACTGCCTTAGTCTTATGACAAGAACAATTGTATGATATCAAGAGAAACTTATTTTCTCTCATTTTTTCTTTCAATTTCTTGTAAGTGGAGAGCTACTAAAGACTTCGTGTATGATTGAATGTAGGGAAAATTGCCAAAATACACAACCTTTCGTCAAATTCTTGTTTTGTACACGAGCTTTGAAATCTGATCGAGTTTTTGATTTTGTGCTGATATAGAAGTAGGATTTGTCGTATGATCAGTGAGATTCAAATTTTCTCCCCTATATGAATGAAATAATTTCCAACAATTCAACTTCTGACTTCCATGTCAGCACGAAATCTGACGAAATTAGGAAATAAAAAATAAAAAAATAGAGCTCGTGTGTAAAATCAGAAACAATTAAAAAGTCATGTACTTGTAGGAAAACTTTAAAGTTTGTGTGCAAAACCAAAATTTGACAAAAGAATATGTATTTAAGGGCGATCATCCCTTAAATGTAACATATATATAGGTAATCCAAAGTTGAGACACAACAAAATCTGCTTATTTTGAAGCAAAGTAGAAGCATAGATATTAAAATTTTAGAATTATACCTTCCAAGAATGGGAGAGAGAAGCTGATGATGGGAATCTTCAACAACCTGAGGCTCATTATGTGGCCTACCTCCCATATAAACTATGTGAACCTGCAAAAAAACATAAAAAAGAACATCTAAAATTAAATTTTTAAAGCTCAAAGTTTCTTCTCTCTCTCTCTCTCTCTCTCTCTCTCTCTCTCTCTCTATACACACACACACACAGGGGAATGAAAACCCACATTGCTGGAAGCTGCAGCTATGGCTACAGAGCAGTAGAGCTGAAAAACTGCCGGGAAAAGAAGGGCAACAACCACCCAATGAGAAGCCATTGCTGAACCTAAAAAAGAAAATAAGAAAAAACCAAAGCATTTAAATGGACCTATTTTTCAGGCAAAATGCGGTGGCCGACCATTAACCATAGTGGTGTTCACTGTTTGTAAACAGGGAACTTCTACAAAGATTTTGGCAGCCAATTACGTGACGCCATTCACACACAATGAATGAGAAATCTTGAAAAAGAAACCAAACAGAAGTGGGCTTTTTCTGTAGACCATTTTAAACAATTTTTTTGGCTGAAATGATAATCTGCCACTATGAGCCTATGAGGAGTGGAGGAGATGGTGAAGTCATTTCATTTTCGCTCTAGTGCTTTTCTTATTTATTTTTCACTCTCTTTTAGTTTTGCATGACGAAGATTTATGTGTTTGAACTTTGAATGTTTGATCATAGCTACAAAGCATTTCTTTGGCTATGAGTATATTTTATTATTATTTCAAAATGGATTTTTGTTGATATTTTATGAATTAAACAATTTAATTGGTTACAATTGGAAATATTTAACATGTCCGTGTATTTTTTTTGACTTTTCCTTTCCTTAAGTCGTACGTTTGACTCTCATTGAACGTGTGAGAATAAAAGCTTAGTATTGTCTTTATTTAGTTATTTATGAAAATCAAATAGTTTTATTTATGCTTTAAATAGGTGGCGACTAATTCTTCTGATTTTCCTTTCAAGATCAAATAGGCAAAATACAAACATAGATTTTATTTGAAATATAATTCAAATGTAGCGATATTTTAGCTTTATAAATTTAATCCATGATAATTTTAGTTATTAAATGGACTTGTTGGAATAGAAAATCTAGTCGGCAACGAAGGCCTTTGAAGAAATAAATAAAAATCTTAAAAGTTTTGTAATAGTTTTTGAAAATAAAACAAACTTTTATTAAAATAAGTGTCAGTTAAATTTTTGAGTGTCGAAATTTATTAAATTACTACTAAAAGTGTTACATTTCTGATTTAAAAGGCCTAAAACAATCACGGGATAAATTTGTGGGGATAAATTTGTATATTTTCCCTTCCAAATATTTAGCTGTTTTTTATTTTATTTTATTTATAATTATTATAAGAATATAATTCAGACAAAGAAAATTAGAAATTGTTGTGATTTTCGCAAAAACAGCCGTCTATCTAAATACTGCTATCTCAAAATATCAAACGCATTCAATCATTTCATTGTTCACGCCTAAGCGATCTTCCTTTAAACCCCAATCCATCCACTGCATATTCCATTTCTGCGAAAATTAACAACTGTTTCAGCTGTGTGCGTGGATTACAGATACGAATTGGCAGGTATTGATCGATTCGTGAATGGAAGCCATCAGAAAACAAGCGTCCAGACTCCGAGAACAGGTCGCCAGGCAACAGCAGGTATTCTACCACTCTACGACGCTCGGATTTGTTGTGGGGTGTGGGTGTGTGTGTGTGGAGCTGCGATTCTGAATTCTGGAATTTTTATGCGAATGCGGCCGGATCGACGGTGCTGTTTGAATGTCGTGATGATATGGATCTTATGAATTATTTACCATCTCGATCTCGGATATATCCGAATATGCGTTGTTTTTCCATAATCGGATTTTTTTATTGATTTCGTTGAGGTATTTGGATTTAAAATCGAGTGCTTATAGCCTCGATTTAGGTTCACTCTGTCGTTAATCATATGTTGTTTCTCGGATGGAGTTAGGTTTGGCGATTACCGTGTATTATGATCGGCGAAGTTTTGTGCATCCAGATGTTAGTGTGTTTTTTTAATTCGTGGTTATAAGTTTTATCATTATAATTTGAATAGCTGAGCTTAAAGTTGAATAGCTGGTGTTACAGTTGAATATGAATTTGAAGTGATTTGAATGCTAATGAGAGCATGTAAGTTTATTGGTTTGATGATGGGGACTAGATTTGATATCTTTGACATGCATTGAATTGGATTTTGTGACTTAAAATACATCATATCTATTTTATGACTTAAAACACATGTAGGAGTTGGTTTCAGATGAGTTTATTTCTTCCTTTTAAAAATATGTTCATGTCTGTTACTCGTTTTTTCATTGTACATGCCAGTTAGTATGTACTCACTGAGCTCATTTTTTTCAGGCTGTTTTGAAGCAGTTTGGTGGCTACGGTGGTGCAGATAATGTTACGCCTGGTGATGCAGAGTTCCAGCAGCACCAGAAACTTGAAAAGCTATACATATCTACTCGTGGTGCCAAGGTTACTACTCGTGTTGTGTTAGTTAAATGCTAATGATTGTGGAAAATTCAATGTCATAGCTTTTAAAAGCTTATTTGGGTCAGTTAGCGTAAATCCCAACCATAGGATGATAGGATAAAGCTAATCTACATTAGAACTGTTAATATATTATCCCAACCATAACTGAAAGCTAATTTTCATTGGAGAGAGAGAGGGCATCTGCGTGTTTCAGGACTAGGGGGTTGGGTAGCTGTCTGGGTTTAAAAAATCGTGCCATGGCGCGCCATGGCGCAAGATTATGGCGTGGCGATGAAAAATCGCAAAATATTGAACTTGGCGCAGAACCTACGTATGGCGCTGCCATGGATCGCCATGGCGATCGCCATGTGCCATGGCGCATGTTTTATGGCGCTTATGGCGCATTACATCCATAATCAATTGTAAGATGAAAATTTATTTTTCGAATTAGGGGATTATGGGAGATTGAAAAATGAATCTGAGAGTATATGAATTTTAATCATTTATATGGAATGATTTTTTTATATTATTTAATGGCTTTTTTATATGAGGCTCCGTGGTGAAATACTACATTAGTTTTAGGCAATCGTTAATTTCGATGGGTTTGATTATTTACTCATTTCGTTTGAGTATATGAATTTCGTTTGAGAATTTAATCATTAAGTGTCCATCGAATATATAGTTTATTTACGCCTAATATGTATCAATGATACCGCCTTTGATGATTTATAGTTGTGAATGTTTTGCGATGATAATGATTATCATAGTAAACTGATTGATCCAACATACTATTAAAATTGGTACATACTAATTGTTATTGAAAGTTAGGAACACATGGATTATTAGATTCAAAAATTATATGAATCAAAGCTTCATTTGTTTATACATTAAATTATTATTTATTGAAATATTAATAACTTTCCAAATCAATAAAATCTACTGGTCCTGATATTATTATTTTGTAAATTTTTACTGCATGTCATATACATACCAAAGGAAAGAGCAAGATGTCAATATAAATATACTAAAGCCCATGCAGAGGCAATAGGCTTTCCCGTAGTCGCTTTGGTTATTTTGCTTGATGAATTGTGTGTTTTGTGTTTAAAACTTAAGACTTTGTGTGATCTATTTTGCTTGATAAATTGTGTGTTTTGTGTTAAACTGTGTGTTTTGTGTTAAATTATGCAATTATAATTGTGTTTTTTGTATTAAATAGTGTGTATAATTATATTACATTTTTTATACTTATTGTGCGCCATACATACGCATGGCGCGCGCCATTCGCCATGGCGATAGGGCCCTTTTGCGCCATGGTTCACCATGCGCCATTTAAAACCCAGGCTGTCACAGTGGTTCCTGGAAAAAGTCAGTCCTTAACTCTTTAAGAGTTGAGAATCCTGTTTGTGACGCTACTTGGTGATAATTTTGTATGAAATGTTTATCTGACTGTGATTTGTTCCTTTTCTCCCTACAGCATTTCCAGAGAGACATTGTTCGTGGTGTTGAAGGTTATATAGTAACAGGGTCCAAACAAGTCGAGATAGGTAATCTTTTGTTCATTCAAAATGCTCTGGTAACTCAGTGCAAATCTATCAAGTGTGAAAATATTAATTTCTTCATGTGCCATTTTTCCTTCAGGAACTAAATTGTCAGAAGATAGCAGAAAATATGGTGTTGAAAATACATGTACCAGTGGAAGTACACTATCAAAAGCTGCATCAAATTTTGCACGAGCTCGTGCCCAAATGGAGAAAGAACGTGGAAATCTGTTGAAGGCCTTAGGCACACAGGTTATTATTGTGCTTCCCTGACTCACGGAATCTTGATTAGCATTTTGTCATAATATTAAAATTTAGTTGCTATCAACATCTTTGGCAAATACCGCTTGTATGAAGTCGATATCTACTTATTCTATCATGACGACCATAAGTTTAACAGTCGCCTCATTCAATTTGGTTTATGCTTTAGGAAATAGTGTGGATGTTGGTTGAGTTTTGACCTACTTCTTAACCTTGGATTTAAATGTACAAGTACTTGTTAGCTTTTACTCATCATCGATTTAAATCTGATGTCTATGGAATTATAAGACCACTGCAGTTTCTGTTACCTGGGTGCAGTTACGTGAGACTTTGAGATTCCCTTTCATCAGTGTTCAGCATCAATAACTAATTTGAACTATAATACTTAGGTTGCTAGTACATTAATAGTTCTCGACTTCTCCTATACCAGGTGGCAGAACCATTGAGAGCTATGGTTATGGGAGCTCCATTGGAAGATGCTCGTCATCTAGCTCAAAGATATGACAGGATGCGACAAGAGGCTGAAGCTCAGGTATTTGAGTTAAGCTAATTATTTGATGATTAACTTGATTATAGATGCATTTAAACTGCATTGTTATTAGTATTTGCTTATTGACTGAAGCTCCCCCTCACCAGCTTGTTGCACTGATTGTTGGAACTAGATAGGCTGTTGAAGTTGCCAGAAGACAAGCCAAATTAAGGGAAGGAAATGCCCATCCAGACATGGCTTTTAAAGTTGAGGCAGCTGAATCTAAATTGCAAGATCTGAAGTCAAATGTGGCCACTCTGGGGAAAGAAGCTGCTGCTGCTATGGCTGCTGTAGAAGCTCAACAACAAAGGTTGACACTGCAACGACTGATTGCCATGGTAATGCCTACATACTTCTAGAGTTTGGTATTAATAAAATTTTGAAAACTAGTGTTTGAAGTTGTACGAATCGTACCTAATCTATCCCTGTTGTTTTCAAGGTTGAAGCTGAACGAGCCTACCATCAGCGAGTTCTTCAAATTCTTGATCTGCTAGAAGGCGAAGTAAGTCACTCCAGCATATGTGATCAGAAGACTCTGCTCTCTTATTATGCTTTATGATTCCTTTCCTTAAAGAGGCCTTTACTTTGTGTGATAGATAATTGGTAAAAGATATGATTTGAGTATTTAAAGGATTAAGTATCGAACAAGTTCAAATTTAATCAATTTATCAAAGAATGTGGTGGATTGACCTATATTATTTTTATTTATCTATCTGATCACCCAAAGTAAACAACATTATAAAATATTTTTATGATCTGTTTAGATGATGTCTGAGCGTCAAAGAATTGAACCTGCTCCTGCACCTGTTCCTTCTTCTGCCCCAAGCATGGATAGTATGCCTCCACCTCCATCATATGAAGAAGTGAACAGTGTGCCTACTTCGCCAGTTCAGAATGGATCGACAGATGGCATGGGCTACTTTCTTGGGGAGGTAAGTTTCTTGTTAGGGTGATATGTCGGAGAAATCGTTAACAGGTGTTTAGTTTATCCTAATGTGTGTTGCTTATACAACAGGTCATGTATCCTTATCACGCTGAATCTGATGTGGAACTTACTTTGTCAGTTGGAGACTATATCGTCATTCGAAAGGTATGCTAGTGTTGATTGAGTACTAATCTGTCAATTAACCTATCTTTTTTTATAAAGTGGTCTTGCTCTATGCTTAGCATACTAGACAGTTAGCCCTCGCACAAATTTTCCTTGCTTGCAGTGTACATATTATATGAATTATACACGTTCACACATATATCTGTCTTAATAAATTTTGGTTCATATCAAAGTTTTATTGTTAATTTTTGTTTACTTTCAAAGTGGGTGTTTTCTCATGTTTAAATGATGTCCTGGGAAATAAATCCTCTTCTCCATTTCAAGGTTTCAAACAACGGCTGGGCTGAAGGTGAGTGCAAAGGCAAAGCTGGTTGGTTCCCGTTTGGGTACATCGAGAGGCGTGAGCGTGTTCTTGCCAGCAAGTTTGCAGAAGTTTTTTGAGCTATATTTCTCATGATTTTGGTTTTCTAAATGCGGGTTTTTGTTTTGTAGTATTCGCTATCTTTGGAATATATGCATATATTAGAGTTCACCCCCTACAGAAAGGATTGCTCTCCCTTTCTTTCTTTCTCTCTCTTTTAATTGATTATTAAGTGCAATTTTTGCAGATTGATGCATAGCCTTGATGTTTTCTACAGTTAACTTCTGTTTCTGAAACCCATTTATTTGGTTTGTATATCAGGTGAAAAATAACTACATTTTCAATTAATTTGTTTTTACTGCAAACTTTGCCACTCGATCGATAATATATTCATAGTAAGCTTTCGATATTTATTACTCCCCCCATCTCAAGTATTACGATACTTTTCTTTTCGGCACGGAATTTAAGATGAGAGTGTTTAGTGTGTAAAGTGTAATGTGTATAGAGATGTGATGTGGTTTATGTATTTAGACATATTTTTAAATTAGAGGAAACATATCTATGTTTGATCTTAAGTGAAAGATCATATCAAGACCTTTAATTTGGTATAAAAATCATAAAATCGAATAACAAATGAGAAAGTTATGATAATTTAAACTTTTAGGATTTAAATTATATTGGGATACGTGAGAGATGAGTGGATGAGATTTAATTAGATAATGTTAAATGTAATAAGAAATTTACTAATTATACTATTAATTAGTTAATTATTTTCAAAAAGAAAAGGTATCAAAATACTTAAAACGGTTCAATAAAAAAAAATGTCAGAATACTTGAGACGGAGAGAGTAGTATAAATCTATTGAATACTCGGTACTCTCAAAAGCAAGATGTTTTTTTTCCTCCAAAGATGTTCACTGTATTTGCTACTGCATAGTATTTTCCTCGGAACTAGACAAATAAGACCGTCATTTTACACCTCGAATAAACTTTCGAACTGATGAAATGAAAACAAACAAATATGTGGTCAACTAATATCAAGAAACTAGATCACTGTACACATCTGTTTGCGTATCAGAACTCAATCCAACATGCAAACTGTAATTTGGATCTACGCTCAAAGGCAATCTAGAATAAGTCGTACTGCTTTCTCTCCAGCACTACAAGGATAATAACAAATTCAAACATATGCACATGTTCCATATATTTTCATTCTTTTTTTTTTTTCTTAAACGATGCCAAGATGTATCTGTAATTAGCACTTAATAGGTAGATAGCCATAGCTAGTAGTTCTCATCCAAAGAAACCGGACCTGCAATTAGAGAGAGAACGCAGTATGAGCACACAAAGGAAATTAACATTGTTCCTCTCGCACAAAAAAAGCATTGCTGTGGGGTATAATATCTGCCACTCTATAAGAAGAATCTCTCCACTCTCTTTTATTACAACATGATACCACCAGTTAAATAACATGCGCGAGAAAGGGGACTACGTTTGTGCAGCAGCCATAAATCGAAAGGTTGACGAGATGATTTCGGCAATGTTCTATTTAACCTTTATATTTAAAACGGTGTTCTTTTGTTAACCAAGCAATAGCAACAATATTGAGGTGATTTCATTAATATGTCCACATTAACAAGCGAATATTTGACAAAGATGCAGCAGGGAAAAACTTACAGATTAGACGTCTGACTTTGTTGGTTTGAAGTATGCTGAAATAATTGCTAATATGATGAAGATAATAGCGAGCTGCATTATAACATTGTCAATTAGGTAACTATGTTATTTGATGAATGGCTTCCGTAATAAAATTGAAGGTTTCTGGAACTAACCATAATAGCAGCATTGTACTGGGGCCCACTCTCAATGATGTAAGATTTCCTAAGGAGAGAGAGGGGGGGGGGGGGGGTTAGGTAAGAGAGCAGATAAAAAAAAGTTTTTGGAACATAAAGAAGCTACAACTACCTTTCATTTAAGGTGCCAGAGTCCCTGCAAATTCTCAAGATAGTATCTAAGCGTTCTGTTGTCTTCCCCGCATTAGGATCATTGTCATCAACCTAGAAAGAACAATCCCATATGCGTTCACTTTTTAGCAAATTACAAAAGGTGTACATAAAACATTCAAACAGTCAACAACATATAGTAGATTGTAATGTTCATAAGCTGCTAATATTAGATAGGATTCCAGTAAAAGGAATTGGACCATTATATGATCCGAGTAAAGAATTTAAGAGTTATAGGAGTACAAGATATGAGATCGCCATCTTTATTGACATCAGACTAAGATTAATTACCATAATGCCTCGCAGACATTTCGAAATTATAAAGCTTGAATGTGAGCATTCAAAACAAGGCTACCGATTCAATACATTTATTTTGAATAAAGATTTAAAAACAGACACACACACACACACATCCGTCAATTCAAATAGAGCATGGAAGTATAGATAAAAATGAGTTCTCCAATAATTTGAAAATTCCACTATGATAGACTCAACTAACTCAAACTAAGCATGTTTTCTCTTAAAAAATTGAGAATTTATTTTTCAAAAATGGTACCACGGATGTACTTGCTTTTCTCTAGTTAGAGGTAATCAAGTATAGTACCTTAAATTTCAGCATCCGAGAGAAGTCGTAGAAAGCTCCATACACATCAGACATCGTTTTAGTTCTGTCGATAATTTTAGCAGTAAGACCTAGAAGATGTCAAACAGAAATATTAGTGCTTAAAGTTGGTTTAAATGAAATAAACTATGATGGGGTCAGCTGAAAGCTTTGTACAACATGTTGATCTTGCTAACAGTGGAAAATGTGCTGGTGAGTTAAAGAGAGCCATAACCTGTGTCAGTTTTAGTTTTTTGCGTGATAGAGTTTAGGGTTTTATTGTCAAATAATGAAAGAAAACCAACTAAAAGGTACTATATAATTAAGCTGCTTTTCAGCTTATATGAGCTCTTATCAAGCGAGCCATAAGAATGAGCTATCAACAAGAGAAGAGGGGAAGTGATCATTGGCATATTTCTGTTTCATAAATTGCTACACATCACTGTTTCAATAATTCCCCATTTAGGTTTTAGTTACCCATGCTAGTTTATGCAACATATGTTTTTCCCATTCACCTTTGTCACTTCAACATAAGTAATAGTATTACTAGAACTAAGATAGTACATTATTACAAAAGGAAAAATACATGTAAATAAACAATTAAGTTTATAAAGCAAGAGTAGCACAAAGAATGTCAACCTACCTCGTCTCATTTTCACAACACCTCTAAAGACTTCAATGTTGTTGTAACATAAAGCTAATGTTCCAATTGCCATTACCTAGTAAGAATGAAAGAAAAAATCAGATGTATCTTCAATGAAAATCCAAAATGCCGGTGTATGTAAAACACTGCATATAAAGGTATACCTGTGGAATCGCACAAAAGCGAAAAATAGCTGGATCTTTCAAATCAGACATGTACTTAAGGCAGTCCTCTACATGCAATAAAGCATTTGTGACCATATCATTTAAGCACTGCACTGCTTTAACTGAGTTTTCCTCGGACTTCAAGTCCTGAGAACAATACCGATGAACAGAGTTAAGACATTTTCAACAACTAATTCACCTAAAATATACATTTTCTAGTCAACTTGACATTTGAAAATGCGCCTTTGTTTTTAGGGGAAGACAACGATGTACCTCAAGTTTGTTCACATATTTACTCCATATTTCACGAGGCCAGAACATACGCGACTTTGGTATCTCATTGATATCCTCGAGGTAATCTCTGATGATGTTTGTTTTCTATATTGTTTCAAATAAAATAAAATAAAAACAATTATTATAGTTACAAATGGCACAGATCATCAATGTAATGGCTTGACGTATCACACATAATGGAATTAGTACCTGAAGAAATAAACCCATTGAATTGGATAGAGCATCGGTAGCTAGAACTTCTTTTCCAGAAGCATGGAAAAGCTTTGATAGCCCCAATCCGACGAGGCCAGCCACGTAATGACAATATTCATCATAATCTTCAGTTGTTTCAACCTGAAGAGTGAAAATTGGCCATATGTAACTAACAAAGAAATTCCAGTGAGAGCAGAAGTATGCTCTGGATAAGGATACCAAGTCTGTGTGTGTGTGTGTGTGTGTGTGTGTGTTTTTTCCCCACATCCAAATGATGCTAATAGAATAGAAAAGTGTAACTATTTGCCTAATAATGTGGCCAAATAAAAATCTGCCATGTAGAGAAATAACAATAAAATATAGTAATACTCCCTCCGTCCCCCAAATATGTGTTGAATTTGAAATGGCATGGGTTTTAAGAAAAAATAATAAAGCTGTGAGTGGGAATATTTTCTATTTAAGTAATAACACATATTTGGGGGACCTCCAAAACATAGAAAATTTTAACAAAAAATGATTTATTAGTTCCTAAGCGGACAGAGAACCTATATCTGGTGTGATATTTCTATTACCTCCTTGCAAATAAATTTTGCCATCCCTGCACCCATTCTCATGGTAATATCCTCAATTGCCTCCTGATAACTGCAAAAAAAAAAAAAAAAATGGGAATGAAAGTTATCTTGCATGCATAGAAAAAGTGATCTCCCAAATTATCTACAACTACCGGATAATCACAAGAAAGGCAACAATTTAAAACTGAAAAAGTATGATTTTTTTGGCACTACTCACCCAAAGTTCTGTTACCACACCAAGTTACTAAGTTAGAGAAAAAATTTCATGCTGTCAATCTGCTTAAATTTACTTTAGCTTCAGCGCACTGTTATGTCTCCCGTCAATACACTTTTAAAAAGTGCCAATAATACTAATGAGCACATACATGATACATTGGCATCCCGGATATCAAGAAATGCATTGTTATAACTTATAAGAGTAAGCAAATGACAAGGAAACTGAAAATGCTGTTACCGCTTGCACATATGAGAGGAATTTTAAAACTTGTTCTGTTTTTAACAGCACCATGCTATATGAGCAATATCTGCTACTTAAAAGAGTACCTGGATCCAAGCTCCAGAAAAGCAGTGGAAACGTGATGGAACTGATCCATCAGTACTCTGTACTCCTGTGTACCACCTGTCAAACAGATATATAAGATGACTTACACATATATATGATTTCCTTCAGTTAAAAAACAAGTAAAACTTAATTGAGATGCCCTCCCCTAACAGCTATATATGGTCGATTGGTTATAACAACACGCAATAATGCAAGGATTAGCATAAATGTTTTAGCGCATTAATGTTGAACTTTACTCAAATCACGGTATCATATTGTTTATCATCAAATTTCAAGAACCTAGAAATAACAAATATTGCACATCCAGTTGGAGTTCTTAACTTGAAGAATCGACTAAATTGTCAATGCAATGTTGCAAATTTGGCCTATTAGTTTTTTTAGTGTTTTTAGTTTTAGATGCACATGCTATGAGACCTGCAGATAAGTAGCAGAAAGCCACTCATAAAGCAAAAGGAAAAGTACCACTAAAGTTTGCATTTGATTTGTTTTTAACTTTTAAGTGAGACCATGGCAATTGGGACGCATCAAGTTTCTCCATGCAGATAGGTGAGCATTAACCTATTCAGTTTTCACATAGATATTTTCTTTTATTGACCACTAAATTGTTGCCTCTGACACTTATTGGGTAAAATGGCTAAACATTTATAGCTGTAATTATCCGAACATACACAAGGCTTGGCATTGAAAGCGGAAAATCTTACTCTGAATTAGTAAATGAGCTCTTGTAAAATCCTGTTATTGCACAATTTTTAAGAAATACAAAGGACACTAAAAAACTTACATGAAAAGTGCCATTCTCGGTCATATATGTGACGATGGAAAGCCATCAGAATAGGCACTTTAAGCTCTGTTAGTATGCTAGTGTCATCCTCTGTTGAAAGAACAATGAAGGAAAAATGAAGAATGCTATCAATGATGAGAATAATTGCACAAGTAATTCATTGTAGGAAGGTTACCAACATGTTAATAAGAATAATTTAACAAGTAGTAATTCATTATAGGAAGCTTACCAACAGTGTCAAGTGCACGAAGAACCAAATAGAAAATGCATATCTGTAAAAATCGAGAAGAATAACATAGTCATTCTCTGGATACAAGAATAAATATCCAAAAACTGATATGATGATGTCGAAAGTACCTCAAATACCATGATATATAGATTATGTATTGAAATATAAGTACAAATGCCATGGATACTATCAACTCAGGATTAGTTATGAAATCAATAATCAAAATATGAGAGTGTTATAATATAATGTGAAAGTGTTATAACCGAGCATTGACACCTCAATAATTCAATAGCAATATTGTACTGGAGGCTCGAAAGTCCAGTATTATGTAGTACTATTATTTATTGCAAACTATGATGATATTATCGCACACAGCAGTTCTTCAATTATTGGTTACATACTTACAATAGTTCAGATACCAGCCAGTTCGCTTACAAATTACAATAGAAAGTCTACAACGATTATCACCATACGCACAAAGTAATTAAAAGTTCCTTTCAGAGACGACGGTGATTAAACCAAAAACAGCAAAAGTTTGAGATCACTCACAGCATCACGAAGATCGGTATCGAGCTGCTGAATAACGAGACCGAAACTTCTAGAAACCTTGTGAAGCATTTTGTAACAGAATCCCCAGTGTGGCTCCGGCGGGATCTGCTTCGCCGCATTTCTCGCCGCGTATTTCAGCTTCAGCAATGGATACAAATCATCCGGATGCCTCAAAATCGCACGTAAACTCCCCATCTCAAATCTGCCAAGCACCGATCAACAAACAAAATCAGCTTACAACGGCGATCTAGGAATGATTGTTGATGCAAAAACCTCCGATTCTCTACACCAAAAAAAATACGCGACGGAGAGCGCAAGGCTTTCCAATTCACAAACAAAGACGAATCGCATTGCTCGAATGACGTTTCAAATCCACGATCGATACTTACTGCGGTTCTGAAAAATACTTCAATCAGCTGCGCGAGTATGTGACAACGAGAGCGATGAAATTTGAGCGTGCGCGCGGCGCGCCTGTGCGTGTGTACTTGTGTGTGAGAGAGAGAGAGAGAGAAAGAGAAATCTGAATGTAACTGTGTGTGTATATTACACACTGGAAATGGAATTATGGAAAACTACCTTTATTTATATGAGAGAGAAAAGGAGACCCGTAGCGAGTGAGTGTGTGTTGTGTGTGAAAAGTGAGAGAGGTGGCGGGCGGGGGTGCGTGGGTGGGAATTGGGGATGAATTTTGACGAAACGTGAGCTTTTGAATGGTTAGGCCAATTGCCACTTGGATAAGGCCGTGTTTGGCAGTATTCATTTATTCTGATTTTTGGACTTCAAACGAAATATTATGTTTTTTTGTAAATATAAAATGTTTTTATTAATGTCACACACAATATCTCGACCTTTTTACTATAATATTTAATAGAGACGATCCTTAAAATAGCCTTTTTTGATAAGTAAAAGTTATTTTTTGTTTTTCATAAGTAAAATATTAATTTTAGCCTAGATTACACGACTACGTACAACCATAATGCATGGTCGTATGTCACAACCATGACTATGCGAGGACGTGACAGTGTCCAAAATCAACGCACGACCACACACAACCTCGCACGACCATACAGCCAAGCACAACCACACACAACCATGCACGTCCGTACACAACCACGCACACATGGCACACGGTTGTGACAGGTTGTGTATCACAACCACAACCATACATGATCATATACGACCATGACACATGATTGTGACTTGTTGTAACAGTGGTTAAAATTAGACATTTTACTTATGAGAAATAAAATTAACTTTTAATCTATTTTACTTATTAAAAAAAAGCTATTTTTAGGTATTAACACTATTTAATAAGCAAGGATATGTGAAAGTTGATTAAGCCAATCAACATGTTTTTTTCGGTTATTCATTTTCTCGTAGCAAAATCAATGCTTCTACTATCTTTAAAGCCTTCGTAATGTCATGATTGTTGCCTTTTCCTGTCATTTTTCTCATGTCGTGACAAAAATATCTACAATTATTCTAGGATCGCCACTTAAATCAAAACATTGATACTTACTATGCTATATTTCATTGCTTTGATAAAATGTGTATTGTAAAAAGACACCAAGAGAATACTTATATTTGAGTTAGAGACATGATGGGTTGTTTTGGGCTATGAATTCGAACCCATTGAAATTTTGGGATGGACTAGGCTGATCAAAAATATTCAAAAGCTCGATAGGCTCGGGCAGTCCGATTAGCCCCATCATTTTTACTAAATATTCTCTTATGTGCTAAATTTAGGCTTTGATTTTCGTGGGCCAAAGGAATTTTGGGCTGACCTTGCCCGACTTTGTCTTATACCTGACAGGCTCGGAGCGTTTGACATCCCTACTCCAACAATTGCTTCTCGCTTTCTTATGGTCGGTTTAAACTTCTTTTTTATTTTCTCTCTTATTATTATTTTTTTTTTTTGAGTTTACAATTTAGACTTTAGAATAACACTAGGGGTATATTATTATCACAATTAAATAGAGCTTTTAAAATCGTAATAATGGGATTTTGAAAATTAATCCACCTCGATTGTGCTCTCATTTTTCATGTTGGGCCTTCAAGTAAAATACTACCAGTCTTAATTCCCTATTAAAATTAAAAACACATCCTTACAATTAGTCTTAAGTGAATTATTATCGAGGCCCAATGTTCATCTTAACATTTGGGCTCATAGGACTTATTTGAAGCAAAAGGTGCCTGAAATAAAACCCATCACCACAATTAGACCCTTCGCATCATTGTTTTAGGGACAAAACATGTTTCGCCCACACATTTATTTACACATTTGTATTATTTGGGGTGTTTATGAACAATATAAATGTTATGAATAAATAATAATAAATGTCGAACTACATGATAGTAACTTTAGTAAGTACGAGTAGTGTACACGAAACAAGATGTTTGCTCGTTGTAACCAATTACATGAATTAAAGGCCAACAATACTTTTCACTATAATAACACACGTGCACTTTAGTCATAATAGTGTAAATTTAATTATTAGATGGATAGAAATCTATAAATTATTGTATGGTCTATAATGGATAGGAATTTATAAATTATTGTAGATAAAGAATAAAGAAATGCACTTAACAACACGTGACTTTAATGAGAGGACGGAAGGTTATAAAATCTTGAAAAATTCTCAACGCTTTTCCAGATTTTCTGCGGTACTATTCATATAATTATATCACAAATCAACCAATATCAACATTCACAAAATATTTTCGAATTGAATTATTTACCCCCACCATTAATATAAGTAGCCCCAAAATAGATATTATTAAATAAAAATAAAATTGTAGACCGAACAATGCCTAGTGGCATATCTACATCAATGAAGTAAAAGTCCACAACCTCTCATCGATGAAGGATGAAACCTCATAGTCATAGATGTAGATACAATAAATTAAAATCAAAGAAAAAAATAGAAAAAGAAAATTCTAATAGAGGTACAGCCGTCGAAAAGTGAAACAATAAACAAAATGTGAAAATACAGAAAACTTTTTTCCCTTTAAAATATTTTTAAATTTATACAATAATAATATTTTTATTATTTGTATTTCATTTTCTTGTTATTTCAACGCCTCTTCCAACTTCCATTCCTTCATTTCATCATTTGGCGCCGCTCTCTCTCTCCTCTCTCTCTCTCTATACTGCGGCGCCGTGAAATAGTGAGACATGAATCTAATAAGAGCACCGATTCACCACTCGTTCCACCTTAATCCACGAACCCTAAGCAGAAGATCGAATCGAGTTTCCATTGTATCGACTCCCGTTCTCCGAATTTCGGAGCGGAAATACAATGCGGTTTTCATTTCCAATTGCATTTCTCCGAGCAATGAAGTTGCGGAAACCATTGCTCGAATCTCACCGATTGAAGGAGGAAACGACGGGAGCTTGGATATAGTGGAGAAAACGCAGCTATCAGGAGAGATTTCTGATGATAATTCTGATGAATTATCGGAAAATGATGGCTTGTGGATTCAGATGGTTGAAATCGCCAAGTTTTCTGGACCCGCATGCGGGCTGTGGATTTGTGCGCCGTTAATGAGTTTGATTGATACGGCTGTTATCGGCCAATGCAGCTCCATTGAGCTTGCTGCTTTAGGTTCTATAAATATTGAGTTTTTGTGTTTATTTTGGTTTTTGTAAATTAATGATGGCTAGTGGTGATTTTTGTGATTTATTTCGATTTTTTTTTGAATCTCTACGAATGAATGTTGTAATTTACTGTGTTGGGATTTTTGCAGGACCTGGGACGGTGTTCTGTGACTACACGAGTTATGTGTTTATGTTTCTCTCAATTGCTACTTCGAATTTGGTTGCTACATCTCTTGCTAGAAAGGTCTGAATCTAGGTGTTAATGTTGTTGAATTATGTTTGCTGTATCCAGTTGCATTGGCATTATCAAATATGAAGCGTGTTTCGTATGATTGAGCGGTGCAGGATAAAAACGAAGTGCAACACCAGATATCCAACTTGCTATGTGTTGGATTGGCTTGTGGTTTTTTTATGCTTTTCTTCACAAGGATATTCGGGCCTTGGGCGTTGGCAGGTAAAGAAGGATGCACTTTGGCTTTGAATGTTGTTTTCTTGTCTAGTACTTATTTGATAATTTGATTATAAAATTGGACTGAGAATTTTCATTGCATCACTCTCCAGCTTTTACGGGGGCAAATAATCCGGAAATCATAGCTGCAGCAAACACATATGTCCAGGTTCGCACTTTGTAGCCCGAACCTTGCCTTCAAGTATTAGCATTTCAACCAAATCTTATCGAACATTCTTCCCTTCATTTAATTATGTTTCTGGTTGTCATGATAACTTTTGCCAGATTCGGGGTTTAGCTTGGCCAGCAGTGCTAATCGGATGGGTTGCTCAAAGTGCAAGGTCCTACATCACTTGTTTATGAATTCATGAGCAGAATGCATTTCCCTATCATTTTTATTTATGCTCTTTATACAGAGTCACAAAGTTGCTTAGCCATCTGTGTGTTATTTTAGTGACATCTTAGTGTTGCTAATGGCTGCATTTCATTAATTGTTGTATCTTCATGAAGTTTCAAGTTAATTGGAATATGCTTCGTGATTTGTTTTACAGTTGGTTAATTGAGTTCTGTACTTACTTGCCTGTACTTATTATATTCTATAAGATTTTATCATGTAAAACCTCTCTGGATTGCTCTAACGTGTTTTTCGTCCCCTAGTTTGCTATTTCATAGTTCTAGCCATGCTTGGTAAGGCAAACTTAAAACAAGGAACCATGTCCTGAGTTTTGAGATAAGTATTACTGGAGGTTTAAGCCAAGAGAGTGGCTCAAAACAGACCAACCTAGAACCTGCAAATTGATTGTAAATCTCATGACTTTCAGTACACTGCATATTCAAAATCTTGAAATTGGTCTGTTCGTTATCAGCTTTCTTTGTCTAATTTCCTGATACAATCTTCTTCTCGATTTTTTTTCCTATTTTAATAATTTTATATTTTGTTCTTTGAACACAGTTTAGGAATGAAGGATTCATGGGGACCCTTAAAGGCTTTGGTTGCTGCGAGTGCTGTTAACGGTGTTGGTGACATAGTCTTATGCAGATTCTTAGGCTATGGTATTGCTGGGGCAGCATGGGCAACAATGGTGTCTCAGGTATGCCGGATTTTTCTCCCAATCTCATAGTGCATTGTTGCGCTACTGCATTGTAATTCTGGACCTGTGTTGCCCATCTTCGTAAATTATATGTATTTAATTTTCACTTGCCTTGCATTAGGTTGTTGCAGCTTACATGATGATTAAAGCTCTGAATAGTAAGGGATTCAATGGTTTTTCCATCTCTCTTCCGTCTCCTGCTGAACTCCTTGAGATATTCATGCTTGCAGCTCCAGTTTTTGTGACAATGATGTCAAAGGTTTTTCATACCTTTCTTGATTCTACTTCTGTTATCACTTATGATCCTGCTATTTTTCTGACATGCTTTAGTTCAGGTTCTGTTTTACGCTTTACTCGTGTACTTTGCGACATCAATGGGTATCATAAGTCTAGCTGCTCATCAGGTTTGGTTATTCGTGTCAATATTCTTCTCTTTCTTATGAAACATTTAATGAGCCACAGTATTGACTTCCTATTTTTTAGGTCATGATGCAAGTGTACTGCTGTTTTACTGTATTTGGTGAGCCTCTTTCACAAACATCTCAGTCTTTCATGCCTGAGATGATATATGGAGTTAATCGGAATTTAGAAAAGGTGATACTTCTTATTGTACAAATTTACAACATGTACTAGATGCAGATTCTGTTATTTCTCTTAAATATTTTGGCAAGCTGCTAGGGTTCTCGATTGCTTTAGTTGTACTTTTTGTTTACGAATCATAGGTAGCATGTTCTGTCTCAAGTTCTTTATAATATTGCTTTCAATTTTATACTGATTGAAGAAATACTCATTTATTCAATTGCATAATGCTTCCCTTGGAAAATTTATGTGGAATGACAGGCTCGAGCCTTATTGAAATCACTAGTCATGATTGGCTTGATAAGTGGACTGACATTGGCAATAATTGGAGTAGCTGTTCCTTGGCTATTCCCTAAGCTGTTTTCCCCAGATCCTGAGGTTATAAGCGAGGTGATTCTCTCTCTCTCTCTCTCTCTCTCTCTCACACACACACACACACACACACACACACACAGAGATACATATATATGATGGCGATGAATGCTTGGCAAAAGTATTGTCATGTGTAGATGTTGAGGTCGGTTACTGCTTATTGCCTAGTTTGTTCAATGTGGTGTTAAGTTTTAAATATTTTTGGTAAAAGACCCGCTTCCCTATTTTCTGCTGTAGCTAAATGGAGGTATACAAACCTAGAAGCCCTCCCCTAAAATCAAATCGGTAGCATTGGATGATGGTGCAACGTTCATTTAGCCGTGCTTGCTGAATATTGTTCCTCAGTGACCCCCTTGTTATTATGTCATATAGTAATGCTTGTACTTACTAATTGCAAGTTAATAACAGTACGCTGTTATGCATGCAATCATTTTCTTAAATGATGCATCATTTATGTTGATTTTTATGCAAGCTGAATGAGAAAGATTCTTATTAGAGTGGTTCATTAATTATGTGGCTGAGCCTATCATGGAAGTTCAAGTAAATGTATGTTTTATGTTGCAGATGCACAAGGTTTTGATACCTTACTTTCTAGCACTATGTATCACACCCGCTACTCACAGCCTTGAGGGCACTTTAATGGTATGTCAGCTCTATCTTTTTCTTAGTTCTTCTTTTCTGAACTGAAAAGGATGCAATGAGAAATGAGAATCAATAATCAGGTTTGAAGAATGATGTGCGGGCTCATGGAAATATTCTGATTATCATTTTGTATGGATGGAAAGCATTCAGTAATTGGCTGAATCTACTACTTTTCTCGTATTTTCCACCTATATTGCATTAGTTCAAGATACTATAAGAAAGCACGAAGTGTGAGTATTGGTCCCCCTCATGGTGGTGAGACAAAGGGTCATAAAACCTATATCAACTGAACTTGGTGTTATCAAAAGTTCCATTATCTTACATTTTACTACTTATCCTCCTTTATCGTTAATGGTTGAAATGCATTAGTCAAAGAGCTTCTTAACGAGTTAAGATTTTATTCGCAACTCTCATAAATTTGGCAGCTGTTTACACTCGGGCATATTCTTGTAGCTGACAATACTACATATGTCAACAATGCAGGCTGGACGCGACTTGAAATTCATTAGCATGTCAATGACTGGGATCTTCGCTTTGGGTTCTATTATCCTGCTGGTGAGTATCTCGATTTCAAGTGCTCAAGTTACTCACTGCACCGCGATTTAATCCTACGCTTTTTTCTTGGGTTATGAATAATCTATTTCAACTTATCAAACAACAAAATATCTCATCTATGTGCAGTTCTTGAGCAATAGTGGTTACGGAATTGCTGGGTGTTGGTTTACACTCGTCGCATTCCAATGGGTAAGTCTATGATTCTTACACTTGCTCGGTCTTGGCATAAACTTTCTATGTTGACGTAACTCTTATTTCTCCTACCAGTCGCGATTCTCTATTGCCTTACGCCGTCTCACTTTACCAACCGGGTTTCTTTATTCTGAGGACTTGTCCCGTTATGAATTTGGGAAGGTGAAAGCTGTATAATACTCTACCAGAACTGAAGTCAATTTTGCATTTGTTTACAACAACAATGCACAGATTCTGTTGTTACTGAAGTCAATTACTTGTTGTATGCTTCAGTTCCTTTTTTCACATTCATCATTAGCTGTTGTATTAGTAGCACAGCTGTTGTGCTACTAGCATGAAATTGTTGTACATGTAGAAGATAAGTGTTTTGTATTTAAGAGCATAGGTTTAGGCTTTATTCAGATTGTGTAATGTACCAATCTTGATAATATATATATATAAAGCTTTTTTTTAGGACATTATAGTGAGTTTTCAAGAAAACATGAACATTGTTTTGCTATAATTTGGCTCATACTGAAGTGAAGAACCAAACTGAAACTGAACCTAGCACTTAAATTCACAATAATGTCCTAAAAAAAGTTGAACTGAAACAGAACCTAGCACTCAAATTCACAAATGCTATTATCATAAATTATACAAATAAATTGGCAATGACATCATTAAAGAGGCAGAAACCAATTTATACATTCATTTTGCTATGCATCAAACTAAAATCTATAAGAAAAGAAAATTGCAGGCAACTTTATCAGTCTGAGCTAAAAAATTCACAATTTCAGGTCCAGATTTTCTTGAACTAAATCCAAAACAGCTACATCAGAAAGCAAAAAAACAAGTAGAAAATTACACCTACTCAACTTCTGCTACTTCTGCTACTTCCTCTCCTACCACGACTACCTTGTCTCGGTTCTTCCTCTGCCATCGTCCCTCGTCTTCTACTCTGTGATTTTCATTAACTGTTTCCACGTTAAGAAAATCTATACAATTTCATTGAAATCTCACAATGTAGACAAGATATCTACCACACTTAAAGTGCACAGATAAAAACTAGTATACAATTACATGATTTTTCAAAATGTAGACAAGATCATCACTACCATGTTCAAATAGGCATCATCAAACTAAGAGAAAGATAGAAATATAGAGTATAGATAAAAGAAAAGGTGCAGCTTGTATTTTACTCTTTGAAACACTATAAATAGTGACGAATGCAGAGCAGAAAAATCTCAATGGAACAGACCTGAGGGAACTGTTTGAATGCTGCTTGTCGTTTCAAGAAGTCTCTCTGAAATTGTTTCTTTTTCTCCTCGGCTTTTAGCTTACTGAGGCTGGGCCTATAAAGAATCACAGTTCTACCGATTTTGCCCACGACAACTGAACCTGTGCTTTCCTCTAGCTGCTTCATCACATCTTCAAATTCTCCAGGGCATGTACCATGTATCTTCAGCTGTATACAATGATTCGAGTTATATCGAAAAAAAAGTGCAAGAAATTTGGCCACCAATGATCATTGAATGACATTCTTCGAAGAAATATTGGTTGCAAATAAGACTAAGAACTAAACTATATTAGGAAAACTAGAGCTTATTGCAAAACCTCAATGATGTTATGAGGATTATCAATTTATCATTGAGTAGCATTTCATCAATGATCAAATTCAATCCTCACAAATCATTGGCATTTTCTTCATCATATTGAACAACTTAATTAATCCATACATGAAAATATTTAAGAAACAATTAATCTCAGAACAAACACAAATAGTAATTCTTTAACACTCAAAGCTTGAAAAATCCGAAAACCACCAAACGCAGAATTCAGGATAAGAAAATAAATAAATAAATAGAGCATTACCTTAAGAAGCTCATTAGCTTCAAGCGTTTCAATCAACGCGCCAATGACAGTATCTGTGACACCTGATTTTCCGACCTGCTGCGACTTGAGCTTTTTCCCCAAACTGTGCGCGTACGAAGCCAATTCTTTCTTTTCCTTCACGCTCAGACTCGGCGGCGGCGGCTGCGGAGGCGGCGGAGCACTTTTAGCTTTAGTTACCTCAGAATTCAAATCCTCCGAAGCAGTAGAATCAGAAACTGCATCAATTTCCCCTTCCGATTCGGTCTGCACATTCTCCAGCAAAGCCGCATCACTTGCGAATTGCTGCGGCGAGGAGAGAGACGAGAAGAAGAAGCGAGAGGAGTCGAAAGAAGGCGCCGCTCGGAGGAGAGGAAAGGATTTTGAAGCTCGGGAAAATACGGCGGCGCGGAAACACGACGGCGCGGCGGGGCGGCGGATAAGACGGTGGAGTATTAGGTGCGGGGAGGAAAAGGAAGCCAGCGTAGCCATTTCCGCTCAAAATAATTCCTCTCTTTAGAATATGGGTTTATATATTTACTGCATTTTTTTTATTTTATGATAAAAAGTAAAATGGCAAATTACACATCGTTGGGTGCTTGGTCTAGTGGTATGATTCTCGCTTCGGGTGCGAGAGGTCCCGAGTTCGATTCTCGGAGCACCCCCTTTTTTTTTTTTTTTCTTTTTCTTTTATTTCTCCCGTTAATTTTATGTTTTTTATCTTTCTTCTTTTTCGCAACATATTCCCTCATAATTTGGGCTTAATACTTTATGGCACATGGTTTTAGAGAAACACTTTAAAAATATAAAATGTGGGCCCAACAATCAAACATGTTTTAAAGTCCAAAATGTAGTGGCAGAAAATAAAAATAAAAAGACCAATAAGGCGAGACATCTCAATAAATACTGAAAATTGGGTAGAAGCATTTAATTGTTTCAAAGTATATAATAAACTCCTAATTACAAAGTCAACATTGATAAAGCAATGAGATCTATACACAATATATCCAAAATATTGCAAAAACAATTAGCTCTTGTAGAGTTGATCAAAGAGAATCATCAAAGCCGCAGTCATACCAATAATTGATGCACATACGGTTGCTATACACAAACTCAGGAAAATATGGAATGTTCCTTCACTTTCCTGTTTAAAAGAAAATTATAAAAAAATTCAGAATTTAAGAATATATTGTTGGTGTCAATACCTTAGTCAAAATTAAATCAGGGGAAAAAAAACAAAAAAAACAATTAATGTGTTTTTGTTGAGGAAATATTGCCCTCACCTTCGCCTCTAGTCTCATCCTCTCCTCGTCAAGCTCGTTGGTTCTTTTTTTGGGCGCAGTTTTCGCACACCGGTTGGCATGCTTCTCGAGAACCCTAGTTCGATCGAATCCAACAAACGGAGGGTAAATTTACCAACATACATGTATAAATATAAAACATGATATGATATAAAAACGTAGAAGAACAATGTTGTGCATTAGTACTCGAGAAACCCTAGATAGTTCGGATACACGTGGCATGAATTGATGATAGTGTAATATTACACGGGTATAAAAATGCATGATATGTAGTCTAAACGAGACGAGATATGTCAAATGCAATTAAAATTCTCATAGATCGATCGAATTGAATTAAAATATTCAAAACATGTGTAATACGGGACGTTTTATGAAAATATAGTATAAAAGTCTTGTGCTATCTTAAAATGAATATTGTTATCACCTTTTAGGGAGATTCAAAGATGAATATTGTACAACAGCAGCCTCCTCTGCGTAATCGCGTCTGCTTAATTAATTTCCAATAAACAGCTCGAAATTAAATAATTATATTATACAAACAAAATTAAGATATGAAATTTTATAATAAAAATTAGAAGCAAACCGCATTTTCTTGATACTTTTCCGAAGGCTATCAGCCTTGCTTTGTAGCAACTTGAAACGATGGTTCGGATCCTGATAAGCAGAAATAAACCATAAAACATTAATTCAAAAATAAAATCACTAAACACATTGCATATAATATCGTTCTCTTTTTGTGTTGGATGTGTAACATTTTTTTTTTACTCATGAAAAAACTTCTTTTTATTGTTGAAAATAATTGACCCCTCAAAGTTTAAATAAATAGTATCGCAATTAATTAGAAAATTGTTTAATACTTATAATTTCTATCATGCATGCTAACTTAAACTACATTAGGATGGCTATTCATGAATAAAACAATATCGCAATCAACAAAATTATGAATATTATAAAACCCTCCAACTAAAAATAATAATAAAAATAAATATGTTATTTTAAGCTAAAAATGTAGTGAATTAATGAAACCCTACTTTTTCGAGCTCATCCAAAACACCAACCATTGAAGAAGTGACTGCCTCTGCATGCTTCGAAGGGATGCCCTGCGCTTCCAAACCCTTTACCTTTACAAACCAAATAACAAAAAAGAAAATAATTTAATAAAATTCAATCAACCAAGCACAAATTAAATAATAGTAATAACAATTAATTGAGTTAAACCATCACCATAGCAAGAGTGTCAATGAAATAAAAGCGCTTCCCCTCCGACAAAATAAAGCGGGCGTCATCGCACGAACTGGAGCAAAACGAACGGTAGGGAACTAGCCGATTAACCTTTGCCGGAGGAGTGAAATTAATTACATTAGGTTTGTAAAACCTAATTCCCAATTTAATTATGCGCTGAACGCAAGCCATCCCTAGTGACATATAATATTCGAATTAAATCAACCAATATTACAAAATCATCATAATTAAAAAAGGAGAGAGTTCATACCAAGAGGCTGGAGGTATCCCTAGAGTTCGACAATGGATGCTCGGCTTTAGAAAATGATTTGAAGAAATTAAATAAGAGATGGAAATTGTAGAATATGAAGCCAAAGAGCCTAGGATTCTAGAAAATTAAATCTTAGATAAGTATATATGGTTCCATATCTATATTTTTTATAGAATTATTTTCCTTAAAAACAGTAAATATATAATATTGGTGGGATATGATTAGCTAGGGTAATTTGGCTCGGTTTGTGACTACACCCAAAACAATCTTTTTGTACGAACCTAGCCATTTTTTTTTTCTAAATAATATTTTTCAAAAAAAAAAAAATGATAGTAATCGGGAAGTGTTAAATTTAGTTGCAAAAGCATGTTCCTGAAAAGGAAAAAAAAAAGAAAAAAAAAAGAAAAAGAAAATGGTACCCTTTGTAGCAATTATTTATCACTCTTTTAGCAATTTTTTAAAAAAAAAAATCTTATATATAATTTTTTAAATTGCGATTATTTGCACCCTTTGTAGGCGAAAGTTTTCGAGTTTAGCATCATCAAAGATGTATTTCTGTTTTCATTGTTTATCAAAGCGGCAAAGTTACTGATTTTTCAAATGGAAGGGCTAATTTCTTAATATTTTTGTATTAAGAACCATACTATTAGCATCCACCTATCCAATTATAAGGCAAAATTGCTCGAATCAATTGTGAAAAAATAAAATAACAAGTTAGATCTCATCGATACCATCAGAGATGGATTTACGAAAAAAAATAAATTGAGAGAAGCCGCGACAAGACTAAAATGCATGCAATATGATACTCAATCATCAATTTAATGGAATTAACATCAATATATATCACAACTGTCAAGAACCCTTTTTTGCACTTGAACTAAAATGCATAAGGTAGAAAAAAAAATAGTAGAGATAAATACAATAATATAAGTAATAACCGCTAGTAGCTAGGCTTTACACTCTATCTTCTTCGATGATCTTCTTCTTCAATTCGTTAAGGCCTTGAGCCTCAAACACAACGACCCCTACATTCACTGCAAGAATTCCCCCCATGAGGAAACACATATACCGCAAGCTTCTTACCTGCTGCCTCCTCAATTCTACAAATTCCTAGAGAGGGATAGAGAATAATTAATTTTGAAGGAATTAACTGGAGTCAATATTCGAATTGAATGAGGAAACAAAAATGAATCAAGGGGCATAATAAGCAAATAAGTTAGTACAACTCACTTGGTCAATCCGTTGACCAAGACGACGACTTTCAAGGGTAAATTCGTCAATTAAGTGCCTACACGGATAAATATAATTAATTAATCAACCGGTGAGAAATGAATGAAAAATCGTAATTGAAAATATTCCCCGTCTGAGCCGGAAAAACTCGAGTCCTAATTTTAAATGTTGAGTCGACCATGGGGTTTTTCGACTTTTTCTTTTACCTCTTTCCGCGATTCTCGAGTGAATGTTGTACACGACCAACCTCTTTCGTGGACTCAGGGCTGTTTGAGAAATTAAACCCATCATTAACAAATCAATAACTATTAAGATGAAATTTAAGTCTCACTTGATATAATTTATTATACATTACATCAAGTGAGACTCAAATATTATTTTAATATTCCTTTTACACATAGAAATTCTGTTCCGAGAGATTCTGTGCAAAATAATAGGGATGAATGGAGGCTAACCGCATTTTCTTGATACTTTTCCGGAGGGCCTCAAACTTGGTTTGCAGAGAAGGGGAAGGTTGGGTAGGATTCTAAGAAGAAAAATAATTAGATACTATATAGTTGCTCAAATATGAAGAAATATAATGTACTTAATCATTCACTTCTAAAGTATTAGTATCAAAATTATAGCAAAACGTCTCTCATTCTGTGAAAAAAAAATAAATTAAAAAACGAACTTCCAAAATGTACCATTTATTTGAATAGGAAGATATTATTATAACTCCTCAAATTAATTAATAATTCACCAGACAAAACTATACTACTTAAAATTATACTACTCCGTAAAACATTACTAGGAAAACCTACTTTCTCGAGCTCAGCCAGAACTTCAGACATTGAAGAAGATACTGCTTTTGCATGCTTTAGAGGTATGCCTTGCGCTTTTAAAGCATTGACCTGCCCAAAAAAATTAGAAATATGGAGTATGAAACTTTACAAAATAATAATTAAAAAAAATAAAATAATAATAATAATAATTATTACGAAATGAAGCATGATGCCAATGCATAAACAACATCATCCTGAAGAAAAATATAATAATCATTTATATAAATACATCAAAAAATAAAGAGCATATTGATATCATATAGTATTAAAAAAAATCACCATCCTCCTATGAAAGTATATCGATATAAATATGATCTACAAAAAATCAGTCTCAAATTTTACTTGTAAATTTGTAAAATGTGTACCATAGCAAAAGTGTCGACATTAAAAGAGCGCACTGCGTTATCACTGGACGAACCGGAGCAAAACGAACGGTAGGAAATCGGCGATGAAGCGCAACGCCGATTAATCGTAGAGGCGGCAGAATTAATCATGCGCTGAACACAAGCCATCCTAAAAATGCTTATATTATTATATTAAATTAAATCAACCAAATGAAAAGAAAAAAGACTGAAACAAAAAAAAAGAAATAAAAGTAAGGAGGGAGAGAGTGGCTGGGGAGATATATGCGAGGATAGGTTTTGATGGTATGTTGTCAAATTTCAATAGAATTTTTAAATTAGGCAATGAGATCTGTTTAGGTTTAGGAAATAATTTAGGAGATAAACTTGAATTTTTCTTTTTCCACAAGAAATCAATTGTTGTTGTTGTTGTTGTTTTTTTTTTTTTTTTTTTTAACCATAAAAGCTCAAATTAAAGAGTCCTAATTCTACAAAAATTAGGTTCTTTTTGCTTGAGGATCTAAAAGATAGGTTTTAAACTTTCTATGAATAATAACAAGTGAAATAGTATTATTGAATATTTTAATTAATAATTAAGGCCCTTAGATACTTTTTTCTGGTTTTTCTATAAATGTTTTCCATCATCAAATTATATATTTCCTACGTCCCAAAGATAGCGTTCTTGTTTCTTTTGATAATAATTTTAAACTTTTTCGTCTTATAAATTTGAGCACGAAAATTAAGAAATGTGTAATATTTTCTCAATTATGTATAGTATAAATAAATTTGAGCACGAAAATTAAGAAATGTGTAATCTTTCCCAATTATGTATAGTATAAGTATAATAGAATTCATAATTGGGAAAAAAATTACACAGTTTCTTAATTCTCATACTCAAATAAATGGGACAAAGGAAGCATAAAATTAGTGTCAAAAGAAACATGTCATTTTCTTAATTCTCATACTCAAATAAATGGGACGAGGAAACATAAAATTACTAATATGACGTTATCTTTGGGACGGAGAGAGTATATCACTGTCAGCCGTGTTGATCCAAGTGTGCTCCCGATATATATTGACCAAAGATTTGAAAGGCAATAGATTTCGAAGACGTATAGTAATAGGAAATATTAGGACCGACTTAATTTCCCCCAGCCCTATATATACCGGCAATGCCTCCCCATCTTCTCTTAGATATTATCATCGAGCAAACCCTAACCCTAATTCGAAAATTCGGGTCTGAAATCTGAACGACGATGAGCAATTCTTCCCCCGCCGCCGATCGCCACTGTCTACTGTTTTCGAATACTTACGTGGTATGTATCCCTCCTCACATTTTTTGAGTAACTCATTAGTTATAAATTTCCCCTCTTTCAACGGTCCATCTATGGGTGGTGGTTGTGGTGGGTTGTTTTACTTGGACGATTGTAAAGGGCAGCAGGCTGTAATCTTCAACCCAATGATGGGTCAATTCAAATTCCTTCCCCCCTCCGGCGTCAAACGCCCACGAGGTACAACTTGCTTATTTGTTACAGCTTGTGGTTTCGGGTTTGATTCTCTAAGAGAAGACTATAAGGTCATAAGATTCGTGTTAAATTGTTTCCAGAATTTTGATAAGGATGGTTGTTATGAGGGTGGAGGGGCTCTCGGGAGGCAAGTTGAATTGTATTCTCTTGAAAGTAATAGTTGGAAAGAGATTCCAGTTTCTGATGCTAAGGAATTCGTCGTATGTGGTAGTGGATTGTATGTTAATGGCAAGTGTTACTGGATAGAATGTGGACGCGTTATGTCCTTCGACTTTCGAAGGAGAGCTTCTCTTTTATACCTTTGCCCAAGTTGAAGGAGGTTTCTAAGCGTGGTCAGTGTGAACTGGATCTCCATGAGTATAAGGGGTCCTTGGCTGTGATTTGGTACGAGCACGGACCGAACATGTCTTTCGAGGCTTGGGTGCTGAGAGAAGAAGAAGAAGGAGAATGGGATAAATTGTTTGATGTTAAGCCTCCTCCTGGTTGTTACATATGCAGCACACTGGGATTTGGGAAGAATGGCGGAGTGTTGTTTCTTGAAGGAGTGTTGCTTCTTGAAGGAGATGTGGAGGCTGGATATAGATATGCTGTGCAGTTTGGAGAGGATAAGTATATATGGCACGGGTCTTATAGAGTTTGATCTCTTCGAGAGGCGTTTGAAGGAACGCCCTATCTTTCGTGAGAAAGGATGTATGCAGATCATTACTTTTTCTTCTGACAACGTAGTTTTGCTGGAGGATGCACAGAACGCGATTCTGATTGATGAGGAGGGTGGAGTGGAGACTGAGGTCTTCCCTTTCTCTCAAATCTGGAAAGCTTATGCTCCTTATAAAGCCTGTTTCATGGCGTGGAGACTCGTGACAACATTCGAAAACGCCTTCACATTCCGACGAACGACGTGACGTGTTGCTGCTGCTTGGGCGAGGAAGAATCAGGTCAGCACCTCTTCCTTCACTGTCCAAAGGTGCAGGAGATTTGGTCTAAAATGATACTCTGGTGCGGAGTGCCCAAACTTATTAAGGATCATTACATCAGCTTCACCGGACTTATGGGTGGGAGAAAGGCGAGGTTAGCGCTTGGTGGGCTTTGGATCTGCGTTGTCTGTGTGTTCTTTGGAAATGGAGGAACGACGTCAAATTCGAGAATAAAGAATGGAACTTTTGGAGAATTGAGGAGGAGATCAAATGTCGTTTTTGGTGTTGGTGCTCGATCGGTGCAAGGAGAATGCGGGGAGTTTAACGTGTTTGAGAGATGGAATTCTTGTCTCGTGAGCGAGTTATGGATGAATAGCTAATGTATTGTGTTGGTACTTCTTATACCAGTCATTTTTCTTTCTTTTTGTTTTTAATAAAATTCCATTTTCCCGATCAAAAAAATATATATATACACACACAAATAAATTCATTAGAACATTGATTCTCGTACGATTCCATCCTCCTACCGTCCTACGAAAATATGATCCACAACATCAGAGTCAAGACAATTATCTCAAATATTAATTTTAATTAGGCAATATATAATGACAAACCAAATGTGTACCATAGCCATGATAAAAAATAAAAAGAAAAAAAAGAAAAAAAAAAGCGTACTATAGCAAAAGTGTCGACATTAAAAGAGCGCACTACGTCCGGTTAATCGTAGAGGCGGCAGAAGTAATACCTTTAATCCTGCGCTGAACACAGGCCATCCTGTGATCCTAACAATGCTTATTTTATACTCCGTAGTATTAATTAAATTAAATTAAATCAACCAAATTAAAAGAAAAAAAAAAGGACTGAAATAAAAACAAGAAATAAAAGTGAGGAGGGAAAGATATGCGAGGATATATAGGTTTTGATGGTATGTTGTCAAATGTCGAATATAGAATTTCTAAATTAGGCAATGAGATTTGTTTAGGTTTAGGAATAATTTAGGGGATAAACTTGAATTTTTCTTTTTTCACAAGAAATATATAGGGTTCGATTCAAGTGTGCCTCGATATATATTGACCAATGATTTGAAAGGCAATAGATTTCGAATACGTATAGTAATAGGAAGTATTAGGACCGACTTAATTTCCCAGCCCTATATATACCGGCAATGCCTCCCCATTTACCTTCTCTTCGATATTATCGAGCAAGCCCTAATTCGAAAATTTGGGTCTGAAATCTGAACGACGATGAGCAATTCTTCCCCCGCCGCTGCCGGAGCCGGAGTCGATCGCCGCCATATCCTCTTCGTGAAACTTTACGGAACGAAGCCCGATGGATCTGGTCTTCTCGAACACTTACGTAGAATTTATTCCCCCTCACGTTTTTCGAGTAACTCGCTAGTCATAAATTTCCCCTCTTTCAACAGTTCATCCATGGACGGTGGCTGCGGTATGTTGTTTTACTTGGGCGAATGTGAAGGGGAGCTGCAGTCCGTAATCTTCAACCCAGTGATGGGCCACTTCAAATTCCTCCCCCCCTCCGGCGTCAAACGCCCCGAAGGATCGAATTTGTCGATCGTTACCGGTTGCGGTTTCGGGTTCGATTCTCTGAGAGAAGACTATAAGGTGATAAGATTTGTGATGAATTGCTTCGAGAAGTTCGATGAGAAGGGTTGTTATGACTATGGAGTGCCTCTCGAGACGCAAGTTGAAGTGTATTCTCTTGAAAGTAATAGTTGGAAAGAGATTCCAGTTTCCGAGGATGATGTCTTCTGCATAAGTGGTAGTGGAGTGTATGTTAATGGCAAGTGTTACTGGAAAGAACGTGGACGCGTTACGTCCTTCGACTTTGCCAAGGAGAGCTTCTCTTCCGTACCTTTGCCCGAGTTGAAGGAGGTTTCTAACCGTGCTCAGTGTGGACTGGATCTCCACGAGTATAAGGGGTCCTTGGCTGTTATTTGGTACGAGCGTGGACCGGATATGTCTTTCGAGGCTTGGGTGCTGAAAGAAGAAGAAGAAGAAGAACAATGGCATAAATTGTTTGATGTTAAGCCTCCTTCTTGTTACATATGCAGAACACTAGGGTTTGGGAAGAATGGTGGAGTGTTGTTTCTTGAAGGAGTGTTGCTTCTTGAAGGAGATGTGAAGGCTGGATATAAATATGCTGTACAGTTTGGAGAGAATAAATATGGCACAGCTCTTTTAGAGTTTGATCTTTTCGAAAGGCGTTTGACACAACACCCTATCTTTCATGAGAAAGGATCTATGCAGATATTTTCTTTTTCTTTTGACAATATAGTTTTCCTGGAGGATGCACAGACAGCAATTCCAATCGAGGAGGAGGGTGGAAAGAGTATAGATATCTTTCCTTCTGTAGTTGAGAGCACAAGTGCAGAGCAAAAACGTGTAGTTGAGAGTACAAGTGCAGAGCAAACCGAGGACGTGTAGCGAGAGCACAAGTGCAGAGCAAACCGTCGAGGACGAGCATATCTATTATTTTACGTCGCCGAAGATTTTGTTTAAAAGAGAAAAGAAAATTAAAAATCACCGTTAGGATGGATTAGGGTTTGGCTAATGAAGAATTTTACGTCGCCGAAGAAAATTCTTGAATCTTTTTGAAAAGTGAGTTATGGAATTTTATTTGCAGTAGAAGTAGAAAAAGTAATGTGAATGAAAATTGGAGAGGTAAGAATCAGCTTAGGTAAAAAGCTAGAATTGTGCTTTCACAACTACCCTCGACTAAAAGTGTTTATTTAAAGAAAAAAGAAAAAAAAGAATGTATCGTTCAAATTATTTATCCCAATTTTATTTAGAAGCCCATTTCTAATAAAATATTTAAAAAATCGACCCTAAAACGGATATTATTTTAATAATTATTTATCCCAAGAATTTTATTTAAAGACCACTATTAAATACGTTGAACCATGATAAAAGCAGAAATATGTTTCACCATCCATGCAACGCAAATGACATGCATATATATACTATGACAGACCCCATTCATAAATAAAAAAAAATATATCCAAAAATCATAAACTCTATATATATTTTGGTACAGACCATCAAGCTATATATATGCATGTGCGGCACCTTTCATGGCTAGCAACGTCGCTCCATAAGCAGCTTCAGTCTGCACCGCCTTACTCACGGGTCGACGACCCACAACACGCTCTCGGATCGCGATCCATTTCTCGTTTCCCGAACCCCTTTGCCTAATAGTATCACATAAATAACAAATACTTAACAAACGATATAATCTAATATAGAACACAATTTCATGGATTGAACAATTTTGAGCTTGTTTGAACATGCAATCCTTCAAATATTCAATCATACGCCCTTTGTATATATTTGAAATATAAACCGGGATGTCCGAACATACTAAGTCATTATTTTCCTATATTGTTGCTAAATGTTTACTCCCTCCGTACATCCTTTGTATATATTCGAAAAGTGTATCATCAGTATAAGAGGAGGGAGTAATTAGTTAGGTACTTTCATTTGAAGTCCATTATACTAATAATCTAAAGAAGATCTATTTAAATGTCTATATAAATACTAAAAGTAAAATGAGAGAGAGAGAGAGAGAGAGAGAGAGAGTACGTAGGTTGTAAACTTTAATACATTTTCAAAAATAGTCATCTATCATCTAATTTGGGACATATTTAGCCGTGATTTACCCTTTTTTCTTCAACAAAAAAATGGGAGAATTATCCACTTTAATTTCCTTTCAAGAAGAATAATCGGGAAAGTCGAACTAATGTCTAGTAGTCAGGCCAGCTCAACTCAAAAATAATTTTGGACATCATTTAATCGGACATAATTTCAAAGAAAAACTCATAATGGTCTTTAATTCTTAATTTTATAATTAAATATTTGGAATATATAAAATGTCTCATTCGTCGGTCGAAGAATATATTACGATGTTCTTAAGTTCAACATTTCATTTCCATTTTTCGAGTCTTAATGAATTCTAATGCATTCGGCACGTGTTTAACAAACATTTAAATGCATATGGAGCATATTATAAAAACACAAATTAAATTGTATGATCTTGAATACAAGAATAAGTGCTGGAATTTCTTTCATTTTTTTTCCTTATATTTTTTTAATAATTGATTTCTACTTGAAGTGGATGAGTGAAGTGGCTAGTTTTAATTCGTGGATGAACGTGTGTTGTCAAAGTTTACTAAAAAGGGAGTGAAGCATGAAAGGTTTAAAAAAAAAGACAAAAACTTGTGACAGCCGGAGGCACCGTGCGGCCGGGCCTAAAGTGCCAATCTTTATACAGAAAAGTGTCAATTTATATGAATAAAAGTGTCAATCTTTAACATAATTATTTTACGAATAAAATGACAATTTTTAAAAGTGACAATCTTTATACAGAAAAGTGTCAATCTATATGAATAAAAGTGCCATTGTTTTAGCTCGGCCGCACGGTGCCTCCGGCTGACCCAAGTGTGTCCCTAAAAAAAATTAATGCTGATAGATATGATGATGAATTAATCGAGGGTTTACATGAGGTTTGGCCCGCGGTGAGGGACAGAAATGGGGAACCGAATGAACCCATAAAGAAGTGTAATATTGCTTTCTGGGAATACAAGTGAGATACATTCGGTAAATTTAGTGGATTACCCGTGCATGTTCTTTTGAGGAGCCTCGTTGACATTGTGAAAGGTAATGCATAGTATTTAGATTTATTTATAATATATATATATTAGTTTTACTCTTTTTTGTCAAATAGATTTTAGGTACAACCTGAATAAACCCATCTCAGCTAAAGAAATCATTAGTCAAATTCAGAATCAAATAAGCGACATCATGAAGATCAAGGCATTCGCAATGAACTCTGCCATCAAATCTATTCTCCATGGATGGTATTACTATGCAATTTGACGAGCATCTGCAGATAGAGAATATGAAGAACAAGTTTGTTGATGACATCTCTTGTGAAAGTGATAATGTTATTTTTCTGTAAACAAGTACTCCCTCCGTCCACGATTTCTTGAATCTATTTCCTTATTGGTCTGTCCACCATTTCTTGAACCTTTCTATTTTGGAACATGGGACCTACACCCGAAATGACTATTGTACCCTTAATGTTTTCACCTTTTTACGAAAAAACCTAATGTGGCCCACAAATCAGCATTTGGGTAATTGTAATTAACCAACTAGTTAATTAAAACTAACCTAGCCCAACCCAACCCAATTTATGATACCCAATTAAATGCCTAACCTACCCACCTTCACCAACCCCATTCACCGATCCATTTTCTAAGTTTGTGTTCTTCAATTAATTTCTTTTACTTTCTTGCCTTTCTTCCTCGCTTCCCTTCTCTCTCGAAACCCTAATTCTCTACCCCTCCGCCGCTCTTCTTCGGCTTCTCTAATGGAATCGTCTCCGTCTAAATCTCCCAAAATCTGCCCGGATTCTCCATCTTTGCCCCAAATCGATTATCATTTCTTTGACTCTGAAATCTCGGGAGTTATTATTCCTGATTCTGAGGAAGATCGAGACGAGATGGTACCGGAGACGCCGGAAATCGTCAGCGGCGACGAGGCGGATCCAGATCTGCTTGAATCGGGCAATTCCTCACCTAATTCACTGGTAGATCTGGAGGACTGGGCCACCGATTGGTCTCCGGAGAGGCGGGATTCATACCTCAGAATGCTTGCCCTTATCTGTCCCGGATTGCCTAATTTATGGGTAGTCTGAGGAGGATTTATTTCTGAATTCTTATATCTTGGCCCACTTTTAATGGCATATGTTATGCATATGGCGTGATTTTGCATAAATCACGAATTATATGCATGTTTCATGGCTATTTTAGGCTATGGGGTTATTATGATGATTTACTAAGATTCTGTTCTTGCTATTGCCTTCTGATGTGCTGATGTTGGATTATTCCGTTGGATTTGTTGCTTGATGGCTCTATCCTTGATGGCTCTTTCATATCCACCTTTGTCCGTGATTCTATCCTTGATGACTCTTTGTTCATTTGTTGCTTTCTTGGCTGCGGTTGGGCTTACTTATCTGGCTTATTGCTATATTGTTAATGATATGGACATAATCTATGCATATTTGAACATATTGTTGTTGTGTGCTGAGGTATATGCCCTGTGATGTGTTGTGTTATGATTCTATCCTGGATTTATTTCCTTTCATAGCCACCTCTGTTTCCTTATGTGATACAGATTAGGAGGTTTTAGTTGGAACTTTCCTGATATGCTTGACTGAGGGCTTATGCTATGGATTGTGCTATTTAAATGGGATGCTTTTTATGCCTGAATGTCCCTAAGTTTCTAAGGTCTGGTGGTTTATGTGATGTGCCCTATGATGTGCTGAATGGAAAAATTATCATATGATAGCCACCTCTGTGTTCTTTCATATTAACACAGATTAGGAGGTTTCAATTGATGATTCTATATAATTATGCTTGACTGAGGGCTTAAACTTAGAACAAAATATCACATTCACAGCCACCCCTTAGTGATACTTAGAAAATGAAGTTACACATACACTGAATATCAGTAGCTTAGTTACAAAAAAGGAAGTTACTAGGTAAACAACATACCAAAAACAGAAATCCAGCTGTTTACCCTAGTAACTTCTTCAAAAACTGATTTCTGAGTTAATTCCTAGATTACTTCAGTGGCTTACAAGCACAAATGCACCATCATATTCTGTTCCAGAACTTGCTTCAAAGCACCCATGTTGTAGATAATACCTGCATCATTCTCTGGTAGGTCTAGGTACTCCAAGCACATTGAGACTAAGCCCTTCTTTACCTTAATGCATTATGGCAAAAGACCTTCTCTTATCAACTTCCCCTTGCTCATGTGAGGGATATGGTAGTTGTTACCTCCTTTCACCTTCATAATCTCTACATAGCAGCCTTGAAGTGTTAGGAAAACTGGTAAAAGATGAAACAAGATAATAAAATCGCACGCCGTGCGCCAAGCCTCCGGGCTCCCAATTAATATTAATCTCTGATGAAGAAAACAATACGCAACAGTTACATATATATATGCTAAACTTAACTATTAAGGCTAAACCCTAATTTAACAAAATAAACTAATAACTCAAAGAACCCAGCCCACGGACGTGGGCTTACTCCCGTCCCCGCCTTCGATATACCAACAAGGGTTTCCCCGGCCCAACATCTCATCTCGGCCCATCTTCTCCCACTTCGTCTTGTACCATATCAACTCCATCACCCTTCGAAACAACCTTGTCCTCAAGGTTGAAATCTGGAAATTGAGAATGAAACTCCTCGGCATCAACCCACGTCGCCTCCTCTTCAGCTGGCCCTCGCCAACGTACCAAAAATTGTACACGCGACTTTCCCATTTCCTCCACCGACCGATGACTCAAGACAACCTCTGGCTCAAAGACAGGTCCCACTGGAATTTCAAGTGAATCATGCAATTCAACCTCCACCGCATGCTCACCCACCACTTTCTTAAGCTGTGACACATGAAATACCGGATGAATTCGACTTGACGGCGGAAACGCCAACCTATAAGCTGCAGCCCCCACCTTTGCCTTGACACAAAACGGACCATAATACTTCGCTGCCAATTTATGCTGAGAATGACGATTCGCCGTTATTTGATGAAATGATCTCACCTTCACAAACACCTTATCACCCACCAAGTAGGACACATCACGCCGTTTCTTATTTGCTTGCTTCACCATCCGTTGTTGAGCCACTTCCAAGTTGCGACGGAGATGACGCAACATTTCATCCCGGCTCCCCAGAACTTCCGCTACCGCAGCTACGCTACACTCACCCGGCAAGAACCTCCGAATAGTAGGAGGTGGCCTACCGTAAACCACTTCAAAGGGTGTCATCCGGGCTGCTGTTTGAAAAGACGTGTTGTACGAGTACTCCGCCCAAGCCAACCACCTCAACCACTGTTTAGGTTGTTCCCCGGCAAAGCAACGTAGATAAGTTTCGACAATCCTATTTAATACATCCGTCTGTCCGTCGGTCTCAGGGTGATAGGCTGTACTGAACTTCAACTGTGTTCCCGATAACGTAAATAACTCCCTCCAAAAAGAGCTCATAAAAATTGAGTCCCTGTCGCTGACAATGGACCTCGGTATCCCATGCAGCCTCACCACTTCCCTACCAAAAATCTCAGCTACCGAACGAGCTGATATAGGCGGCTTCAAAGCGATGAAGTGACCATACTTCGAGAGTCTATCCACCACTACCAAAATCGAAGAAAACCCTCGTGACTTCGGCAAACAAGTAATGAAGTCCATCGAAACATCCTCCCACACTAATTCTGGAATGGGAAGTGGCTGTAACAACCCTGCCGGCGATAAAGTTTCATATTTCAATTTTTGGCACACAAGACACTCCGCCACGTACCGTCGAACTCGCTTAAACATACCCCTCCAATACACATTCTCCGCCAGCTGTCGATAGGTACGAAGAGCCCCTGCATGCCCCCCGGTTGGGGACGTGTGAAACTCCTCCAGTAATTTCGGAATCCACTTCGAGTCTGCCGGTAGCACCAACCGATTGCTAAAAAATAATTTCCCTCCTCGCAGCTCGTACCCTGACTTCGCCCCTCCGTCAGCCTCCAACGCGTCCATCACCGAGCGAAGTTTACCGTCCCTCCGCTGCTCCTCCCTCACATCCGTCAAACCCATCCACCCCGGCAACGATAGTGCAGCCAAGGACCTGTCCTCTATTCTTCTCGACAACGCATCAGCTGCAGTATTCGTGATGCCAGTCTTGTATTCAATTGAGAAGTCATAGCCTAATAATTTCGCCACCCAGATTTGTTATGAAGGAGTAGCAATTTTCTGCGTCAGAAGATGCTTCAAGCTACGGTGGTCAGTGCGCACAACGAACTTCCGTTCAATCAGATAGGGACGCCAATGCTGAATAGCCAAAGCAAGACCCATCATTTCGCGCTCATAGGCTGATTTAGAAAGACTGCGATCAGCCAGGGATTTACTGAAATATGCAATTGGTCGTCTTTCCTGCATCAAGACAACCCCTACTCCGCTCCCCGACGCATCACACTCGACCACAAAGGGCTGATCAAACTTAGGCATAGCTAACACGGGTGCTTCTGTCAACGCCTTCTTCAACTGCTCAAACGGCCGTTCAGCCTCGACCGACCACGTAAACTGAGTCGAAGCCTCATTCTTCAACAGTACTGTCAACGGCCGAGCCATCATGCCATACTCCCGTACAAATCGGCGGTAATAACCCGTCAATCCAAGAAACCCGCGCACCTCTTTGATCGATCTCGGCCGTGGCCAATCCAACACTGCACTCACCTTGCTCGGATCCATCGCGACGCCCTCCGCTGAGACGATGTGGCCCAAATACTCAACTTGTCGACATCCAAACAGACATTTTTTATAGTTGGCCTTAAACTGATTTTCCCTCAATAGCGACAACGCTTGACCCAAGTGTGATTTGTGCTCCTCCCAAGTCCTGCTGTATATCAGAATGTCATCAAAAAATACCAACACAAACCTCCAAAGAAAGGGTCGAAATAAATCGTTCATGGTGGACTGAAACGTGGCCGGTGCGTTTGTCAACCCAAAAGGCATCACCAAGAACTCATAATGTCCACTGTGTGTGCGAAAAGCCGTCTTGTGGATATCTGAGTCCGCTACTCGAATCTGATGATACCCCGAACGTAAGTCGATCTTAGAAAAGATCACTGCGCCTGCTAGCTCGTCTAGCAACTCCTGAATGACGGGTATCGGGTATTTGTCCGGGACCGTTACTTTGTTCAGCTCTCGATAATCTATACAGAAACGCCAGCTCCCATCCTTCTTTTTAACCAACAAAATTGGGCTGGAAAACGCGCTAGAACTCGGTCGAATAATCCCTGCCAACAGCATATCTGCAATTAGTCTCTCTATTTCGTCCTTCTGTATGTGTCCGTAGCGGTATGGTCGTACAGAGACTGGACGAGCTCCGGGCAGTAGCTCGATGTGGTGATCTGTGGCTCGATGTGGCGGTAAGCTCGTCAGTTCTCCGAAAATCTCTGCATACTGATCCAATACCTCTCGCACCCTACTCTCATCCGCCCCCGACAGCTTGGCCGTTTCCGATTCAACGACGACTGCCCAGAACTCTGCCTCATGCGTTTTCACCAATGAACGCAAACCCACAGGCTGTCTACTGTTTGCGGGATCCCCTCGCAACACGACTCTTCTTCCTTTATCCACGAACGACATCGTCATCGTCTCCCAACTCACCCTAATCTCTCCTAACATTACCAACCATGCAACCCCCAAGATAACGTCGACGCCGCCTAATTCAAAGGAGAAGTAGTCGGCCACCACTTCGTGATCTGGCAGTGTCATTGCTAAACCCTTAAACAATCCTCTAGTATCCTGCCGCATTCCGTTGCCCAACTGAATACCCACTCTCACTGAAGAATCCATCTCTGCTTGGATCAGCGACACTAAGGTTGATGAGATGAAATTGTGACTCGCCCCACTGTCAACAAGGACCGTGACCGTCCTCCCTCGCATGACCCCTCTCAGCCTTAGTGTTCCCGGACTCGTAATTCCCGCCATCGAGTACATGGGAAGGGCTCCCTCAATCTTCTCGGCTGCCTCTGCTTCCTTCAGTTCCTCATCTAAACCTCCTGCCTCCACAAACTCTGCATTCCGTAGCTCTATCTTCTCCTCCGGTTTAGCCACCATCACTCTAAGTTCTCTCATCGGACATACACAGAAATGGTCCGGTGAGTACGGCTTCTTGCACTTGAAGCACAATCCTTTGGCGCGAAGTTTCGCCAACTCGTTGTTGGTGCGACGTGTAAAACGGGTTCGAGCCGTTGACTGCTCAGAGTTTTCCGGCTGTGGCGTCATTCCCTTCTGCCTTGCGCGTGAAGTACCCCCAGCGCCACTACTTACACTGCCAGCCGTGGTTGTCGCGTTTCCAAAGGGCCGAGAATATCCCCCAGTCCGCGCCCCTTGGCTCTGAGTGTTCCGGAATGGTCGTCCCTCCTCCGGAATGGAAAGGTTATCTTCCATGTCGCGGGCCAATTCCATGGCAGTCTCGAGGTCCGTAGGTCGCAGCAACCGCAGTGCTCCCCTCACCGAAGTCTTCAAGCCGTTCATGAAATTACCTAGATAGTGCTCATCGCTCAACCCCGGAACCTGGCCGGCAAGTTGCGCAAACACAGAGATGTATTCATCCACCGTTCGAGTCTGCTTCACTGCCATCAACCTCTCATACGGACTCCCCTTAAATTGAGTATCAAAACGGGAGACAAGTGCGTTTGAAAACTTCTCCCATGTGATGTTCGGATGGCGCGCCTTCATCCACGTTACCCAGTGCAACGCGTCACCGTCCATTGCCACCACAGCTGCCGCCACCTTTAACCCTACGGCCGTCCCATGTAACTCGAACTGTTGGTTAGCGCGCGCCAACCACCCTATCGGATCTTCACCTGCGAACGTCGGAAGTTGGACGACGTCGAGCTGTTTCTTTGACCCCAGTATCCTTCCATCTTCTCCCATCGTCTTCGTCGAATCTCCTCCCTCGACGTCGCTCGATTTGCCCTCCGGGTTCAGGATCGCTCTTGACAATTCTGCCAACGTTGCCGCTATGTCAGCCAGCTTCACGTCGGTGGTTTGCTGCCCGACCTGAACGCGCTCCAGCTGCTCGCACGTTCGCTGCAGCCTGCCCTTGATCACCTCCTGATCCTCCTCTAGTTTCTCCAATCGTTCCGATACTGATCGTGTTGTCATCTCCGCGGGACAGGATCCGGCAGGTCGGACCAATTGGTAAAAGATGAAACAAGATAATAAAATCGCACGCCGTGCGTCAAGCCTCCGGGCTCCCAATTAATATTAATCTCTGATGAAGAAAACAATACGCAGCAGTTACATATATATATGCTAAACTTAACTATTAAGGCTAAACCCTAATTTAACAAAAATAAACTAATAACTCAAAGAACCCAGCCCACGGACGTGGGCTTACTCCCGTCCCCGCCTTCGATATACCAACAAGGGTTTCCCCGGCCCAACATCTCCTCTCGGCCCATCTTCTCCCACTTCGTCTTGTACCATATCAAAAACATTGTTGAGTGTTGTGGCAGTGAGCTCCTGAAATGATGACACCACATTCTGAATTAAATCATCCACATTCTTTGCTGGCTTCACATACTGTAGAGACTGAATAGCTCTGAAGAAGCCTAAGTCATTAATGTTTATATCAGGAGAGTTTGATGGCTGACATATTAGCTGCATATTAAAACCATCTGAATTTGCTGCATTCAGAAACTCTGCATCACCTGATTTTATGTGGGGCTTAGCAGTGTCTTGCTGAATTATGATGTTCTTGCTTGCCCATTTAGGCCATTTCTCCTTTATTGCTGGGATTACCTGTGGGAAAAAATAAACTAGATGAGGAACTCCAATATGTTCTGATAGTCAAAAAACACAAGTAATTGCATTCAACCTGATTTATAAGGCAATCTTTGATTTCCTTCTTGCATATAGACTGCATAGGTTTAGTTTCCAACGTACCCTTTGGTCTGTTTTTGCTGCCCCTCTGAGCATGTTCTTTGGTAATGAAGGGAAAGATCCCTAGTTTCCCATCAAAATCTTCTTCACCATTTTGGCCTTTTTGAGGCCTTGCCACAGCACACATGAACATAACCTTGGGAATAAATCTTTTTGACTTGCATGTTCTATGTGGCTCCATTTCAGCAGGTAGGAGATAGTACTTGTCAGCATCTTTAGTGAGATAGAACCATTTTTCATTGATATGTATGGTGTTATACATGTTCTGAAAACTGATTTCATCTCCTTCTAAACTATCCACATTTAGTTGGCTGAGACTAAACCTGAGCCTACTTAGTTTATTTACATCTGTTAGTGTAGGCTTGATAGCATTTGAATGTCTTCTAAGAAGCCCTTGTTTTATCCATTTATGCAAGGTACTTTTGCAAACCCCTAGTTTTTCAGACATGCGCCTTATGTTTTTTCTGTCTTTCATATTCACTAGATTTACTAATTCTGGATCCAGTACATACCTGTCATGATGCATTACCCCTTTGTGTTTGTTGATAAAGAAAACTGGTTTTCCCTCAGCCACCATCTGTTGAGTTTCTCCCCAAACTCGCTGGATTGTAGATTTAGAAGTTCCAAATTTTTCTAGGGCTTCCTTCAATGCTCCTTTGTTGATTTTACCATTACAGCAGTGGTTGAGCAGAAATGAGGCTATCTGTTGCTTCAAGCTCAAGGAGATCATTAATCTCTTGATTTCTCTAACCATTGTGCTTTTCAGAATGTGTTTTTTTGTGTTTGATTCTTTTTGTTTGTTTGTTGCAGGTAAAAAGGAAGAAACAAGAGCAGGGAGAGGAAGAAAAGATGGCAGAAATTTGCTGCTCCAAGAAGATACCCGATTCTGTGGCTGCAACTTGGCTGGAAAGAGAAAAAGTGGAAGAGAAAAAAAGAGAGTGAAGAAGTAGAAATGAGGTTGCAGAGCCTGATTTGTAGATATAGTTGGCTCTAATTTTGAATTTCAAACACAAATCTCTCTCTAAATTTCCCTCTTTATTTTTGATCAAATCAACTCTTGTCAACTGTAGTCCAGATTTTTTAATTTCAGAATTAGTTGAAGAGTCTTTTGTTATATTCTTGCAATGTTTCTCTCCTTAAAACAATACCAATTTTCAACAACTTAGTGTGCAATTATATTAAATTTATTTGTATTTTCATTTCAGATTTATAATTAATTAATTTATTTTAATTAATTTCCTTAATTTTCTGACATTTAATTAAATTTAATAAATGTATAACAAAGATTAGCATCTATTCACAATTGATTTAGAAAAGGTAATGCACTCTTAAAACACAATCACTTTACACATCACTACCCTTTAAATACATTTACTTTACACATCATCACCCCCGTTAAACCCCGTGCCCAGATTTTTGACCCAAGAAATCGTGGACGGAGGAAGTATATTTTATAAAGTGTGTTAAAGTCATATTTCGACATATTTAAACAAATTTTGAGAGTATACTCAATTCTCCCTATATTTCCATTACCGCCAGACCTATTGTCTTAACTTTGTAGGTATAGTAGGCGTTCACACCCAACTGAATTATACCAAGGGCTATTCCAATTCCATTTCCAATCTGCATTAAAATCATCAATATACAAAACTCAAAATTAGTCAATCAAGTGATCAATCCATAATTAATTTAAACAATACAGTAAAAACTTACAGAAATGTAGAGGTCAATGAGGCCAACGAACGCATAGGCGAACCAAACTATTCCATTAAGTAAACCGGTAAGACAAATACCCATCGGCATCAACTGAGGATTTTGTGACCTAATCACTTTTTCCTGTACAGAAAAGAATTGCAATTAAAATGTTTAAAAATGCATAACTGTAATTAAAAGAGTAAGTATGAGTCAAACTTACAATCACCGAGATGAGAGGCATACATTATCACCCCGCATATAACAGACAAAATTCCAACAAATCGAGACTCGATTTCACTTTTTATCGTTGAGATTAAATAGTACCCTTATTATTATTATTATTATTATTATTATTATTATTAGAAATCGTATAAATACATAAGGGTAAAATTGTAAGAGAGAGAAAATGTTGTGTTACTATTCGAATGAGTTGAAATCATCTGACCAAAAACGTCGGATAAGTTAACAAGCGAAAATAATAAAATAACGATGGACTTAGGCTTCATCTTGGGCACTCCAATTTATTTTATTTGTAGACCAAATAGTTAGATGAACAAAGATGATTCACCTCATCTTGGTTCATTATATCCACCAAACACACCCTAACCATTTTTCATACAAGATTCCTTTTCATATTTTACATATTTGTTTCTCACTTTATTTATTCAATTGAATTTAAAGTTAAGTCAAATTGTAGTACTATATACAATGAAATACACTCGGTTATCAAGCTCGGGGATCACTGCCTTCCAAATTTGATTGTCACTATGCTTATGTAAACTATACTTTCAATATTATTCTAGCATTTTTGTTTTCTCTCCTTACACATTTGGTTTTCTAACTTAAAGTCTAGCTATATTATTATAGGTTCTTGGCCATGTCGGCTATCACATAATTGCAGCTGGGCATGGTTATATGGCAACTGTTACCAACTTGAAGAACCCTGTGAATAAGTGGAAGTGTGGTGCTGCTCCTATAACAGTAAGAATAATAATCTACTTGGGGTAATGTCTTGTATGCCAGGCCAGCTCGGCCCAAAAATAATTTTGGACATTATTTAATCGGACATAATTTCAAAGAAAAACTTATAATGGTCTTTAATTCTTAATTTTATAATTAAATATTTGGAATATATAAAATGTCTCATTGGTCAATCGAGGAGTATATTAGTATATTACGGTGTTCTTAAGTTCAACATTTCACGTCTATTTTTCAATTTTTGATGAATATTAATGCATTTGGCACGTGTTTAACATACATTTTAATGCATATAGGGCATATCATAAGAACGAAAATTAAATTGTATGATCTTTTGTAATACCCCGACTTTTAATAAATAGAAAATGAGTAAAAATTCGAAATTTTGTGTAACTTGTTTCGATTTATGATAATAGAAGGGTTATTGTTCTACTTGTATGAAATTGCATTTTATTTTGCAATTTAGATAAAGATATAAATCTATATTTATATCTCGTAATTTTTATTGTGAACTAACGAACCAAAATATAATATTTCTAAATAGATTAATTAGAGATGATTAATAAATCTCTAAGTACAATTAGCTAATGGGCCAAGAAATACTTTTGTAATAGTTCTCTTAAACCCATTCAACTATTACAATATAGAGTAAGTAATTAAATTCACAACCCCAACATAAAATCCAATCAAGAATAACACCAATACCCAAAATTTTAGAGGTGTTAATACAAGTGAAATAAATAGAATGAAATAAAGATACATCATCCAATCAAATTCCTGAAGACACAAGATCTCAACAAGATCTCTGCCATTACCAAAGTCAAGCCCATCCCACAAAATCATGAAGAACACTATCCTTTTAACTGTAGAAAGCATGGCTTCTTCACATAAATTTCAACACATCCCATCTACCAGTCCTATATCATCACCTTCGCCATCTTCTCTACCCTGCACAAAACCAAACACCAAATCTCTCAAAAGAAAGAAGTAAAAATGCAGCAAACTTAAGGAAGAGAAGAAGGAGAAGAAGAAGAAGCAGCAGCCTTACATCCTCTCAAAATCATCACCACCATTCCAAGTTCATTCACAGTAAGAATTTCCAACCTATATATATATATACCCATGTTTTAAGCTCGTTAACTGAAATCACAATAAGGAAAACTAGAACTACAACTGTAATTAAGAGCTTGAATAAAACACTAAAATCACACAAGGCATAAGCACGTTCAAAACCAAACAGCAACTATATATATACATATTTATTCTTATGCTATTCAAAAGTCTGAAAACAATAAAACCAGAAGCATGAGGAACTTGCGTCAGGAACTTAGAAACCATAAGCTTTTATATATACTCTTCTATACCCTTCAAAGATACAAAATGGGAATGAATAGGCTAATGAACATGGTTTTTAGTAACATTAATCTGGGAAAGGAATACACAATTATAATCTATGGCTATGCTGCAACTTCTAACTCACCACCAAAGGAACAAATCGTAGAATCATGACTAGGGTATTAATAAAAACGGGAAAAAGGAAAGGCGAGATATTTAGCTTGTGGGATAGCGGGGCTCGTCCCCTGCTGCTGTGAACGTGGCCGGAGCTATCGGCGAGGCTGGCGCATCGGCGGTCGACGGCGAGGCAGCAGCGGCGATAGGCGAGCACCGAGGTAGATCAACCGGCTGTTGTAAATGACGGCGGGGCGGTCAGCGAGACGACGGTGGCTCTGCAGCAAGCACGGCGGTGCTGGAGGAGACTGGGGGCGGCAGTGGCGTGATCACCGGCAGACGAAGAAGGAAAGAGGAGGGGCGTTCCAGCCCCTATCTTTGACGAACCGAAGAAGCAGTTGCGACCGACGTGAGCGTGGCGGAGCTGGTATGAACGCTGTGGTGGCTCAGCACCAGGAACGAGGCGCCGGCGGACTCGCAGCGGCGGAGGTGCTGCGATAGAAGCAAAGCGGCGGCGGCGCTGTCATGATTAATTCGAGGCGACGTTCTAGATGCGAGAGCGGAAAGCCGCTGAGAATGTGGAGGCGGCACCGGCGGCGATGCGAAGGAGACGATGGCAGTTGGATTTTCCGCCGACGTTTTTGCGAAGAATAAAGAAGACGGGGAAGAAAGATCGTGAGAAAGAGAGAGGGAGGATTTATATGTGTGTGTCTTGCGTATGTGTTGTAGAAGGAGAAGGGGTAATCAAAATGGGCTTCCTTCATTGGGCTAGGTATTTATTAAAAATGGGCTTCTGCAATTGGCCTAATCTTCCACTGGGCTGAGAAAACCATATAGTTCAGCAATTAACTTTAATGGGCTAAGGTTAATTAAGCTAATTAAATGAGATTTAATTAAATTACTAAGCTATAATTAGCCAAAATTACATTCCGGAATTTATCCTAATTTTGGATTTAATATTCAACAAATATTCGAATCCAATTAATTATTTAATTGGACCCCTTTAATAATAATAAAATGGTTATTCTATTAATAAAAAGATTTAAAGGATTCAAACAAATCTGTTAACCCTAACAGATTTATATTCAAGAAAATAGAAGGCGAATATATTTCCCTTAGATCTATTTTAAGAATTTTAGAATTTTTATTATATCGTTATGAATAGGCGCAGTTCGACGAGGACACCGACTTAGGTGTTGCCTATCAAGACCGGCCATTGGCTACGCTTCGAGAGGTGGGCTTATTTTACCAAAGTATATGAGTTATGTATGCTCAAGGTTTTAATGATGAAAAACTGGTTATCCATAAAAATATTTAATGTGCGCTCTACATGTTTAATGCTCTGAAGTAATCGGTCGAGATTCATCGCTTAGCCTTATAAACTAGCCTTGAATCGTGTACACCCCCTGGTAGTTATGTGATTGGTTGATCTCTCTCATATACTATTTCAATGAAATTCCTGAGTTTCGACTCGGAATTCACCAGCTCAAATAGACTCTCCGGTTTCGACCCGAAGTCTGGATATATGGATTCGTCGGTGGCTAGAGGTCCGGAATCAGAGTAAGAGTAACTGTAGAGTGCGACATGAAGCAGCTGCAAGTAAAATTGATTTAGCATGCTTAGTTGATCTTTGTTTTCCAAAACTCTAATGTATGCCTATGATATGGATAAACTGCTATGCTTTCAAGCTTTTGATAAAATGCGCAGCCCACTGAGTACATTAGTACTCAGCTCAAAATATTTAAAATATTTTCAGGTTGATGCTGTGGTGGCGACGGTACGGAGTTGAGGCTAGGAAATCTCTTTTTGATTAAGCTTCTGCAAAATGTATTATCGTTTTGAAACTTGAATTACTGCACTCTGAACTTGTTATTATCTAATCTCGAGATCTTGAACTCGACTATATCTATTGAATGATGGACTTATGTTGGTTCGTTGAGCCATCGAACCCTATGCGATCCTAGTATAATGATATGTTGTTATGTTGGGTATATTGTCGTTGTATTTATTCTGACTTATTCCCTTTGCAAAAGAGATACTGCCCAAATTTTCGGGAAGTATCAATCGATTGTTGAAATAAATTGAATCCCCTTTCTATCCCCACTTCTTTATTCCAACCCCTAGTCACACCCTTGGCGTGTGCGCCTTCCCTCGGGAATTGGGGCGTGACATCTTTAATTCAAGAGTAAGTGCTGGAATTTCTTTCATGTTTTCCTTATATTTTTTAATAATTAATTTCTACTTGAAGTGGATGAGTGAAGTGGCTAGTTTTAATTCGTAGATGAACATGTGCATGTTGTCAAAGTTTACTAAAAAGGGATTGAAGCATGAAAAGTTTAAAAAAATAATGCTGATAGATATGATGATGAATTAATCGAGGGTTTACATGAGGTTTGGCCTGCAGTGAGGGACATAAATGGAGAACCGAAGGAACCCACCGAGAAGGGCGCTTTCTGGGAATATACGCATAGGAAATTTAGTGGATTACCGGTGCATGTTCTTTTGAGGAGCCTCGTTGACATTGTGAAGCGTACAAACTCTATTAGAATCATTAGTCAAATTCAGAATCAAATAGGTAGCATCGTGAAGATCAAGGCATTCGCAGTGAACTCTATTCTCCATGGATGGTATTACTATACAATTTAATGAGCATCTGCAAATAGAGAATATGAAGAACAAGTTTGCTGGTGACATCACTTGTGACTTGTGAAAGTGATAATGCTATTTTTCTGTAAACAAAAGATCAAGGCATTCGCAGTGAACTCTATTCTCCATGGATGGTATTACTATACAATTTAATGAGCATCTGCAAATAGAGAATATGAAGAACAAGTTTGCTGGTGACATCACTTGTGACTTGTGAAAGTGATAATGCTATTTTTCTGTAAACAAGTATATTTGATAAAGTGTGTTAAAGTCATATTTCGACAGATGTAAACAAATTTATGAAAGTATACTCGAGTCTCAAGCATAAGAGAATAAGAGAGAAATTAGATTGAGCCTTAACTTTGATACATTAATTTGTGCCATAGTTGTTGCCTTCTAACGGATTGATGTTGTTACACCAAAAGTTAAACTTGCACTTCCGCTTTGATTTAAGTGTTCTCGGATTATCAGATTAATTAGTGTATAAGTAATTGTAATAAGGACCCAATTAAAAATACATTAATTTATTATTAATTGAACCATTAATTTCCTAATTATTTATTAAAAAGAAAATTACTCAATATCGATGAGACAGCCCAATAAAGATATAATCTCAATATATCGGTGAAACGGAGTGAGTATTAGAATATACTAGAATTGTATCCCGCGTTGCGGGAGTTTATCTATAAACAATACGGTAAATATTCAGTTAGTAGAAAAATACTTCAAATACCATTTTACAACAATGAAATAATGAGGTTATTTCATTGTTGTAAAATAGTATTTCATTGAAATATTTTTTTTCTTCTAACTGAATATTTACCGTTATTTCACTTTGGACTAAAAATGTTTGGTGAAAATTGTTAGAACTAATATATGTTTCACTTTGGATTATTTCTACCAAATACGTTATGTTAGTATTGTTTTACTCTAGTTAGTGGAGGACGTCATTTACATCTATAAATGCGTCATGGCTAAGTATGTTGTAATGAATGAGACTGCCATTTTAATTTCTAGATATTTACTAGTAAAATAAAAATTGAAAATGGAAACAAAGTTTTCACATATGATTTTTTTGAATAAACTATTTTGTTCATTTTGCGCTTTATACTAAGAGGGTTGGTGCTGGTGGTGTTCTTCCAGTTAATTTTTTTCCCATCATAAATCCATAATAGTTGTTATACAATTTATTGGAATCTCATTTATATCAATCTCTCACAGTTTAACAAGGTTTGAAAAGATTGAAGGGTCATGAGAAGAAGCAAAAGATGTCTCCAGAGAACAAAATTATGTTTGACAAGCTAATCGACGATGCTTTAGCACTGCAATCTATCAGTTGAGCTTGTCTTGCAGACCGATTCTATTTGTCTTGCTAACTGACAAGCTAACCGATTATGTTTGTCTTGCAGGGGTCTATGAGCTCAAGAAAGAAGACTTTGAGCATGATGCAAGTTTGGTTGTGGGACTTTTTATATTGGTTTTGGTATTGCCTTTTGATTTTCATATGTGATTGTTATTCTGCATTTTATTCTCATGTTTAGGTAATCTATTCTTTTATGTACTTTAAAGTTCTATTCCTAGGACACATGACTTCTTATTTAGATACGCTTCATACCTTTTGCCAGAGGTCTGACTCAAACCCTATCTCTTTTTTTTTTTTTTTTTAATCAAGTTATCTACATGCTTTCACAATGCATTGAAGTTCTTGAAACTCAAAAGCATAGTTGAAAACCAATGGAACACACGGCCATTTAATTTGGGAAATCACTATTGCCGCGCATCGCCGGTCGGTAGAAAACCAGTAGCTTTCTTAGTCCCGCATAATTGAGAAAAAAAACTGCTCTCAAGTACCAAAAAAATGACTCAATATCGATGAGACAGCCCAATAAAGAAATAATCTCAATATATTGGCGAGACGGAGTGAGTATTAGAAAATACTAGAATTGTATCCCGCGTTGCGGGAGTTTATCTATAAACAATACGGTAAATATTCAGTTAGTAGAAAAATACTTCAATGAAATACCATTTTACAACAATGAATAATAATGAAATACAATTTTACAACAATGAAATAATGAGGTTATTTCATTGTTGTAAAATGGTATTTCATTGAAGTATTTTTTTCTTTTAACTGAATATTTACTGTTATTTCACTTTGGACTAAAAAATGTCTGGTGGAAATTGTTGGTACTAATGTATGTTTCACTTTGGATTATTTCTACCAAATACGTTATGTTAGTATTGTTTTACTCTAGTTAGTGGAGGACGTCATTTACATCTATAAATGCGCCATGGCTAAGTATACCGTAATGAATGAGACTGCCATTTTAATTTCTAGATATTTACTAGTAAAATAAAATTTTAAATGGAAACAAAGTTTTCACATATGATTTTTTTGAATAAACCATTTTGTTTATTTTGCGCTTTATACTAAGAGGATTGGTGCTGGTGGTGTTCTTCCAGTTAATTTTTTATCCATCATAAATCCATAATAGTTGTTATACAATTTATTGGAATCTCATTTATATCAATATCTCACAGTTTAACAAGGTTTGAAAAGATTGAAGGGTCATGAGAAGAAGCAAAAGATGTCTCCAGAGAACAAAATTATGTTTGACAATCTAATCGACGATGCTTTAGCACTGCAATCTATCAGTTGAGCTTGTCTTGCAGACCGATTCTATTTGTCTTGCTAACTGACAAGCTAACCGATTATGTTTGTCTTGCAGGGGTCTACGAGCTCAAGAAAGAAGACTTTGAGCGTGATGCAGGTTTGGTTGTGGAACTTTTTATATTGGTTTTTGGTGTTGCCTTTTGATTTTCATATGTGATTGTTATTTTGCATTTTATTCTCATGTTTAGGTAATCTATTATTTTATGTACTTTAAAGTTCTATTCCTAGGACACATGACTTCTTATTTAGATACGCTTCATACCTTTTGCCAGAGGTCTGGCTCAAACCCTATCTCTTTCTTTTTTTTTTTTTAATCAAGTTATCTACATGCTTTCACAATGCATTGAAGTTCTTGAAACTCAAAAGCAGAGTTGAAAACCAATGGAACACACGGCCATTTAATTTGGGAAATCACTATTGCCGCGCATCGCCGGTCGGTAGAAAACTAGTAGCTTTCTTAGGCCCGCATAATTGAGAAAAAAACCGCTCTCAAGTACCATAATTGACTAGAAAAGTCTCACAATTCATAATCAAAATGAAATAACATAATGTGCCTATTTCACTATATCCCTCTCTTTTTTTATTTTTATTTTACTGAAGAATCTGATTGTATTGTTTTCTAATTTTAGTTTTGACTTCCTTCATAGGAGAAGGTAGAGTAGTGTAATTCTTTAGGATTAGTAGTATGTCAGAGATCAATACAAAGTCGTCAACTTTCTAGTTTTTGTTTTTCTTACAAAACCAAAACTCTATCTCTTTTTTTAATCAAGTTATCTACATGCTTTCAAAATGCATCGAAGTTCTTGAAACTCAAAAGCAGAGTTGAAAACCAATGGAACACACCTCTCAAGTACCATAACCGAATAGAAAAGACTCACAATTCACAATCAAAATGAAATAACGTAATTTGCCTATTTCACTATTTCCCTCTTTTCTTCTTTTTTTTTTAATTGAAGAATTTGATTGTATGGTTTTTGAATTTTAGTTTTGACTTCCTTTATAGGAGAGGGTAGAATAGTAAGATTCGTTTTCTTGCTGTTTATAAAACTAGTGTTGTTCCCGATAAAATAAAATAAAAACTAGTGTTGTGCCCTTGAAATTCGATGGGGTTCAATATTTCAGTAAATATATATATATATATATATATATATATATAATTATTTGTTTCAAAATGATAGTATTTTAAAATATTTCAATTTAAAAAATATTTTCAATTATATATATTTTTAAAGGTTAATAAGGGAGAATCTTTCTCGTTTAATTTTATATTTTTCTAGTGTAGCGTCAATCAAAATTCGACGGAATCACTTACAATTTTTAAGTAAAATATATAAGAATATTTATTTTTACATAATAATATTGCTGCAATAATATTGCTTTTATTTACAAAAAATAGGATGATATAAAAAAATAGGTTAAAAGGAGAGATAATTTTTTTTTTCTTATATATATATTGAATATCAAATAATTCATTATTTTATGTAATTCAAAATCGGATAAAGAGGTGTAACATTCCTTGAATTATTAGAAAAATAGGTCAATCAGGTGTAACATTTCTTAGGTAGGTGTTCATTTTGAATGTCAAGTTATTTATTTCTTTATCTCTTTTTTACATGAGTTATCCTATCGATTCTTTGAACATCAAATTTTGTTTTTTTTTTTTCCCCAATTTACCATCACAATATATGCATTTCAATATAAAATGTACCCAGAGTTAAATATAGTTCTTTTTGTCGAAGGCAAAAGAATGTGAATTGAATTCGCTGTGAATACTTACGTACATCCAAAGTGTATCGAGAGTTGAATATCGTTCTTTCTAGTCAAAGACAGAAGATCGATGTGAATTGAATTCGAGACCTTTCATTTTCAAGAAGGTGCGTTGATGTACATTTTGCACATTTTTAATACATGTCAAGTATATAAAATTGCTCATAATTTTGTGTTTAGCTATGTGGGCTAACTATATTATAGTTGAATTAATTACATTAATAATCAGTAACTCTTTTATAAACGGGACATAGAGAGTATTTTATAGAGTTTGAAATGTATTAGTAGCATTGAAAAGGTGATGCTACATTATAAATACACATTGGTTATAATCGTTGCTTTCAATTTTTGCATGATTCGCTTAGCTTCCTTCCATTCGTTAGCGAAGGGATATTAATGTCTAATTTTCACTTTTTTTTTTTTTTGTAAAGAATACAATGATCAATTGATACATCTTTTCTTTATATTATTATTTTAAATGTCACGTTGTATTTTACCAGTTGAAAATGATGATATTATCACGTTGAATTATGAGGTAAAACCAAGAGTGAAAAAATATTATACTTGCTTTCTTCTTTTTGAGAAAAAAATTATAGTATAATTATTAAACGTAATAGGTGAACAAGTCAATTAGGGGAAGTTGGGTAAAACATTTTTCCAACGTAGTAGAAAAATCATCATTGCATTAGTATTCACGTTGAGTACCAAAAATTACTGTTTTGGGAAAATACTTCCACCAACTTTCTACTTATGAACAAATAAAAATCTTGAAATTCAATCAAATATATATACACACTTCTACTTTAGTCTACGTATGTTTATTTCAAAATAATCTCCATTATTATTTTCTAATAACTTCAACATTTCCACATCACACTCCCTAAAGCAAAATCATACTCCAAGTCACGTACATAAAAAAGAAAATTGAAAAAAATAAATTTATACCTTTTTCTTAACGGTAAAGCTCAAGATCATGGTTGGCTTTATGTACCTCTCATGCTCAAATTTTGTACAATTTCTTACACGTATTCAATTTTCACCCTTTCTTCTTCTTTTTTATTTTTATTTCTTTTCCTACCATACTATTGCTTGTAAGCTTTAATTTGCAACTCCCTACATTTCTCCACCTAATCAATAAAACCAGCTTCTGCCTTAACAAACTGATGCCTTATGCCACAACCATAACCCTTTCAACACTTGTATAAAGTGTCAACACATATCCCCTACTTACCATAACAAAAACGAGCTCGAACGAACTCTTATCTAGAAAATTCAAGCCTCGAGAAATGAAGGGTGGCAGCATTTTCGGTCTCGTTCTCATCTACCTCGTCTACATCTCCACTCCGGCTAAAGCTGCAGTGAAGAAATACCAATTCGACGTTAGAAACAAGATGCCAAACACAATTTCTCATCGCATTTATCACTTTACCTAAAGGAACCATAATGTTCAAATTTGCATTTTCAGGTTCAAGTGAAGAACGTGAGTAGGTTGTGCCATGCCAAGCCAATAGTTACCATAAATGGCATGTTTCCGGGGCCGACGGTCTATGTTAGAGAAGGCGATAGCGTTTTGATCAACGTTACGAATCATGCCCCGTACAACATGTCCATCCATTGGTAAGAGCTTATGTTGGATTCAACGTTGGCCTAATAATTTATCATCATCATCATCATCATCATCATTATAAAAGTGTGTATCTTTGCAATATAAAAAAAACCATCCACACTTACTAGTTAATAGTAGCAATTCATTATATCGTGTTCGTTTCACTGGCAGGCATGGGCTCAAGCAATACCGCAACGGGTGGGCAGACGGGCCGGCATATGTAACACAATGTCCGGTTCAGACCGGACATAGTTACACTTATGCTTTTAATGTTACAGGGCAAAGGGGCACACTATGGTGGCACGCACACATCTTGTGGCTAAGAGCCACCGTTTACGGCGCCATTGTCATCATGCCTAAGGAAGGGACTCCGTATCCCTTCCCACAGCCTGATCAAGAACACAACTTGGTTTTAGGTTAGATTGATTATTTAAATTGTATAAAATTTTGTTTCGATAGATCGTAGCTGATGTTTCGTCACAAAAAGGTGAATGGTGGAACGACGACGTTGAGGAGGTCGTCAAGCAAGGGAACAAGCTAGGGCTCCCTCCGAATATGTCCGATGCACACACGATCAACGGAAAACCGGGCCCTCTCTTCCCATGCTCGGAAAAACGCAAGTCTTTCTACCTATAAGTTAGAATGTAGACATATTAGATGAGATCCTCTGTTCCGAAACTATGTCTCATTATGGTCAACCTCGTACAGATACTTACGCAATGGAAGTGGAGCAGGGGAAGACATACCTCTTGAGGATCATCAACGCGGCACTCAATGACGAGCTCTTCTTTGCCGTCGCCAACCACACCATGACCGTGGTGGAGATCGACGCCGTGTACACTAAGCCCTTCTCCACCAACGCAATCTTGATCGCTCCCGGCCAGACCACCAATGTCTTGGTCCGCGCGAACCGGCCTCCGGGACGGTACTTCATGGCCGCACGACCGTTCATGGACGCACCGATCGCGGTCGACAATAGGACCGCAACCGCCATACTCCAATACAAAGGCGTACCGACCACCATACTCCCCACACTCCCACAACTCCCTCTTCAAAACGACACCGCTTTCGCCCTAACCTTCAACTCGAGGCTCAGGAGCCTCAACTCCCCACGGTTCCCCGCCAACGTGCCCCTCAAAGTCGACCGCCGCCTCTTCTACACCATAGGCCTCGGAGTCGACCCCTGTCCGGCCTGTCTCAACGGGACCCGGCTCGTCGCCTCCTTAAACAACATAACCTTCACAATGCCTCAAGTTGCACTCCTCCAAGCCCACTACTTAGACCTCAAAAATGTGTTCAAAACCGACTTCCCCGACCGCCCCCCGACGCCTTTCAACTACACGGGGGCCCCGCTCACGGCCAATCTCCGGACCGGAGAAGAGAAGCGGCCGCGGCTGAGCAAGGTGGCATTCAACACTACCGTAGAGCTCGTGCTCCAAGACACCAACCTCCTCTCAGTCGAGGCTCACCCTTTCCATCTCCACGGATACAACTTCTTCGTGGTGGGGACCGGAATCGGGAACTTCGACGCGAACGAGGATCCGAAGAGGTTCAACTTGGTCGATCCTCCTGAGAGGAACACGGTCGGCGTCCCGACCGGAGGCTGGTCTGCGATAAGATTCAGAGCTGATAATCCGGGAGTGTGGTTTATGCATTGCCATTTGGAGCTTCACACTGGTTGGGGATTGAAGATGGCGTTTGTGGTTGAAGATGGACCTGATCGAGATCATTCTGTTCTTCCTCCACCAAAGGATCTTCCTTCTTGTTGATTCTGAGATTCTTCATCATTATCTACATTTCAACCAAATTAAAAAGTTGTTGAATTTAATTGTTTTTCTTTTCTCGCAAGGATTTAATACTGGAGAACAAATGAGGATGAGGAGAAAGTAACATCATCTTGTAACATTTGTTTTCAGAGTGTAATTTAAAGGATTTGTTCTTTGATAAATGTATTCATCATTCATTAACACATGAAATTTGTGATTAAAATTGATTTCATATTCCAATTTTTATTTTTATTTTTTTCGATTTTGTGTTTTTGAAAAGCCAGTAATTAAAATTATGGTTATCTATTTTACTAATTTGGAAATTGGGAGACCACGAGCTAGTAGCTCTTCTTCTTCAGCCGCTACCACCACCGCGGCGCCGCCCCCGCCGCAGCAATGGCGGAGAGCAAGAGCAGAATACTTATAATCGGAGTGACAGGGAACCTCGGATTCGAGCTCGCCAAGGCCAGCTTGAACGCCTCGCATCCAACAGTCGGACTTGTGCGAGATTCCGCCATTTCCGATCCGAACAAGCTCCAGAAAATTCAGCTGCTCTCCAATTCAGGCCTCGAAATTGTTAAAGTATGACCGAAAATATACCTTTTCCTCCTCGATTTCTATTGCCATGGTTAACGATTTCTCACTCTTTTCCTGCTTTTTGAGTTCTTAGGGCTCGTTGCACGATGAAGAGGGCTTAATCGAAGCCCTAAAGCAAGTTGATGTCGTCATCTGCGCCGTCGCATCCAAGCAAGTTAGTGATCAGAAGCCTCTGATTTCTGCCATCAAACGCGCCGGTTGCATCAAGGTCAATTATTCTGTTCATGCTGCTTCCTATTTTTTTATATTTTTTTTTCGATTTTTTTCTTTTCTCATGTTGCAGTTTAATCAGTGCAAAAACAAACACAGAAGTATGAATATTTTGCAATTTAGTTAGTATTCATTGTTGGATTATTAGTATGGAAATAGAGATTTATCCAATATCAGAATAGTAGGAATGCTGGAGTTTTTCTTCTTTGAGTGATTGGTATTTAGATTATATCATGATTGCAGCTTAAAGTAATGTGTTCTTGCATAAATTCTTGAGGTTGGGTAGTGGTAAGCTCATAATTATGTAGTCGGCTTAGATTTATGGCATCGAATTGAACTCTGTTATCCTCGTCTCAATGGTGAGTCGGCTTAGATTTATCATTTATGGCATCGAATTCGACCCTGTTATCTTCGTCTCAATGGTGAGTCGGGTTTGTGCAGAGGTTTTTTCCATCAGAATTTGGATCAGATCCTGACAGGACTAGAGTTTCCCATTTGGATCACAATTTCTATTCGAGGAAATCTGAGATTAGGCGTCTGATTGAATCCGAAGGCATTCCTTACACTTACATATGCTGCAACTTCTATACGAGCTACTTGCTTCCATCCCTCGTTCAGCCCGGTCTTCAAGCCCCGCCTCGAGACAAGGTCACCATCTTTGGAGATGGAAACGTTAGAGGTCTCGTCCCTATCACTGTCTTAGCTTCAATGAACTAGATTTTAGAATAGCAAGTTCTTGATACATTGCATATACTTGATTCTGAGCTATTGTTATCCTTCATTCTCATTGATAATAGTTTGACTGTTGCGACTTGTACGTCTCTTTTAGGTGTCTTTGTGAAGGAAAGCGACGTTGCTACCTTCACGATAAGCACGGTGGATGATCCACGAGCGCTGAATAAAACTCTGTATTTGAGGCCACCCGGGAATACACTCTCCATGAATGAACTAGTTGCTATGTGGGAGGAAAAAATTGGGAAAAAACTCGAGAGAAATTACGTCTCCGAAGAAGAGCTTCTCAGAAGAATTCAAGGCATGTTTATTGAAGAGTTCGTCGCAGTCTATGTAGTTTTCTTGCATATTTTGCTCGACTAACAATCTGAAACTGCATTTCAGAAACTGTGTATCCGGAGAATATGCAGATGGTTTTCGTGTACTCGGTGTTTGTGAAGGGAGATCAGACGTACTACGACATAAACGCATCGAACGGGGTCGATGGAACTCAGTTGTATTCACACATCAAGTATACTACCGTAAGCCAGTTTTTAGACAAGCTGTTGTAACTTTTAAGGTTGTAATATTTTCTTGATTTCATGCTGTAACTGAATGCTGTCTTAAATTTTGTATGAACTCTAAAATAAGGTTTTTGGTGGAAAGAATGTCATCAAGTTCACATGTGACTCAACTTTGGATACTGAGTTTTATCGCAGGAAATTTAGATGAAAACTATTTTACAGCAGAAACTAGCGATCTTCTATTGTATTTTTGTGTTCCATCTTATATTCCACATGCTCGACACGTGTTACCAAAATTAATATTGTTGTTTACGGAATGTTTTAATATGATCTATTAGTATGTGTTGAGGATCTAACAGTGTAATAGAAGATGAAACACAAGAACTGGAGTGCCGGTATTGGTATAAATCATACGAAATATGTAAGGATTAAAATATTTCCATTTTCTTTCCTTAAAAAGAAAATCCATTTCCTTATTCTTTATCTTTCTTTTAACATGTTTTTTTGACTCAATTAGAAATAAGTCCAATTACAATAAGCAATAATCCCTTGCTTTTCAACATGCGTAGCTATAATAGGAAAAGATCCACAAACAACCTTATCCAATTATAATCCAAACAATATCCTATTTCCATCTTTAAATCCCATGATGGCATAATCTACTATTTGGCCACGCTTTTATTGTGAGTGAAACACGTTTTATAAAATTTCAGAAAAAGAGAATTTCGCTTAGCACATCACAACCGAACAAAAATTCTGTCGGTCATCGGCGAATACTCCAAAAATGGACGGAAAAAGTAAGATTCTGATAATCGGCGGAACTGGATACATCGGGAAGTTCGTCGTCGAAGCCGCCGCCGCCGCCGGCCACCCCACTTTCCTCTTAGTTAGAGAGTCCACTCTCTCTAACCCGCAGAAATCTCACCTCATCCAAAGCTTCAGAGATTCCGGCGTCAATTTCATAACTGTGAGCTCAATTTTTATTTTTATTTTATTTTCTTGAAAGAAACAAAAAAGGTGAATTGTTAACGGTGATTGAAACTGTGTAGGGAGATATGTATGATAATGAGAGTTTGGTGGGAGCGATGAAACAAGTAGATGTGGTGATATCAACCGTTGGATACGCTCAGTTGAACGATCAGGACAGGATCTTAGCTGCTATTAAGGAGGCTGGTAATGTTAAGGTAATCATATGTAATAATTTCTCATTAATTTGAGGGTTTTCATTATCTCATTAGGAAAATTGCCCTACATTTCATCATATTCTGGCTTTGCATACGAGCTTTAAAATCTGCTCGTAAATACTTTCGTCATATATTGTGTTGGTAGGGAAGTCGAAAGTTGGATCTGTTGAAAATTACTATAATTCTTATATGTGAGGAAATTAGAATTTCAATGATGGTTCGACAAATCCAAGAAATCTAACGAAATTTGGAAAAATCGACCTCGTGTGCAAAATTAGAAACAATTGAAATATTATGTATTTATAAGTAGATCTAAAGCTCGTGTGCAGAACAAGTTGTGTAGTAAGAGGCAATCATCCCTATTTCATTCTATGGTTAGGGTTCTCTTATGTCTGTTGTTTATGGCCTTTTGGTGTAAGTTTTGGATAACAATCTGCTATATTTAGGTACATTTTATTGAATTTATGAATTGAATTTGATGTGGTTAACATTGTATACTTAAAACACTACAATCTAAATGAAGTGTTTGTAAAACTAATCACCATTTATTCCGGTTGTTATTCACTCTCATTTGCATGTAAAATTAATCACCCTTTATTTTTTTTTTTGCTCAGAAAAGGTAATTTTATTGAAAAAGGTACAAGTAGTACCAAAACAGAGATCAGTTTACATTCAACAGAATATTCAGCCTGTTCCTAGCCCACGTATTGAAGCTAGTTCCGGGAATCGCGTCGTTCTTCGCCAAGCACCAACTCCAAAAGCGGCACTTTATTTCTTCCTCGATTCTATTAGCCTCTCAATCCTTCCCTTCGAACTGAACCGCGTTCCGCCACTTCCATATGACCCAAATCACGCACATCCAAAGTCCACCCAATCTCTTCTCATATTTTCGATCGCCAAGCAAGAATGAGAAACTGATGAGATGCATTTCGGCGCCGCGAGGTGACACCCAACGCACACCAATCCAATCGATCATCCTGCACCAAAGATTAACCACCAACTCACATTCGAAAAAAACATGATTTGCAGATTCAAGTGCAGCCCTGCAGCCGCTGCAATCAGTCTCCTGATGTTGCCCAATAATTTTTCTTTTTCTCAGATTGTCTTTTGTTGGTAACCTATTTTTTAGCAACCTCCACGTCAGTATCACCCTTTAGTCCTGCTGTTCTTGAGTGATTAATCTCAAGCATAGGAACTTTTATCTGCTCTGATGATTAATCTCAAGCATATGAACTGTTATCTGCTCTGAAGATTAATCTCAAGCATGTCATGATGAGGAATTGATAGGTGTTAGAGAATATTATTCGTGTATTTTCTTTTCGATCCCGTGGTTTCTGATGATGTTTGATGATGATCCTAGAGGTTCTTTCCTTCGGAGTTTGGAAATGATGTTGATCGAGTCCATTCTGTTGAGCCTGCAACGTCGGTGTTCAAACACAAAGCTCAGTTTCGTCGTGTTGTGGAGGCAGCAGGAGTCCCTTACACCTACGTCTCGTGCAACTGCTTTGCTGGTATATTTATAAAAACACTTGCTCAGTTAGATGCCACAGACCCTCCAAGGGACAAAGTCGTCATCTTAGGAGATGGGAACATGAAAGGTACATTCGAGAGTCGAGCCTCTCTTATCATCTTTCATTCGGGAAATGCCTCTCGATTATTCTTGAACATGAGAGTCGCATGTTAGACTGTATATCCAATGATATGATCACTGTCTTGAGAGTCTCGTGTTAAGACTATTTTGTTCATTTGGTCGAACCCCTGAAACAAAGTGGGTGATGTCGTATTCTTGATCTCCATAGATGCGTTGTCTTGCCACCATTAAACATTTCCAATTTGTTTCCATTTTCTCGTTTCAGCTGTGTATAACAAGGAAGAAGACATAGCCGCTTACACCATCAAAGCTGTGGACGATCCAAGAATGTCGAATAAGATTCTTTACATCAGACCACCTGCCAACACTATCTCCATGAATGACCTAACCACCTTGTGGGAGAACAAAATTGGCAAGAAACTCGAAAAGATTTACGTTCCGGAGGAGCAAGTTCTTAAACAAATCCAAGGTGAGATCAAGACTTTGCATCTCACTCTCATCTACTTTTCATGAATTTTATACCTTTATGAATGTTTGATTACCCTAAATTCCTCTAGTGTTAGCTCAATTGTGAATTTGTGTGTTGCAGAAACCCCATCCCCTGCAAACGTGAGACTGGCCATAGCCCACTCTGTTTTTGTAAAGGGAGACCAGGCAAACTTCAAGATCGAGCCCTCGTTCGGAGTCGAGGCATCGGAGCTATACCCTGATGTTAAGTATGCTACAGTTGATGAGATGCTCGATCAATATGTTTGAAATAATTTTAATCTATGTAACTTTTGAATTGTCCATCTGTCCAATTCTACTCGACACATTTCTATAATTTTATATTCACGTATATTCGAAAAATGTGTTAAATTGAACGGGACGGAAGGAGTACATATTACTCCACACCTATGGCACTTTGAAATGTTGAAACTAATTAGCAAGTGGTTGATAACATGTACAATATGCATGATCAATACATAATATGAGATGAAAGTAATATTCATTTTGAGTCCACTAATAAATAAATAAGAGAATAAAAACTAAGGATCAATCATCATAACAAAGCTACAACTTTTTGCTGTGGTATGTCAAACAAAAAATGAAGCTTTTACTTCTCCGAGCATCATTAACAGTTTGCTGCCATAACCAAATAACAGCAAGCAACTGAACTATAAGCTAATAAATTCGTATTCTTTAAGTACAAATCGAGATAATGAATAGAGGTAAGTCCATAATCAATTCAATCTTTTTCCACTTCCTCCCAATCACAGATTCTAATCAAAACACAAACCAACTAGTGCTTCAGTCTCGGGGGCTGCTGGCACTGGAAGCCGGCTTTTTCTTCCCATATTTCTGTTGCAAAGTAAGAAAATAGTTGTGATATTCGTAAATCTTAATTACTTACAACTGCAGAAACTATATACTACGTAAAAGACATTATTATACCTGTTTCCCCAAATTGAAGGGAATGTATCTGTACTTGACCATGTGCATGATTTGACGCTTCATTGTTAGGAAAAGAAGAACGATCCAATAACATAATAGGATAGGCCAAAATACTGGGACGTCGAACATGGAGAAGAAGGTCATCAGAAAAGCTATGCAGAAAGCCTTTGTGATGGCATACCTGGGAAAACAACAAGTAACTTATCAACATCTAACTTGGACTTCACCGATGTGCATATGATTATCTGTTCAGCTTGAGTATCTAATACGAGTGGAAATTTACAGAGTTGGTGTGGTAGTATAAACAGACATACCAGAAGTCTAAGAAGCAAGACATGTATATTTAAAATGTTCTTGCAGAAACATGCTTAAAATGGCCGGACTAAAGCCATCCCTTACAAATATACAAAGGCCAGTGGTGCTATCTCAAAGTACAAAGGTTCTGATAAGAAAACAGGATCCTTAAATAAAAGTCATGCTAAAGAACATAAGGCAATAACAATGAAATTCCTCCACTAACGAGATTTAGGTTGATATCAGTAGCAGACAGAAGTCTCGAGTGCCAAATATAAAGTCTCCTAAAGTCATACAAGAATATTTAACTACCCAAAACAGAGGATAAGAAGATCACTAGCATATGTTCCAACCAAAGAGCTGATCGCGGAACTTAACACAACACTGCAACATCTTTCTTTGAATGATTTTATTTAATGTAGTACTAACTAATGCAGTAACCGATCTCTGTTTGTATCCACAAAATAAGACATGTAAATAGAGCACAGCTTCGGAAACTTCAAGAAAATCATCCCATCATTCCAATAAAAGGACAATTAAAGGGGAGTAGCATAATCACCAGAATTTGAACTCAGGTAGACGACGGATGAAAGGCTTGAACTCATCGGAACCCTTTGTGGGGAGTGAAGGACCTTCAGTCGGTTCCAGCTCAGGGTCAACGAGAGGCGACAAAAACCCGATGAGCAAATTGAGAAGGTAGATCCCTAAACCATAGGTAACAATGTAGAATCCTTGAACGTAATAAACCCTCAGAGCATAAAGAAGCACCATGCCAAAAGTCCCTATCCACCGATAAGTAGCATGAGGAGTAGATTTATCTAGATAATACTGGATAAGTTTCGACAACTCATGCCTCTTTTGATCGAGTGCTGCAGCTGGGGAGGGACCATTGCCTCCAACCCCCTCCATGAAAAATCGACTTTTAATTCCTGTAAATTCATAACAATGATCAATAAGGAGAACCAGCTAAGACATGGCACATACCTAATCCATGAAAGAAACAGGATTACTTAACTAGAACCTTCTCCCCCATTCAAGATGAATCAATAATCGGATAGAAAAACTTGATAAAAACAAGAGTAGCTATGGATGACAGAAAAAAATTCTTCCTCCAAAAAATACACAAAATCCAAACACAATCCTATTCGAGGAAGCCAAATATAAGACGAAATGGGTCTCTGTTGACCTCAAATCCAATATTCTTGCCTCTGAGCAAAGCAACATCACACAATCTAAATCACATATTTACTATTTCAGTTGCTCTTTCAGCTTGTTCTTCTGAAGATGATAACTCCACAAATTAAATTCCATACGCTCGATACAGCTAAACCAATTTTACGACTGTAATTCAAAGGAACCGAAACAAAAAATAATGGAAACAACATTTGACAACAGATCTAACAACATCGAATTCATGCTCCTCGAAACCATAAACCTAAAACCTAACCCATCGATTGAGAAAATAAAACAACAAATCAGTGAATTGTAAGCAATTATTCCATATTTGGATCAACAAAAGCAGGTAGATTATGAGGAATTACCTTCCACGAGTTAACAGCAGCGAAGAGAGGGAGAGAGAGGCAAAATCTAGGGAGATTTTCGGAGGTGAAAAATTAGGATTCGGATCTGTTTAGAGAGAGAGGGATTTCAATTTCTTCCCCAATTCCTTCGAAAACCACACGGAATAACTATCGACGACTTCACCGTTTTATGAGAATATCATCTCATGCCGTGGGTATTTTCGTCATTTCACTCTACATGTTGTGATACTGTATGTAAATTAATGAAGGTGCTTGTTGTGAGAGATGACGCAACAACAATTTATCAACTTTTGACGGCTCTAACTAATAACATAACCTCATAATTCTCAAACTAATATTATTAGAAAAATATATAATAACGTCATAAGATTTAGTTTTCGGTTTATAGAAAGTTACTATGATTTTCAAATTCAAATTCTAATAATTCTATTGAATTATTTTGGCCGGACGACTACATAACTTTGCTTCGACCGTACAAAACTAAAATCGGTTATTTCTCCTTTACATTTTCCACAAATTTTCTCTAAAAAAGAAAAGTCTAATCTGAAAATTACATGGAAACATTCAAACAAGAAAGGAAATTACAATTATAATAAAAAAATACACTCATCCCTCAATTATATATTAATCCCACCATGTGTCAAATATGTTTCATTAATTTTCTAACCACAAAATATATTACTAATTTATTTTTATTTTTTTTTCATTATTGGTACATGAACCTCCACTTAATCCTTTTGAATTTTACCATCAACGGTACAACGTATTTAAATAAGAAAAAATACAATCATCCCTCAATTATATAAATATGTTTCATTATTTTTCTAACCACGTTCCTTTTTTGTCTAAAAAAAAAAGTTCTTTTTCCATTTTTGTACATAAGCCCCCACTTAATCCTTTCGAATTTTACTATCAATGCTACAACTTATTTACCAAATATATTCTTGTTTTCCTTTATTACGCAAACCCCGACTTAATCCCTTAACGTACCATCAATGCTACAACTCATTTACCAAAAATCTAGATGAGTCCACTTTTCACGACAACCCCATACAATACAACGCTTTGCTTGTGGCACACAAACTCCACTAACTTTTCACTCATTACAAAAATTAATACTCATATTTTCAAAGAAAAATCGTGGGAATAAAACTCATATTTTCAAAGAAAAATCGTGGAACATATTTAGCAGAGGGAGGGAGAGCATACTTTTATCGGTTTCTATTAAAATCCGAAAACAAAACTATGTGTGGATTAGAATCGAACCCAAAGAAACCTATCAATCTAAAGTGATCTGTTGATTCAAGTTCATTCTAACTCTTAGTTGGAAAGATGTCACTGAAATTTCCGTCATCTCCTCAATTCAATTGACAGCTCGAAAATGAAACATACCCTCATAAATCTGTAATTTGTTTTTAAGTACAAATGGCGGAAACTAAGAGAAGTAATCATCCCATATTCAATTCCATCTTTCCACTCTCTCCCTATCCCGCATTTCTAAATCGAACCAATGCTCAGTCTCGAGGGCTGCCGGCACTCGAAGCACCCTTCTTCCCGTATTTCTGTTGAAACATTACATCGATTGAGTAAGAAATACGCTTGGTAAACGAGGTACGCATTTTTTAATCAATATGTAAGTTGCTAATGTACCTGTTTCCCCAAGTTGAAAGGAATGTATCTGTACTTGACCATGTGCATGATTTGGCGCTTCATCGTTAGGAAAAGAAGAACGATCCAATAAAATAATAGTATGGGCCAAAATACTAGGACGTCGAACACGGAGAAGAAGGTCATCAGAAAAGCTACGCAGAAAGCCTTTGTGATGGCATACCTGGATGAAGAAGAACAGTAAACTTATCAATATTACCGTCTTAACTTGCACGAGATATTCATATCGTTTTATTAGCTTGACTATCTAGCAGCACAAGTAAATATTTAACAGAGTCAGAGCTGTAGAGCAAGAAAACCTAAAAAACATTGGGAAACAGAATGCATGAAGTCCAAGAACATGACAAAATGTCGAATTGCGAAAGGAGAAAAGAAGAGCTTAAAGTAAAAGTCATGCTAGAAAGAATAACACAATAACAATGAAATTCCTCTATTAACTAGAGTGAGGTTTATATCAATAGATGATAGAAAGTTTCGAATGCCTGAAAACAAGAACAAATAAATATATTCTCCTATAGTAGTAACGAAGAACAATTTAAACCCCATGTATTGCATTCATCAGAATTCAAAAAGCATGGATGATAAGAAAATTACTGGGAAAGGATCCAACCAAAGAACTAATCCTAGAACTTTAAACACTTCGGCATCTTCTTTTACGTGATTTTATACTTGTCTAGGAAATATTTGCATCTGATAACTTATGCAGTGAGGAGAAATAGATTAACAGAGCTCTGTTACTATCCACCTACACGATTTCACCAAGCAAACGATACAAGATTACAAAACAATATGTATAGAAAGAGCAGCAAACATAACAGGGAGTTCAAGAAATAAGTATTATAAAGCCCAACTAATAAATAAGAGTCTAGCAGAATCACCAAAATTTGAACTCAGGAAGACGACGAATGAAAGGCTTGAACTCATCAGAACCCTTTGTGGGCAGGGAAGGCCCTGCACTCGGTTCCAGCTCAGGGTCAACGAGAGGCGATAGAAACCCGATCAACAAATTGAGAAGGTAGATCCCCAAACCATAGGTAACAATGTAGAATCCTTGAAGATAATAAACCCTCAGAGCATAAAGAAGCACCAGACCAAAAGTCCCGATCCACCGATAAGTAGCATGTGGAGTGGATTTATCTAGATAATGCTGGAAAAGCCTTGACAACTCGAGCCTCTTTTGATCGAATGCTGCAGCTGGGGAGGGACCATCGCCTCCGACCCCCTCCATAAGAAATCAAATTCAAATTCCTACAAGTTTATCACAGTCTTCAACACGGAGAAGAAACTTAAAAAATGTATTGCATGAATCTGAAGCAAGAATAGTTCAATATCATTAACTAGCAACATTCCCCCATTGAAGATGAATCGATCATCAAATAGGAAGACTTAATATAAGCAATTGTAACCGCGAATAACGAGCAATCTTCTTCCGATTAATTTAAACACATAAAATCCAAGAACAATCAAATTCGAGAAGCTAAATATCACTATTGACCTCAAATTCAATCATGTTTTGCTTCTGATCCCCAATAAAACACACAAATCAACGCAATCCGAATCACATATCGTCGATTTCAGTTCTTATTTCAACTTATTTTCCTAACGATGGTAACTAGCGGCAGCTAATCCAATGACAAAAAAACAGAATCAAACCAAATTCACGACTGAATTTATAGAACGCAGAAGAAGAAACATCATTCGCCGATAGATCTAACAACGAAACGAATTCATGCTAGCGAAGACCTAGACTGGTTAAAACAACAAACCATACATTATACTATTCCATATATTTCGATCAAAGAAGAAGTAGATAGGTTAGGGTACTACCTTCCGCGAGTAAACAGCAGTGAGTGAGAGAGAGGGGGAGAGAGAAAAAATCTTTGAAGATTTTAGGAGGTGAAAATATGGGATTTGGATCTGTTTCGATTCCTTCGAAAACCACGCGAAAAAATACAAACTACCCCCAGACGTATCCCTTTTTACGTGAATATCCTTTCGTGCCTTGGGCAATTTCGTCATTTTATAATTGCCCACTTTTTTTCGTTTTCAAGTTTTGTTTAGATATATCTGAAGTTGTACGTTGTAAAGTTAGTTTGTAAATATTATTTATAAAAAAAAAAAAAAAAAAAAAAAAACCAGTTGCAAAATTAATTGACTTCTTAGGTGTATATAGGTTTCTTAGGTATTGAATGAAACATGATATAATACGTTGCATGTGTGTTTTTTCAACTTGATTAGAAATTTTTTTAATGATAAAATATATTGAATCGAACGTGCACAAGGAGGAGATTAGGCTAAAACTTATTGGGCCTAAAATTTGCTTGATTCCTGATGGGCCGTTTTCTATTGGACCGGGCTGGTATTCTTATTGCACTAATTATTGCTTGTTGGTTTAACAAAAAGAAGTTTCAACAACGGCCCGGTCCAAATATTTGGTATTGGGTTGGACTGATCCAGAAAAAAACATTCGGGCCTATGGATGGCCCTCTCCACTAGCGTCTCGTGGTCGTAGCGGGGACCCTCCGCCAGGCCCCGGAGCCCGCCTAACGCGGAGACGAGGCGCGTGGCGAGCTGCGTCGCCTTCCTGCTGCCCTCGGAGTTTTCCTTCACCCCCTCTACCATCTCACGGGCCTTGTCGAGGCCCGAGAGAAAGTAGGCCCTCGCTGCCGCTGGGGACGGGAAGGGCCGCGGGGGGATTGCGTTCCCGAAACGCACGTGCATGAAGACGTCGTTGTGTCCGGAATAAGAAGCCATATCGCCTAATTTCATTCCAAATAAAATTAAATAAAATATGGAAATTACTATCACATTATCAATAGAATAAGGCAAATATTAAGAAAATTGTGTGTGTGTGTGTGTGTATGCGTTTGAGAGGGAGAGAATATCACTCTCTGTTTGTGATCTTTTGGAAGGGAAAAAAAAAAATCCCTAAACATTTATAAAAAAATAAAATCATTTAATATTAATCTAAATTTATATCACACAAAAAAATTCTAGCTCTTGATAAATCTCAACATATATATGCTACTAAATTTAGTAACTTTGGTGATTTTTGTGTCTTTGGCAAATTTGAATGTCGCCAAATTTTTGAAATCGTTTTAATTAACTAGTAAGTCTGGTATGGCGATTCATATATGTTACAAAAATAGAAATTCGAAATTGAGAGGTAGCAGCTATTGTTTGGAATTATAGATATAATATCATAACAATTTTAACAATTTCATTCCTAATTAAATAAATCAAATCATGAATTAAACTAACACATTACAGCAAACAGAAACACAAAACTTTAATTCACCTTAAGAAATTAAAGGATTCTTAGAGAGAGAGAGAGAGAGAGAGAGACTAACAACACATCTGAGGATCAAAGGAATGAAAAAGAAGAAATCTTGAAACCTTCACAAGAACCAGTCACTGGTAAAATCCTAGAATATCCTAAATCATCCCCATCTCAAAATTTCAAGAACAATAGCAATCCAAAAGCCACTTATTAAATTAATTCACAAACTATAGTTAGCCATCGAAAGAATCACGAACTCGATGACTATATATACTATTGTTAGAAAATTCTAGAGAAAGAAAAGGTAAAGAGCTACTCTAAACCACCAGCAGAATCCTTAAAATGGCCAGAATATTAATTTATTCAAGAAACAAAAACCATGTAAAATCTTCAAAGGATCCACAGCAAGACCCATCTATATATTATATCCCCAAATCAACATACCAAAACCTAAAATCATGAAAATGTCATAGAAATATAACCTGCAATGAGGGCAGCTGCACTTCGAGAGATTCAATCAAGAGAGAGAGAGAGAGAGAGAGAGATCTCACTTAGCTTGATGAGGAATTGAGGATCAAGAGCAAGAAAAGCCCTGTTCTTTGAAAATCTGCAAGCAAACCAACCAAGAATGAGAATTAAACATAACCAAAAATGACTTAGAGAGAGAGAGAGAGAGACCTTCTAGTGAATGTTTGTTGTTGAATGAATCGGAATATATGTATAATCAACTCAACTTAATTAATTAATGCTACTTCTTTTGAACACACACACACAAACACACACACACACACACACACACACACAGAGATTGAATATCATTGTATTAATGCATGTCTTCATTATGCATGGAGCAATTTGAGAGTCTGAAAACTGAGAACTTGGAAGATTGTAAGGTGTGCATTTATGGGAACAAAAAATAAAAATAAGACGTTATGCGATTCCGCTATACTATGTATGTAAGTAATTAGTTTCTTTAATGTACTCATTAGTTAGATAAATCATCTATAACTTTGATCTGCTATATCTTTGGTCTTATAAAATTTAATATTTACCATATTGAACTATAAAGAAGCCATGCTGCTTAATTCATTATGTTTGAATTATTTAATATTTTGCAAATCCAATTAATCTAAGGCAGTTTATTGTTCAATTCCTTTTTTTTTATGGATTATTATACAATTCTTATTATACCGATCTCCAACATTTATTAGGGGCAGTTTGTATGAACATTGTAGCTAGATAGACTCCCACGCTAATTACTATTTTGCCTTTTTTTTTACTTAAATACAACTATTATTATTATTATTATTATTATTATTATTATTATTATTATTATTATTATTATTATTATTATTATTATTATTATTACATTTTGCAACTGTTTATTTAGTATATGTGTAGAGTTTCAAGTTATAAAATTGTAACTTATCCATGAAAGGGCAAACTGTGCAAACACAAGAAGTTTATTCAAATCACCCATGACTTGAATACATAATAGTAGTAATTCTTTTTTTGAGGAAAAGAAACATTCCTTAATTAGTTAATTACTATAACATTAATTAACTGGCTTCGTGCCTTTGGAGTATGTATTGAATTAATGCATGGGAACATTTTTAGGGTCTGAAAAAAAAGGAAGTTGAAAGATGGCAGGTGTGCACTGTGGGAAATTTGTTTTGCTTTTGCACAAAAAAAGGGAAAAAGTAATTGGATATGAAATTGGGAAGGCAAAGAACTGATAATGATGGATTTTGCTGTTAAAGTCATAGTTCTTGGTCAAACTTTTCTTTCTTTTACTTTCTGAAATTTTATTTATATATTTGTGAAGTTATACGTCGTAATTAAATAGTTAACAGAATTGTAAATTGAGTGAAAACAAAATATAAGATCCAAACATTATGACATTATGTGGCATATATTGTTTGTTCTAGGGGAAAAAGAAAAGATGATATTCGGATTAACTTTGAATTGTATATAGATAAAATAAAATAAAATAATATATATATATATATATAAACATTTATAGTATTGATATCAAATAAATTTCAAGAGCATGCCTTTAGGTATCGGAGCCGAGAAAAAATCAACATCGTAATTATAGCAAGAAACTCAAGAATCGCAATTATTAATATACACTACAACAAAAGCTGACTTCTGCGACGGAAAAATCCGTCTCTAAGATGACATATTCTGTCTCTAACACGCATTAGAGACGGATTTGTGATGGATAAAAATCGACACTAGAACGCTCGTCTCTAAGTCACTTAGAGACGGAATAATTATCCGTCTCTAACTTAGAGACGACCTTTGCGATGGAATTTCCGTCTCTAACATCAAGCTTGGTCCGTTGCAATAATTTAGAGACGGATCAACTTTACAACGGATTAAACACGGATAGTCCGTCTCTATACACAGAGGGATTAGAGACGGAAGTCCGTTGCAATTTAGAGACGGAATATATGTCCGTCTTTAGACCAGTGCAGCTCAAAAATGACTTAGAGACGGACTATCCGTTGCTATTCCATCATTAAATCTGAAATTGATGGTCTTGTTCCGTTCATTTTGTGATGCGACCTGCTCATAATAATAATAATTAAATTTCCAAAATCACAAAATACAATCAGAATTTCTAGATTTCAAATTCCAAATAGCCATCGAAAAATAAGTCAACATCTAAAATGTTAATACCCATCCGGAACATAATATCTCATTTAAACTTCAAATATGTCAACACCTACAAATGGAGTATCAAGACTAGGGTGGTGTGGGTGCTGATCCACTCTTGGACATTAATACATTCAGTGCCTCTTGTTGAGCAAGCATTTGAGACATCATTTTCTCCATAAGTTGTTGTTGTGCAGCTTGTGCCTCTTCCAGTCTTTGTCTTTCCCGTCTCTTTGTCTCTATAACTTCTTTTTGTGCAGCTTGTGCCTCTTCCAATTTTTGTCTTACCCGTCTCTCCGTGTCTAGCTGAACCTGCAACTCTGTGAGTTGTTCATTAACGGCAGCTGAATTCATAGATGTCGAACCTCCATCTAAGGAATCACCAAGACTGTGTACTAGATATGTAGCAGGAAATATTCTCTTCTTGTTGTTGAGGCCTCCAGAAGCATCAAGATAAACTTGTGATCTTTTAAAAGGAAGGACATCAGACGTGCCGGGAAGGGGTTGGCTTAATTCCTGAAGCTTCTGCTCCATCCTCATCTATGATCAAATATATAAAGTTATTAATTTAGCACTAAAGAAAAACAGAGATCTAACAGAGGGCCACAAAGAGCAGAATGCAAACTGAAAATTATTAAAAGCATAGTTCTTAAGTAAAAGTATAAAAGATTTCAGCTCCATTATTTTTTAAAATTAATGTTGGCTTCTGCTTGAGGCATGCAAAAAGTGCTTATAAAGCGTATCTCCAGATTCACCTCCACCATTATGCATGTAAATCCAGAAGAAAGAATGAACAAGGGGAAAGCATAAGACATTGCAACACTAGAAATATAATACTACAAGCTGAAGTTGTTAAATACAAGCTCAAAAAAAAGGTGTTATGGTTAAGAAAATCATCAATAAACTAGGAAACTACTACTTATATTAGGACTGCACATCGAAAAAAGAAAAAGAAAAAAGATGAGTATAATTGCTGCCTCATAACATGAAAATGAGTAGTTTGAACCCAATCCTTACTACACTTGGAAGTTCTTTCCAAAATATAAGAAGCACACACACAATGGAAATCTCAACAAAATTCTGAAGAAAAAAGTCGGTTACAAAACTAATTTCCCAGAGGCCTTTGGAACTCATTATTAACCAACTTAATAGCAATAGATAATCAACCTCCAAAAAATCAATTTATGCAGAGAAATTACCTAAGACATATAAAGTCATAAAGCAGAATTATCCACAATTTGGCATTTGAAAAAAAATAAATAATAATCAATAACAAAGTTTACTAATGACAAGAAATCAGTCAACAAATGAGGCCTTTTAATAATTAATAACAAGAGATAAAATATAATTACCGCTATACGGCGCGCCTTTCCGTTGGTGTATCCCCCATCCTTTGACTTATGATATATATCAAAAATGTCTGGGGCAGCCTCCTCCACAGAGATTCCTTTCTCTTTTGACTTCGCACCGAAAAATAAATTATACGTAAACTGTGCAATTTAAGAATTCAAAACAAAGCTATTAATTTGTAAATACTTACTATCTCTATGGCGTACTCCAGACTGCACTTGGAACCTCCTCTATGCCTTGAATATCCAGTACCCCGGTCCATCAGGTTCAGAAAGTCTGCATAGTCGAGCTTTTTTAGCCTTTTCTTTAACATCTTCTCTCTCCCAATATTCCATCCATCCCTGCCATGAGTTATCAGGAATCCATGCTGGTTTTCCCTTTGTTGGATCTTTTCTCTTTGCTTTGACACGACTTATAAGACTGCTGTATCTTTTTCCTGCTCTTTTAAACCATAGCCTGTACACATTCGCCTCCAAATTTGGATCCCAATAGTATGATTTCTGCAAGCACAATGCAATAATAATATAGTGAACTTTAATATATGAATTCCTATAAATAAAATAGATAAAAAAAATTGCAGGTGGAGAAGTTCATCCTCAGACAAGAACAAGGTGAAGATAAGAAGAAAACTGAGAGAGCCAAGGTTTTGCTTTCACACAAGGAGTGATGTTGATGTTCTTAATTAGAAAGAGACCAATAATATTTGAAACTGGATTAAACTTTATATATATGATGCAGTATCATAAAAAATACTAACAATTAATTAGTCCATAATTTAAATAGGTTTCTTCTTTCATAGTATTATCTTATATCGCTATCTATGATCAGAGCATATTTATCATATCGACGCGTATGATTTATGGAAACTAACTTGAATTCAGGATGAATCGATGTCCCCAATGGTGATGGGTCAAACCACTCACACTTGAACAGTGTGGCCTTTTTTAATGGCAGACCAGGATACTCGAGTTCACAGACCTCCAATAATCGACCATAATAATCGATCTCCTGGTCGCTGCCATAATTCTCTCCTTTTATGCATACTCCACTATTCATTGTTGCTCTACGTGTCCCATGCTCCAATGTTTGGAATTTGTACCCATTCACCATATATCCAGAATATGTCTTAACATGTAAGAGCGGGCCTTTTGCAAGATCTCGCATGATCTTGTTCACATTGTTAGAAGGAACATTAACCTAGAACAAATAAATTGTTATTCTTTGTAAGTAAAAGTACTAATCATTATTGTATATTAATTTCAAAACTCACATATGCTTCAAACCAGTCCGGAAACTCTTTTTCTAGCTTACTTCCGATTTCAGCACTTGAGATTGTTGGACTTGCAGCTTGTAATTGATCAACAAACAAACTTCAAGAATATAAGACACTATGTAAGAAGTTACGTCTAAGCATTGCGTGAACTTGAACTTAAGTAATCAGAAACTTACTCTATAAATTTTTCCGTAACTTCAACACAGTTGAGGAGAACATACAAATGAGCAGCAGCATATTCCTTGGGATCTAAAGATCTATAAGTCATACTTCCAAACGGACGACCAAATTGCTTGAATACTTTAAGCATGTCGGGATCATCGTCAATGCCTTCATCAACTGGACCATCATAATTACGAGGTTCATTCCTCCACTTTGTTCTCACATGCTCCTCAAAATAATAAGAACAAAACGTAGATGCTTCTTCCACCAAATAAGCATTACAAATTGAACCTTCAACCCTCGCTTTGTTTTTAACATTAGTTTTCAACTTTTTTAAGTACCTTTCGAATGGGTACATCCATCTATATTGAACCGGCCCTGCAACTCGAGCTTCATCAGGCAAATGAACTGGCAAGTGCTCCATACAATCGAAGAAACTAGGAGGAAAAATGTGCTCGAGCTTACATAAAATTATTGGAATGCTATCATGCAATCTACTCATATCTTCACTTTTAATGTTTCGAGAAGTCAACTCTTTGAAGAACAAACTTATTTCAGTAATTGCCTTCCAAACATTAAGTGGGAGAAGTTCACGAAATGCAATTGGTAGGATTCGTTGCATGAGCACGTGACAATCGTGACTTTTCATCCCAAACATCTTAAGCTTCCTCATGTCCACACACCTGCTCATATTGGACACATACCCATCCGGAAATCTGAGTTGTTTTACCCATTCACATAAAACATGTCTCTCATCCTTTTCAAGTGTGTAACATGCTTTAGGGTACTTTCCATTTGCCTCATTACGTTTCAAAGCCGGCCTGTTGCAATATTGGTTAAGCTCTTCTCTAGATTTGCTCGTATCCTTTGTCTTCCCTTCAACATTCATCACAGTGTTAAAGATATTATCAAATACATTTTTCTCTACATGCATAACATCTAAAATATGTCGAATCAGCAAAGAACTCCAATAAGGCAAATCCCAAAAGATACTTCTCTTTTTCCAACCTATACCTTTTGAAATTTTGGTATTGATTTCATCACTACCCAACTCAGTTACTTTCATAAGACCCAACTCATCGATAAGTGCCAATATTTCTTCTCCTGATCTTGTTTCTGGTGGAGGTCCTGTTACCTCATGATTTTTTCGAAATGCCTTTTTGTTTCTACGAAATGGGTTATCATGAGGTAAAAACTTGCGATGATTGTCAAACCATGATTGCTTACCACTCTTTTCTAGGGTGAAAGCATCGGTTTGCTCCATACAATGCGGGCATGCCAATCTTCCCGCGGTACTCCATCCAGACAACATACCATACGCAGGAAAATCACTAATCGTCCACATTAGAGCTGCTCGCATTTGAAAATTTTGCTTCAATGAGACGTCATATGTAAGTACACCCCCTTCCCACAATTCTATCAATTCTGAAATTAACGGTTGCAAAAACACGTCAATTTTATATTTTGGATTTCGTGGTCCGGGCACTAAAATTGTGAGGAACATGAATTGTTCCTTCATGTACATCCAAGGAGGAAGGTTATATGGTGTAAGTATGACTGGCCATGATGAATATTGTTTCCCAGATTGACCAAATGGCTGAAATCCATCGGTTGAGAGCCCCAATCTGACATTACGAATTTCAGATGCAAACTCAAGATGAGTATTATTGAGATGCTTCCAAGCTGCTGAATGTGCCGGATGGCGCATCACTTCATCGTCAACTGATGATGCATGCCAACGCATGTATTCAGCCGTAGCTTTAGAAGCATACAGTCTCTGCAGTCGAGGAGTCAAAGGAAAGTAGTACATCTTTTGACATGCTACTAGTTTTCTCTTTTGGCTCCCAACATTCAAAGTGGTCTTCTTATAGCGAGCTGTACCACAAATCTTGCAGCGCACCAATTCACTATCAGCATTCCAATAGATCATGCAATGGTTGGGGCAACAATCAATCTTTACTACAGGCAACCCCATTCCTTGCAATAATTTCTTTGCGCTGTAGAAGTTATCAGGCACACACGAATCTTCAGGAACAATCTCTTTCATCAACTCGAGGATTTGATCAAAACACTTGTCTGAGAAATGGTTCTCAGCTTTCAAGCTCATTAGGCGTGCCACAAGTGATAACTTGGTGTGTTTCGTGCAACCAAGCCACAATTCTTGATCCGCAGCTTTAAGCATATCATAAAATTGTTGACTTTAGGATTTGGCGACTCTTCATTGTCATCACAATCACTAAAGTGTTCTCCAACAAGGTCCATCACCATCGTGTGGTATGCATTCGAACCCTCATCAATATCGAAATTCCTATTTTCGGATGTTTCCCCCTGATATATCCAAGTGTAGTAGTTCCTAACAAACCCATATTTTAAAATGTGTAATCGAACAACTTTTTGTTCCATATATGGAATGTTATTGCATTTCTTACACGGACATTTAATCTTTTCTCCATCCATGAACATAGGCTGACTACTAGCAAACTCCATGAAAGTGTCAAGTCCAACTTTGAAATCGAGATGTACACCACCAACATTATCAAACCGCTTATACATCCATTCACGATTGTGACTCATTCTTGCAACTCCTAATTAAAGAGTGACTAATTAACTATGCTTTCTATCTGCAAATAACATTTAAGAAAATCTTCATAAGAAGATTGAGACCAGACATATATTCCTACTAAATACTATAACTGCAATAAACATTCATTATGCTCTCTACCTCTCTGTATCTTTCTTTAACAGATAATACAATATGTTACAAAAGAAAACATGTTGAAATGATAGTATCATACATAAGCAGTAGTTACTAATACTAAATATGATTTTGCAAATATAAGCAGTGAATCTCTAAAGATAATATTTTTGAACTTTTTGTTTCTTCTAATAAGTCTCTACATCTACATAGGTACGTGGCTCTACTTCATTCACGGAAACAATATATTAGAGTTAAAATCAATGCAATTAAGGTTTACTAGAGACATTATCCCAAGAAGCATTATATGCAGCATACCTAGCTTGCATTTAGGGTTAAACATAATAATAGACACATTTAAGCCCTTTCCTTATTCAAAATTTGAATATAATGCAGCATACATTACCTTGTTAATGAAAGATTTTAATTTTAATTTAGTGAAATATCGCCCTCATTCAAGCCCTTTCTGATCAACCTGTGAAGTAAAGAAAATTATCCAAGTTAATTAATGCGATGATATTATCAAAATAAAGAGGCAACCGACACATTTTTTTTAATCAGAGGTTAAGAGAAATTTTGGGATAATAATTAGAGAAGTAATTAATAAGGTTAATTTTAGTTTCACTAATGGTGGTTTAATACAAACAACGTAGGAAAATGCGAAATGTTTTTGTTCATGTAATAGTTTATCACTTTATCTTATATTTTCTGATCTACTCCACAATATATATTATTTATTATTTAATAATCAGTTATGAGCCAAGAAACTTACTTGG
>CM038120.1:27730567-27820501 GCA_001642375.2 Mentha longifolia | reverse complement strand
ATAAGCTTTTCCAAGTTCTCTCTCTCTAAAATTGGGCAACAATTGAATAGCCTTGACTGTGGCTATCAACGACGCGTGAGAACATATTTTTATTTTCTGGTTTTTCTCTGTGTTTCTCTCTACTAGACGGATTTTCAATTCTCTCTCTAAAATTTGGAATTCACCCGCAATTGGCGGCGGCGGAAGAAGAGGTTTTCTCCAAAGGCGGTGGATTGGTGGTAGGATGGTAGGATTTGGTTGCATTGAGGTTGCCCAAATTTGATTTCAAGTATCTGCGGATGAATTTGAAGGAATTTTTCTTTTCAGCGTTAAGAGGGAAGACGAGACCCGCAAGGGAAACAGAAAATATTAGGGATAAAACGGTATTTTGCATAAGAATTAGTCCAGGATAGATTATGTCGCGGGGGGGGGGGGAGGTTTGGACGTGCGACTCAAATCGTGGAAATAGTACAGGGCCGGCTAGTCATGAGATTCAATACCGGGCCAACTAAATAATACATCTTGCATACCAAACAGGATATTCAGTGTAATCTGGGATATAATCATGACTTATCTTATCATTTTTTTTCAGGTAACAATATTCATGTCACATGAAATTATTTTAGTGTTGTTCAATATTTTCATGGTAACTGAAGACTACTAAACGTTTGCTTTATATGCGCTGCAAATATATTTTCGTGGTAAGAAGGCTTTATATTTTTGTACCAAATTTGACACGCGGTTGAAACACAATTATTGGGACAGAGGATCTCAAATTATGTTGTCGTGCATGGCACCTTCCATTTCACTCAATATGCTATATTTACTATTCATAAATTTTGGCACGTTTTTCTACGCTTCTTGATAATGGGTTTTAAAATGGATTTTTGAAGATTTTTTTCTTTTACGGGATATTCTGACAGTCGTAGTATCCCGTAAAAGAAAAAAATCTTCAAAAGTCTATTTTAAAACCTATCATCAAGAAACGTGAAAAAATGTGCCAGAATTTATCAAATAGAAATGTAGCATATTCAACGAAATGGAGGAAGTAATAGTTAGTAGTAGTATTAAATAAATTTGGTTTGATCCGGCCCAAAAAGAATCCGGGTAACCCAAATGCAAATAGAAATTTCCAACAACACCCCGTCGAGCTCTGATCGAAGTTCCCATGGCGGAAATCGCCTTCACCATTCCTTCCTCATTCAAATCAACTATTTATTTGTAAGCATCATCATTTGACGAGAGCTGATCAAATGAGCGCCTAGAAATTCTGTTTGGTGCTGTTTCTCGCACTGTTTTTTTTGCCTCTGAATCGATAGCGAAGGAGGAAAAAGTAGAAGAACTGAATGAAGAGTTTACAGAGGCGTTGCTGCTGAGGCCGCTGCCCGATCGGAAAGTTTTGGCGCATTTCCACTTCTGGAGCAGTGCGCCGCCGTCTCGACTATATGGCCGCCACCATCACATCTTCCCTAAATCCATATACCAGCTGGTAAAACTGTTAGGTTGAATCTATTTTTTCTTAATTTCAATATTAGATTGGATAGATGGAGAAAGATTTCGCTGTTTATACTCTTGTTTATCATGCATATCTATCTCTAGTTTCGCGGAATCTGTGCTGGATTAGTTTTTATTCATTGATGAATTATTTGGTTTCATTGATGTTGAGACTTAAATTAGGTCATAAATCCTTTAAACTGGTGAAATTTGGCCTATCTATCAAAACTGCGCATGAAAGTTCAGAATTATGAAGTGTTTTTGCTCAAACAGGTTCACAAATTCCAAATTCGAGAGATGGAGTTGTCCTTCACGCAAGGACGCTGGAACTACGAAAGGTGGGGTGGATTTGACCCGATTTCAAGCAGCAATGCTAAGCCTCCTGGAGTAGAATTATGGGCTGATTTTGATGTTCCTCATGATCAAGTTGATGATTCTTGGAAGAATCTAACGCATGCTCTGTCAGGGCTCTTCTGCGCCTCAATCAATTTCTTGGAGTATTCGACTAGTTACTCTGCACCTCAGTGGAGTTTTGGATCGTTTTCATGTAAATTGCGATATGGGACATTGCCTCGCGAAGCTGTTTGCACAGAGAATCTCACACCATGGTTGAAGTTGCTCCCGTGCAGAGACAAAGATGGGATTTCTTCATTGATGGATCGGCCTTCAATATACAGGGGTAATTATCATTCTCAGAGGCTGCATTTTAGATCAGTTGAATTCGATGCATCTGAGACGAGCACTGGGATAGTGCTTGAACAGACACTTACAGTTGTTCTTCGACCAGACACATTTTTTGGACAAGTATTGCAACCAAGTTGGTCCTTGAACTCATTATTTGGAAGGTCAGTCAGTGGAAAATGCTCTATTTCCAGTTCTAGTAATGTGTATCTGCAATTTGAGCGGAATTTAGTATCTGAAATGGATAAATTAAGAAAAAATAGTAAAGGATTGAGTAATGAAATTGTTATTGATGATCCTCTATATGAATTATCACTACCTCCCAAAAGGGTTATAAAAGAAGACATGAGTTCGCAGAAAGAGGGCTCAATCCTGTATGAATTCTCTGTTGAGTATTATGATGAATCCAAACCATTTGATTTGGAATTGAATTGGAAGGTGCCTGTAGCCTGGTCATGTCCGCAGGCACCCTTCCAGGCTAGTCGGTTTTTATTAGGAAGTGGAAATGAAAGGGGAGCTATAGCTATCTCAATGAAATCTACTAGAGCAAGAATATAGAAAGAACTGGTGGACATGATGAGAATCATGGTTGGCTCAGAGTGGGTATTTTCCAAATGGTACCTTGGTATGTTAAGGTCTATTATCATACATTGAAATTGTACTTAGACGGACAACCTCAATCGTCTACAGAAAACATAGAGAAAATAATAGTTTCGCCTTCTGAAGACAAGGTCTGCACTGGAGTGATGGAGATGATCTTGAGATTACCCTGTAGTGTTAGTACAGCGGCATTGACTTTGGAGTTTGATAAGGTATGCTCAATTGGTATCATCTTTAGTTATAAGACAAGTTATCATTTGCCTGCTATTTTGGATATAAATGTTAAGCATGAAGCAATCATTTTGTATTCTCAATTTACCTTTCTTGTGCATGGATATTTTTTGTTAAAGAAATGAAGGATGGGGCTGCATTGCCTTCTATTTGCCATACTTTGCTTTATGCTGTTACTTGCTAATGCAATCTATCTCTCGACAACTGATTCTAAGTGCGAAGATAATCATTTTGGCTCTTTCATGATTTCTGTGACTGCTACTTGCTACATAGCAAGCCATCTTCAGATCACATTTGTATACTGTCTTCACTTTTTACATGCCACATTGCTTTTTTTTTTTTTAATTGTTTTATCTATGTATTGAGCTCTTGGGTTTCAGTTTAGTTTCACTTAGCTCTCTTTTTTATGAAATTCTTTTCAGCATAATGTTTTCAGTGTTTTGACTCTTTCTGCTGTTCCAACAGGGGTTCCTTCACATTGATGAATATCCTCCGGATGCAAATCAGGGCTTCGACATTCCATCAGCAGTGATACGTTTTGATTCTGCAACAAACATGAGTTTTCATGATAATGTCTTGAAAGAAGTACAATAATCCAAGTTACAGGTACTGAGAGAAGCAATTCTATGCCTTCAGTATGTTTTTACTTAGTTTCATTTCACAATATAAATAATTTCTTCTTCTCTTAGGAAGAAGTTCCAGTTGTCTCGTACACAGAAGTACTCCTCGTGCCTTTGACAACTCCAGATTTTAGCATGCCTTACAATGTGATAACCATTACATGCAAAGTTTTTGCTTTATACTTTGGATCACTTCTGAATGCACTAAGAAGGCGTGTGGGTGAGGAAGAAAGGGTTCGAAGTGGAAAAGGTATGTGGTCTACCTGTACACCACTCTAATGGAAAACTTGTCACCTAGAGAGAATATATTCATAAGATGAATATATGTTGCTTCCTTCAACATTTACAGTGTACTGCTGCTGCTGATTCTCATTTGTTGCTCTATTCTTATCTGTTGCTTCTCAAGTTTTTTGGCATTTTACCATTTTACCCCTTCCGACATGCTTGAGTTACTGTCCTTGCAGGTGCAAGGAAGGCGGGGCCATTAACGCTGATGTTATCAAAATTCTCTGCTAAGTTGCGAGGGAAGCCATGGGAACCTCCAAAACCTTCAGAGTCTGGGAGGTCAGACACGAGGTATAAGCTTATAGCAAAAGTCGTGTTGGCAGCCGGTGTGGCTGCTGTTTGGCAATTCTATTTTCAATGACAATAGCAAGCAATTTCCCATGTATGATTATGTATCATGAAGAGAAGGATTAGCTAGGTTTGAACCTTACACATTTTATCTAATTCAGTAGTGTTTAGTTTCCCGTTCTTGATTTATTTTACTGACTGCTCAGATTTCAGTGTCACAAAATCTTGTCATATATCAAATGTTCATAGTTTCAGACATCCTGAAATATGTGTGGCTTCTGCATAACTGTGTGTGTGTTTATGAATTACCCAATACTTTCTGGTGCAGGAAATTTAATATTGTGCATAACTGTGATAGGTAGATGACAACAATAAATGATGATAGTGTGTGTGTGTGAGTTTGCTTCCTCCATTGTTAATTAAAATTTGTTCATTGTTAATTACTCCATGCAAAAATATGAGTTTTTTTTTAATAAATAAATTATAAAAAAAACATTAAGGAGAAGATAATGAAAGAAAATTCAATAATATATAAAGGGCGAGGACAAGTAACAAGTTAGCATCACCCTAAATTTCATGCTTGTTTTCGATGAGACGTATATTTAATTTAATAATTTAAGTTGAAACATTTCTTTGATTTTTCTTCAAATCTTCTACCAATTTGTCAGGAAAAAAATAAAATCAAACACCTAAAAGAAAAAAAAAACAAGAAAACAGAAATTTTTTCATACGTGCATCCGTACAGTAATTAACAGGAAAAAGTAAAAAACCACGCACAAAAAGTTAAAACGCTCATTTTCCACCATGCAAATAATCTCAGAACACGCAATGCTTTATTGAGATAGCACGGTAAAAATGCACTACTCCGGTATGTGGTAAACAATGGGGCAAGCGTCTACTCCACGTGATAAAAAGATATAGGTAAATTAGCCATATTAAGGCAGTGAAGGTCTAAAGTATTTATTTATTTATTTTGCAGGTTAACTTTTTTTTTTTTTTTTTTTTTTTATCTGGCAAACACAACACACACACGCACTCGAGATATCTCGAATCCCCGACCTCTTTTGAGTTGCCCTTCATTGACAACTTTTCTTAATTAATCTAATCTAAAATCATCAACCACCTAACTTATTCCCAAACACACTTAATATTTTTACTAACCTCTTCCTAGGAGTATTTCTTTTTTCTCCTAATCTTTTTGAATGATTTAATTTTTTTTTCCTAATTCTAAAGGGTAATATAGGAAACTACTAAACACGCTTAATATAGTGTATCGGCAATACCTAAACTAATTATTTTCCTGAACATTCTTAAAGATATAGTACATAAATTTCTGCAAGGAAGGAAACAATCTAGTATGCTTATCATCTACTACAACATTATTTAAATAGCAAACGAAAATCATAATCTATATTTTTTTTCTGCTGAAGAACGCACACCAAAAAAATTTAAATGTTGAACATTATTTTTTGAAAATTAATTGTTGATGGCCTCACAAATTAATTTTTTTTATTTTCTAAATGACTGTCTGTCTGATAGTTACTTTCTTCCAATTGCTAAAACAAAGCTAAGATGAGAAAAATAAAAATAAAGGAAAAGCGTAAAATAATAATAATAATAATAATAATAATAATAATAATAATAATAATAATAATAATAATAAATAGAAAAAGCATTAGACAACAATCAAAACTTTGGCTTCTGAGAAAAGAAGGCAGAATATGATCAGTGCTATTAACACATTAGTGCTTCGAAGCAAATATACAAAACCGATTCAAAACAACTCAAAACATACTACTACTATTCTTCATCTTCCTCAGAAAACACTCAACTAACTCTACTCTCATCACTCAACCTTATATCTCATCATCTGCTTCCTCACATTCTTCCAAGCCTAATTCCAAATCACGTCGTCATCTCCAGTCTCCTGCTCGAGAAATCCGAAAAAGATTTTTCAAGGCATCTGCAGCCTCATCATTCCTAATAATCCACCCATTCCCATTCAAGCTATCTTCATCACTTCTCTAACCCTATCACTGCTCTTACTCTTCTTCATTCTGTTGCTGCTTATCATCCCATCTTCTATTTCCTCTGCTCCTATCAACTTCTCTTCCTCCTTCTTCTCCTCAAGAAACTTGATCAAGCCATTCAAAGCAAGCTCTATGAGGCTTTTTAGTATATAATTTTGTGGCCGGCCCAGCCCGAATGAAAGCCTAATTAATCAAACGGTAGAGGTTGTCGGAAACCGCCGCCACCGGCGCCCTCTCCATTTCCGAAGCCACTTTTTCTTTCTCCATCAGCCCTCGACACATACTTCCTCCATTTCACCGGGAATGACCTATTTATTTTTGGAAGTTCTGGCACGTTTTTTCACGCTTCAAAATGATGGGCTTTAAAATGAATTTTTGAAGATTTCTTTCTTTTACGGGATACTACGACAGTTGTAGTATCCCGTAAAAGAAAGAAATCTTCAAAAATCCATTTTAAAGCCCATCGTTTTGAAGCGTGAAAAAATGTGCCAGAACTTCCAATAACAAATAGGTCATTCCCGGTGAAATGAAGGTAGTATATAGTAAAATTCGCACTCTTATTTTCTCTGATAATTAAAGAGAGTGTGTGATCGAACTTATTTTCGTAAGGTAATTAATGCATGTAGACAAGGAATTAACGAACACGAAAGTAAACGGAACACAAAGGGATTTACGTGGTTCGATCTATTGGAATAGATCTACGTCCACGGGCGGAAAGAGTATGGATCTTTATTGCTTGTATGAGTAGTGATTACAAGATTGTTCTCCCCTTTTCAACCTATTCTAAACCCCTATTTATAAGTGTTTACATATGGAATTCGACTAGGTTTACAAGTCTTTTCCTATTAGGACTCTTTGGCTTGATCTCCTCCTTTATTGGATAAACACCGAGCTTCTATATCTCTTATGGAGCTTGAATTGTAGTCGATTTAGGAGTTGTCTTGGTGTAGAGGTTCCTTTGAGGTGGACCGAAGTGGACTCGGCCTAGGTAGGCTGTTTGGGCCGAGCCAAGTAAGGCTCTTAAGTGGGCCGAGCTGCAATAGACCGAGCTTGACAGTCGGAGCCCAATTATATTGGGCTCGATGCTTGGGCCTAGTAGCTAGGCCATATCCTATCACATCCCTCCCCAAAAAGATATAGAAGTGAGGGTGTGACTCGGGGTAGAAAGTTGAAGTAGGAGTTAGGTCGAGGTCGAACTGAAATTCACATTGCCCCTTCGGAAATACAATTTTGACGAAGTCGGAATGTGTAGCGCCTCGTTAGGACGAGGTCGAACTGAAATTCACATTGCCCCTTCGGAAATAAGATTTCGACGAAGTCGGAATGTGTAGCGCCTCGTTAGGACAAGGTCGAACTGAAATTCACATTGCCCCTTCGGAAATACAATTTCGACGAAGTCGGAATGTGTAGCGCCTCATTAGGACGAGGTCGAACAGAAATTCACATTGCCCCTTCGGAAATAAGATTTCGACGAAGTCGGAATGTGTAGCGCCTCGTTAGGACGAGGTCGAACTGAAATTCACATTGCCCCTTCGGAAATACAATTTCGACGAAGTCGGAATGTGTAGCGCCCGAGGTCGAACTGAAATTCACATTGCCCCTTCGGAAATACAATTTCGACGAAGTCGGAATGCTGGCCACCTCATTAAGACGAGGTGGGTGTAAAATTTGCATTGCCCCTTCGGAAATTGGATTTCGACGAAGTCGGAATGCTGGCCACCTCGTTAAGACGAGGTGGGTATTAAATTTGCATTGCCCCTTCGGAAATTAGATTTCGACGAAGTCGGAATGCTGGCCACCTCGTTAAGACGAGGTGGGTATTAACTTTGCATTGCCCCTTCGGAAATTAGATTTTGACGAAGTCGGAATGCTTGCCACCTCGTTAAGATGAGGTGGGTGTAAAATTTGCATTGCCCCTTCGGAAATTGGATTTCGACAAAGTCGGAATGCTGGCCACCTCGTTAAGACGAGGTGGGTCTTAACTCGCATTGCCCCTTCGGAAATTAGATTTCGACGAAGTCGGAATGCGTTGAACAGCACGACTTCGTTAAAGACGAAGTTTAGGCTTTGAATAGCACGACTTCGTCAAAGACGAAGTTTATGCTTTAATTAGCACGACCTCGTCTTCAGACGAGGTTTAGGCTCTTCTCTGTTTTAAACAAAGGCCGTATCTTTGTTTTTAACCGAGGTTAGGTCAATACGCGCGTTTTAATTTTACTCCTATTATGGAGTTTATTAAGTACCCTCGTCAGGGTTTTACTAAGCTTGGCTTTAAATTCCTTATTTGTCGAGATAATATGCATAAGTGGCATAGAGAGAGATGTGCAAGATGTATGCAAATGCAAGATGTATGCAAGACCCTAATAAGACGACCTAAATGACCTAAATGAACTATATGAACTTGGACATTACTCTCGGCCACTTGTGCAAGGTATCTCTTTAAATAAGTAATGTGTCATGCACGGGGTATTGGCTTACCGGATAAGTGGGCGAGCTTGTACAACCCTTTGCTGAGGACTTCTTCAACTCAGTACGGTCCTTCCCATGTGGCTTCAAGCTTGCCGAGCCTTTCCGCTTTACTGACCTCGTTGTTCCGAAGTACGAGGTCGCCTACTTGGAATTGTTGGTACTTCACTATTTGGTTGTAGTACCGAGCTACTTGTTGTTTGTACTTGGCTTCTCTTATCTAGGCGAGCTCTCGTTTCTCTTCCAACAGATCCAGTTCGGTTCGGAGGTCTTCCTCGTTAACTTCGGCTGTGAAGTTGAGAGTGCGCGGGCTCGGCAGGCCGATCTCCACCGGGATCACTGCTTCGGATTTATACACCAAATTGTAGGGTGTTTCACCGTTCGAGGTCTGGGGAGTTGTGTGGTGTGACTATAACTTGGGGGCCATTCGCTTGAGGATGAGCTACCGAAGTGAACTTCTGCTGGATATGAAGCCCTTCACTCCATTCTCTGAATGTTCTGTCCGTGAATTGTGTCCCATTTTCCGAGACGAGGATATGGGGTATGCCGAAGCGGCATACTATGTTCTTCCAGACAAAGTTGAGGGCGTTCTTGCTCGTGATTTCTGCCAAGGGTTTGGCTTCCACCCATTTGATGTAGTCGATGGCTATGATGGGAACTGGAGTTGGATAAGAGCTTTGCCTAATGGAGTTACTAGGCTTGCTTCGGCTTCGTCAATACTTCGGTGTTTGACTTTGAGAGACTTCGGTCGGCCTCGGCCTTGAGAGTGGACCTGTCTCCTCAGCTTCGTCAGTACTTAGGAGTTTGACTTCGAGGGACTTCGGTCGGCCTTGGCCTTGAGAGGACGTCGCCTAGGCCTTAAGAGGACTTCGTCACGTCGGCCTTGAGAGGAATTCATCATCTTTATTGCGCTTTGCCTCGAGTGTGGGCTTCGTGCTGGTCAGAACGTCGGCTGCGACTTTGGTACCTCTTGAGGGTGCTGTCGCGCACCAATTGCTCTATGACCGCAGCAAGCTTTCTGCATTCCTCGATATCGTACCCGTAATTCTCATGGAAGTGACAATACTCCTTGGATCGGCGCTTCTCCCTTCCACTTGACATGGGCCGAGGCTTCTCGAACATATCGGTGTGAGTTGGCTTCGGCCTCGTCAATGGAGTGAGTTAGCTTCGTTCCTGGTTTTGCCGAGGTCCGAGCCTGGATTCCAGGGGTGTATGCTGGAGCCTGTCGAAGGCACTTCGCCGACTTTGGCCTCGGTCATTCCGATCCTTCTTCCGATCTGAAGGTTCGGCCTTGTCGGCTTCGCGCTTGTGCCTGTCAGCTTCGTCGGCTCTTTCGAACCGATCTGCTATGATCCATCATGGCTCCAAAGTGTGAGGTAATTGTCCTCAACGTGCCGAGGTAAGACGGTATCATGCCGAGGTGAGATGGTGTCACGCCGAGGCGGCACGGCGTCGCGACGAGGTGGGGTGGTGTTACACCGGGGTGAGAGTCGATTGGAATCTTCCCAACGTTCATCATTGAACCTCCTTAGATGTGGTGTTGCGTCCCGTACGTCGACGATTTGGACGCTTTGGGACTTTTACCGATGCCGCGATCCGGAGGTAGCTTCGTGCTCTCCACCATCTTTGCGTGAGGGTTGTCCTTTTTCATGGCTGAGAACAATCTTGCTATGCTTATCCTACATGCTCAACGTGTCCGTCCGGAGTCTGGCCTTTGGCGTTTTCCTTCCTAGATAGCCGGTATGTTGCTGGGTGTAGATCTTGCGCCTGGCTTGCCTCGTCTTTGTGGATTTCGGCTTCCTGAACCGGTGGATTTGCTGTCGGACCTTGTCCGGTTTGCTGAATATCCTTTTCCTTGTTGGCGGTGGCAGCAACGGCGGGTAGCGGCAGCGATTGATCGTGTTGGAATCCTCTCGATGAGTAGAGCATGTTTCCGGGTGGTTTCGTCCAATTTGGCGGTGATTTCAGTCCGGAATTGGCAAATAACAGAAGCTGCTCCGAACGAATCGTGATTTCACGAGTCGTGCAGCAGCATGAACTTCCAGACGCGATTCCTACCACACCGGTGATCGGTTTTCGATGGGCAACCTACCGTTGGAATCCTCTCGACTAGTAGAACATGTTTCCGGGTGGTTTCGTCCAATTTGGTGGTGATTTCAGCCTGGAATTGGCGAATAACAGAAGCTGCTCCGAACGAATCGTGATTTCGCGAGTCGTGCAGCAGCACGAACTTCCAGACGTGATTCCCGCCGCACCGGTGATCGGTTTTTGACGGGCAACCTACCGTTGGAATCCTCTCGACGAGTAGAACATGTTTCCGGGTGATTTTGTCCAATTTAGCGGTGATTTCAGTCCGGAATTGGCAAATAACAGAAGCTGCTCCGAACGAATCGTGATTTCGCGAGTCGTGCAGCAACACGAACTTCCAGACGTGATTCCTGCCACACCGGTGATCGGTTTTTGACGGGCAACCTACCGTTGGAATCCTCTCGACGAGTAGAACATGTTTCCGGGTGGTTTCGTCCAATTTGGAGGTGATTTCAGCCCAAAATTGGCGAATAACAAAAGCTGCTCGAACGAATCGTGATTTCGCGTTTGGGGGGGATCGCGTTAGTCTTCCTGTCATGGCTGTAGATTACCTAGAAAATTTTTGATCAAAAATCACAAATTTTCGTTTCCCACAGACAGCGCCAGTGATCGAACTTATTTTCGTAAGGTAATTAATGCATGTAGACAAGGAATTAACGAACACGAAAGTAAACGGAACACAAAGGGATTTACGTGGTTCGATCTATTGGAATAGATCTACGTCCACGGGCGGAAAGAGTATGGATCTTTATTGCTTGTATGAGTAGTGATTACAAGATTGTTCTCCCCTTTTCAACCTATTCTAAACCCCTATTTATAAGTGTTTACATATGGAATTCGACTAGGTTTACAAGTCTTTTCCTATTAGGACTCTTTGGCTTGATCTCCTCCTTTATTGGATAAACACTGAGCTTCTATATCTCTTGTGGAGCTTGAATTGTAGTCGATGTAGGAGTTGCCTTGGTGTAGAGGTTCCTTTGAGGTGGACCGAAGTGGACTCGGCCTAGGTAGGCTGTTTGGGCCGAGCCAAGTAAGGCTCTTAAGTGGGCCGAGCTGCAATAGACCGAGCTTGACAGTCGGAGCCCAATTATATTGGCTCGATGCTTGGGCCTAGTAGCTAGGTCATATCCTATCAGTGTGTGAGAAATGTATATACTACTTCATATATATAGAATTAAAGTTGATGGAGATGTGCTTGTGGCTTTTTTTTCTTAAATTTCATTTTTTAATTGTTTAGGGAAAAAAGAAAAAGAAAAGTAGAATTAGGAGATAGCATGAGATATTTGGTAGGTCAAAGTATAAAATGCTAGTAGTTGTTTTCTTCTACTCCATATGGAAATCTTTTTTTTAATGTGACAAACTAGTACCGAGTTCTTCAATAGGCAAAATAAATTGATATGAAAAAAGAAAAGAAAAAGAAAAGTACAGTAAAAAAAAAAAAAAAACTGAAGTGTCAAAAGAAGTAATAAATAATGTGATGGCGAAAACTCCAATTTTCTTTTCGAATAATGCAAAATATGTGAGTGCAAAGTAATTAAATTTATAGCTGTCAAATTTCCTATTTAAAAAAAAAAGTAAAATCTTTGAAAAGAAACATAGAAGAAAATAGCATCCAAAAAGTAAGAATAATAATAATTGATAATAAGAAAAATTAAATGATCACACTTTTTTCTATTTACTCCCCCATATTAATTGATATTCATGAGTTAGTAAGTTAAATGTAAGCAAGCAACCTTGAAATTAAATATCATATTTTTTAAGATTTTTTTTAATCATTTTCATCTATTGAATTACAAAAAAAATAAAAAATAGAAGGGCTATTACATGGGTTTATATTTTCCATCTTGATTTGTATGCTGGTTCATTGGGCTACTGTTTATTTCGACATGTGTAGAGAGTTTCAAGTTATAAAATTGTAAATTATCCATGAAGGGGGAAAATGTGCAAATTAAACACAATAAGTTTATTCAAATCACCCATGATTTAAATACATACTAATAATAATATATTTTTTTTCTTTTCTGAGGAAAAGAAACATTTCTTAATTATAACATTAATTAACTGGCTTCTTGCCATAATTAGGAAGAATACTATGACTACTAATTAATTAGACGGCGGAGGATGTCGGAAACCGCCGCCATCGCTCTCTGAATCTCCAAAGCCACTCTTTCTTCCTCCTCCAGCATCCACGCTTCCCCCACCAGTCGCCCATACAAAAAAAGCCACGACAACCCAAGCAGGAAAGTCGCCGCCGCCTCGGGAACAGGGCCGAAGTCGAGCCGATCGGAGATAGTGCAGTACTCCACCAGCCAGTAAGTGCAGAAGGCGAACGCCTTCTTGAACTGAACCCGGCGGAGGAGGCGGCGGGCCTCTCCGTGAGCCCGCTCCGCCTCGGGCCCGAGACGAGCTCTCAGGTTGGCGGAGGAGGCCACGGCGGCGGCGCTCTGATCTGCGGCGACGAGGCGGCGGACGTCGTGGACCCCGTCGGCCACGCGGCGAGCGAGCTCGTGGCCGTATCCCACCCCGAGCAGGAGCTCCCGGGCCCGGTCGAGGCCCGAGAGGACGTACGCCTTGGCGGCCTCGGAATCGGCGAAGGACCGCGCCGGAATCGGTTCTCCGAATCGTATGTGATTCCGCAGGTCTTCAGCGCCGGAGAATCTCGCCGGCATTTTGTGTGTGTGTGTGCTGCGCTACGTTTAGAGACTAGAGAGAGATGTATTCGAAAAGTGGCACTCTATGCTAGTATATTTAAAATACTGTAGAATAGATCACACACACAAATAATAATAATAATAATAATAATAATAATAATACTGTAGTAATGAGATCGAGTTCTAGCTTTTTTTTTATAAAAAAAATAATATATATATATATACTCCCTCTGTTCCTATTTACTGAACCGGTTCAAAAATATAGGCACGATTTTATGCATTTTGATGATATATTAATATAAAAAACAAAAAACAAAAGAAAGAAAAGCTCACTCACTCTCACTCACAGATTAACAGTGGTGTGGTGTGTAGTGTGTGTGTGGATTAGTGTATGTATAGTCAATAGTGTAAGCATCACCCTCGATCACCTTAATTAATGTGTTGGTACTTCTTTTGAACAGAGAGAGAGAGATTCAATATCATTGTATTAATGCATATGTCTTCATCATGGAGCATTAATTTGTAATTTGATATTACTTGGAAGATTGTAAGGTGTGCATTTATGGGAACAAAAAATAAAAATAAAAACTGACAAGGTTTGGGTTGCATGAATGGTATGCCACTACAAAATTATGGATTTTGAATATCAACGTCGATAGTTCTAAGTTCTTTACTAAAGGGAAATGAGGGAGTTTTTATTTTTATTTAACATTTTTCTTCTAATTAAAATAAATTTGCTAATTGTAGCTACCACATGAATATGTGATCCGATGTGAGGACCACGGTCTGAAATATGTATAATTGTTTTCTTCAATTCTATGATGTTTGTGAAGTTGTAAGTTGTCATTTATTAGTTATCAAAAATCGAAAAATAATCTATATCTATATTAATATAAGAAAGTAGGATAGTTTCCAATCCTACTTTCCCTCCTAAAATCTTGATTTTAACACTATATTATTTTAATATCACTTTATGTTTCCAATTAACATAATAAATATACTTGAAACAATTTAATGCATTTCAAATCATTAAAAGCACCTCTTCATTTCCACAATTCCAAATACATTGTGCATCATTCATGCACTATTACTTTTTTTTAAAAAATAAATTCATGCACTATTACTTAACATTGCACTTCCCATCTTTATTAGCCTATTATATACTATGAGTGTGTGTGTGTGTAAAAGATGATAAAATGCCACATAAATTACGTCTCTTTCTTCCTAATTTTCTTACAATAATTTTTTTAATTGTAGACATTTATCCACTTCAATGATCTTCACTTTCCGGATGTACAACAATGAAAGTTAGATTTACATTGTTATGGTATGCATATAAAAAATAATGTTAAAGACGGGCTTAATAACTTCGAAAGTGTATTTTAGGATGAAGATGTATGGATTTTTCATATATTTCTTAATTATATTTCAATATATGTTCATCATAAAATAAAATAAATGATTTTGAGGTGAATCGCAATTCTAATTTTAGGCACATTTGTCATATATAGAAATGTATATATAAGGTTGAGGCAATTTAAATGTATTTATTTATATTTGTATTATTTTAGTTTGCAGATGAGTATACAGAAGGAGATGAAGTAATTATATTTAGTTTAGGTAAAAATGCAAATAAATACACTAACTTTGTCTGACATATCGTTTTGGACATGAACTTTCAATTTTTTCTGTAAATACACAAACTTTGAAGTTTGTTCAATTTTATCATATTTCAAAATTTTCCCAAATTATATCATTACGTGGCGCACACATGGCAGCCGGAAAATAAATTCCGGTGGCCGGCAAATAAAATGATGTCACTCATTCACGAGATGTAGCTTCTCTCGCCTCTGTCGCTCGCATCTAAGGAATTTGATTTCCGATTCAAAACTTATACTGTGAGATTGATCTTTGCGAGGCTGAATTTTCGAAGATGACTCTATGCTATCATTTCCGGCCTTCTGCGTTTATTACAGCCAGAAATTGAAGAAGAAACTAGCTTCAAAATGCTGCATTGATATGAATAATGAATATGTAAAAATTAAAATCGTGAAGATGACGCCATTAATTGGGAGCCCAAGAGCTCAAATAGTACATAACTGTTCTAAGAGACTCCTCCGATTGCCTCGATTTCTCCTGTTGCTTCTTCTTCGTCGTCGCCGTCGTCGCTGCTGTAGGCAAGAGTTTCTTAGGCTGAGTGTAGGATCCGAAAATTTTCTCCGCTTTTTGGTGGAGAAGTCGGAAAGCGTAGTTCCAATGGCAGAAACCTTGATCCTTGAGCGCCTCCACGGCCCCAACGCTCGCTGCTACTGCCCATGCTCTGCTCGTCGTACTCATTTTGATTGATTTGTAGAAAAAAAAATTAGGGCTCAGATTGAATTGGAATTGAAGAATTTGAAGATTGAGATTGTGTTGAATGATATGGTGGAGAGAGGGTGGGCTCGGTTTCACCGCTTACTGAAACGTGAAGCCCCCAGATTTATTGGGGATGGTATGATTGAATTGCTGTGTGCCTTATTATAATTGGTGGTTGTCGGAGTCGGGATTGAAACCACCTAGATCGGCGACGGCGCCGTCGCACTCCGCCTCTACAAACGCTGCCGCTTCGCCGGAGCAATTGATCTCGATGCAGCCGTTTTCGTCCTCTCTCAACCTCTCAGCCGCCGTTGTCGTTCTGGAGGTGGATGACGCCGCCGACGGCCAGGTCGAGGCGGGCGAGATGATGCATATAATAAAATAGTTTTTTTTTATAATTAATTTTATAAAAATAATTACATGGAAATACACACATGTAATATAAAAGCCACGTGGAAATTATGTGGACGCCATGTCAGTTTTAATTTGATCGGAAAGTAGATCGATGTTAAAATTGAACAAACTTCAAAATTATGTATTATTTATAGAAAAAATTAAAAGTTCGTGTCCAAAACGATATGTCAGTCAAAGTTAATGTATTTATTTGCATTTTTACCTTTAGTTTATTAAAATTGTGAGCTCTATAAAGTTTTCTTTGATGTTTATGATTAATTATCTTATTTTAATTTATTAAAATTATCATTGAATGAATACAATTTTAACAAAAATTTTACAAAGTGCATCCGGTGCAGCGCCCAAGTATAATACTAGTTAATTTGAAACAAAAATAAATGCAAATTAAATCAAATTAATAAGCCTGTAACCTAAGTACGTATACAAAGCTACGTACGTGTTTAAAGCTGCATGGCCATGGCTTACACAATAAAGATTCTGTTGCGATGATACGTGCATGCATTAGTAATATTCTCTTTCATTTATTATATCACTCACCTGTACCTGCCACATGTGAAATACAGTCTGAATTAATCTTATGATATATGGTGACTTATTCACAAGTCACAACTTCAATGAAATTAATTAATTGTGTATTTTCGAATACATTCTTATCTCAAAAAAAAAAAAAAAAAACATAAATAATAATACATTTGATAAATACACAATCCATACAAGACACAACAATTGATCATTTCATAGGAAATTAGGAATACAACTATGGTAACGTAAGATAATATTCGAGCCTTAGTAATTGAGTTTTAGTTTTTCTTTCAATTTATCGATCGATGGATAAACAAAATTATGTTTCTATGATAATTGTTGTTCTCATTAATTATCATAAATTGGATTTGTTATTTAATTATAATTATGTTTTAACATGGAGATAATTGTATTTTGAGTGGGCGAGCTGGATTATAACTTATAACATGTTTTGCAAATAAATTTAAACGACACAAACAAAAGTATAATATTAAAAAAAAAAATATATATATATATATATATATATATATAGGGAAGAGTTCACATGCAAATAAATCCTAGTGTGAGAAGTGTGAATTATGCTTAAAGCTATACAAAATCATACTTACAGCTATACAGAATCATGCTTATGGTACAAAATTATGCTTATGGCTTATTTTATGCTTATAAGCATAAAATGCACCATAAGCATGATTCTGTATAGTTTTAAGCATTATTTTGTATAGCTTTAAGCATAATTCGCACTTCTCACACTAGGACTTAAATCTATATGAACCAAACTCTATATATATATATATATATATTAAAATCGCATGTATTCCTTTTCTTCATAGAATTACATTGCATATGTATGCACTGCACTGGTGATAACAGTACCATATCTGCATTTTATTTTATTTTATTTTCAATTGTGGTAAGGCTTAATTACTTTTTTTTAATATATATCAACCATATTACAATTCAAACATATATTACACGAAAGCAATTATATCACGAATTGAACCACTTGGGATCGTATTACATCAAAATTGAAGAAACAAAACAAAATAAAATAAAATAAAATAAATCGATTTCGGTACACGAATGGGACAACATAATTGGTACAGAGGATCCCATTCGAAATCGAACATGCACGTTAGATATGATACTTATAAAATAAATGAGACTAGATATATTAATTCACATTTGGTGATATACTCTAAGGGAGTGCTTGGTATGATAGAATGGAATGATGTGGAATAGAATAAAGGTAAAAATAATGTACAAATTTCTATATCATTTCTACCTCCATTCCGTTCCACATCATTCAATTCTATCATACCAAGCAAGCCTAAGGGTCTCAACTTGTCTCATGGTGCAACTGGATAATCTATTGAAGAGTATATCAAACCCACAACCAAAAGTGGTATACTCATTGTTTCAATATATATCAAATTCTACCAAAAATGAAAACAAGAAAGCAGATTAAGTTATAGATACTATCACTTGACAATCATATAATTTCCTGGAAATTAAAATTTTGTGATTCCAACATTCAATATTTATGCTTAATTTCCACTACTTCATGACAAGCTAGCTAGGGACAAAACGGACAAATCAAATACTACTAGTTTAGGAAGATTAATTTAAACTTCAACAACCTAAACTATTGGGATATTCACCCATGATTAATTTGAAGCAAATTAACTAACGTTAACAAAGAGTACTTAATTAATACTAATAATTAATTAATCAGAGGGTAGAGGAAGTCGGAAACCGCCGCCACCGTCCTCTCCGTCGAGGCCACATTAATTAATTAATGTGGCCGGCCAGGCGGCGAGCGAGCTCGAATCCGCGGTCTCCCTTCCCGAGCAGTTGCTCTCGGGCCCGGTCGAATTTATAACATCTGATGAATTTTTGTAGGTTTTCAATTTGAAATCTGAGCGAATAAATATATCCGATAAATATTATCCTCATTAACTTATTTTTCTATTAACGCTAACTTGACATTCAAAATGTGTAAAATTTAACGAGGAAAGTTGTCCCTTATTGACCTATTTCTGACAATATAATTTAATGCTAATAGTTTTTTAATTGAATTGTTAAATACTATGAAGTAAAATAAATAACTATATTTTTTTATTACTCCTGTCGAATTTCGACGGACACTAAACTGGTATCAATACCATTCAATTATTATGCTAGTCACACCTATTAATGACTTACTCTTGAGTCTTAAATGAAACACCAAATAACAAGAAAAAAATGGTCCAATAATAATAATAATAATGATGATGATGATGATGTTGAAATATGGTGAAGAAGCACATTAGACAACAATCAAAACTTGGCTTCTGAGAAGAGAGGGAAAAATATGATCAGTGCTATGAAGCAAATATACAAAGCAGATTCAAAACAACAACTCATACTACTACTCCCTCCATTTTACTTAACTTGGCTCAAAACTTTTTGACTTGTGCTGACACGTTTTTCCACGCTTCTTGATGATGAGTTTTAAAATGGATTTTTAAAAAATTATTTTATTTACGGGATACTACGACTGTCGTAGTATCCCGTAAAAAAAATAATTCTTCAAAAATCCATTTTAAAACCCATCATCAAGAAGCGTGGAAAAGCGTGCCAAAAAAATCACTATTCAAATGAGCCAAGTTAAGTGAAATGGAGGGAGTATTATATATTCTTCATCTTCCTCAGAAAACACTCAATTAACACTACTCTCATCACTCAGCCTTATATCTCATCATCTGCTTCCTCACATTCTTCCAAGCCTAATTCCGAATCAGGATCGTACACGTCGTCATTCCAAGTCTCCTGCTCGAGAAATCCGAACAAGATTTTCAAGGCATCTGCAGCCTCATCATTACTAATAAATCTCCCATCCATCTCTGCAGAAACCAAAGACGATGCTCTAGCCATCTTCATCACTTCTCTGACCCTATCACTGCTCATACTCTTCTTCAATCTGTTGCTTATCATCCCATCTTCTATTTCCTCTGCTCCTATAAACTTCTCTTCCTCCTTCTTTGATCAACCCATTCAAGGCAAGCAATGGATCCTCACTCTTCATCAGCTGCTCCCCTACTTCAGCTGGAGTCACTTTGCACGAAGCTATCAGTTCCTCGGCCTTTAACACGAGAGGATGCTCTGTGATTCCAAGATAGTTCTTCGCAAGCAATTTGAAGCCACAAGGTGTGCAGTAAGACATGTGGATGTGCACATCCATTCGCCCGGGCCTTAACAGAGCAGGGTCGAGCCTCTCCTTGTGGTTCGTCGTGAAAACTATGACCCTCTCGCCTCCAATACTCGACCAAAGTCCATCTATGAAGTTCAGCAATCCTGATAGACTAACCTATAAAACAGAGAGACAACAAGTTTAATTAGTTTTCTACCTTAAAATTCTCTCACAATTCATATTAATTTTCTTGAAAACTTACTGTCTTAGATCCTTGTTGCTCCTTAGAGCTTAGAGCTTGATTCCCTCTCCTCTCAGTCAGATCAATGGTAACATCAATGTCTTCCACCACGAGAATCGATCTATTCGCAGTCCTAAGCAAGAGCTTCCTCAGCACAGAATCCGAACTAACACCACTCAGCTCCAAATCATAAACATCAAAGTTCAAATAATTGGCCATGGCTGCAATCAAGCTCGATTTCCCAGTTCCCGGTAGGCCATACAGCAAGTATCCCCTCTTCCACGCCTTCCCCACTTTCCTATAAAACTCCTTCCTCCTCAAGAACACATCAAGATCATCAACTATCGTCTTCTTCATCTCATCATCCGTGGCCAGAGTCTCGAATTTCGAGGGATGATCGAGATTCACAGACTGCCACGGATGGGCCCTCGACGAATGAATGGAATCATGCTTCACAGTATACAGTTTAAGTGACTTTTTGTTTTCCTTAACAGCCTCAGATCTCTCCAAAACATAGGGCAAATACTCATTGATAACCTTGTTCTTGTGCTTCTTGTGAACGTTTAGTTGCAGGTACCTGGTTCAAAAATCAAGGTGGATCCATACTCATCATCCTCTCTATTAACATATCGAGATCCAGTTTCTTCCGAGACCAGCCTCCATTTCAGATAAATCCCATCGAAGCTATCTGGGATTTCTTCATCCCCTTTAATGGAAATGTCGATTTTCTTCTCCTTCTCGAGGAGGGAGGCGCGGTAGCTCCTCGTGAAGGGGGCGACGATGGTTCCGACGTAGAGCTCCGCCGCGCCGAAGAGCCGGTTCTTGTTGAGGCCGTCGTACTCTTCGATCTGCAGCGTCACTTCGTTCGAGAAGGTGGAGAGGAACTGATGGAATTTCGTAACGGCGTAGCGCCGGAGCTCGTCGGGGACGTAATCCCTGGCGACTAACCGGACGAACATGGCGGCGGTCGCCGCCGTGGAGATGACGGCCTTCGCCGTCGGGAAACTGATTTTCGCGCCGGCGGAACTCATTTCTTTGCGGCTTTTTAGCAAACACCTTGTGTGCGGCAAATCGGTTTGGATTCTTCGCTAAGTAATGAGCTGAGAGCTTGAGACTGAGAGTTCTGCACTTTTTGAAGAAAAAAATAAAAAGAAAATCAAAAATATCTGGCCTGACTTGAAGACCACGGCTCGTGAATATTTGAAGTCTGACGTGGAAAAAAATTTACTACTACCATTTTTATACTAATCATTCTTTTACCATTGTCTCAATTAATCTTTGGCAAAATGTAAAAAAGACAAGTTTATAACCAAGAGAAGTGTCACACGAATAACATGTTACTAGAGATAGTAACAATATTTTGAGTTACTAATTAGTATTTAGTATGGTACTCCATTTTAGGATTGAATATCATGTTATCCATAATGACGTGTTACGTGTCAAATAATATAAAATATTATTTTTTCCAATAGCTGCCGTGGCTTTTATAATTTTAATTCAATTATTTTGCAATTGTCTTCAATATATGCTCACATGCACGTCTCTAGATATAGGCATTAATTGAAATATATGGATTTGCGTGAAGCCCCACCACTACATAATAATTAATTAATTAATTACTTTAAGATACGACTGCCCTAACCCTAAATTTGACAATATCTTTGTAGAGATGGTATGGTATAATATTAAATGAAGAGCGTTCAACCGAAGTTTAACAAAAGCTTATATAATGCACTACCAATATCAATACAATAATCGATTGATAACTTTCAATAATTTCATTTGTAGTATATGATCACTTTCAAGAAATTAAACCTCATAGCATTATGTTATGCGTAAAGCAATTTAATCCGGAGACGACGTCGTCGCACACCTTCCAACCGCCGAGGGCGTATGGCGCCGCCGTGAGTGTGACTAGGCACCGCATATAGACCCCATGAATTTGATATTATGATTTAATTCAATTTTACACTAATTAATTATGACTCACCTATCCAACTAGGATTTATTATTTATTATTTATTTTAATATTTAATTTTAATTTTATTAGTTAGAAAATGAAGAAAAAGATGTTAAAATAAATAATTATATACCCTAATTGAATTAGTGAACCACTATTATTAGTAATATTAGACTAAAATTAATCATATTAAATCAAAATTGAAGAAACATATGAAAATAAAATAAAAACCAAAGATAAAAATCGATTTTGGTACACAAATAATACAACACAATCGGTACATAGCATCTCATCCGGAATTGAACATGCACTAGAAATAATACTTTACTAAAATAAACGAGACTGGATATATATTAATTCACATTTAATTTGGCGATATTCGATATTTTCCGACGGCGCATATATGCGTGTGATAGTGAGCGAGATGATAATTGATATGGCGACGAGGGAGAATAGAACTAAACACGTCTTCATTTTGAAATCAAATTTTGTGTTGTTTTTTAGAAACATTCGACAATTATAATGACTCAATAAATTAATTATAGCTAAATATTTTGCAATTAAAGCGTCTTTATGTAGTTACTCAAAAATATTTTAGCAATTGATATATAGCATCAAAATATGTGCGGCCTTAAAATTTGACTGATAAAAAAAATCTATAAAATTTTAGCCAGATATAAATAAAAATATAATATAAGTAGTAACAGAGATAAACGTGTTTATGAAATGTTGGTACCTTCCATTATTTAACGATATTACACTGTTTCGACAAATATACTAGTAGATTACTTTTGAAACGTGAGATGAAGTGTATATTTTTAATGAAACATTATTGGTTGGAAAATTAAACGTAAATAAACAAAAAATAATAAATAGTGATTCCAGTTGGAGGCGGATTGATGGTGATTGTAGATGGTGCGACGGTGGTGATGTAAAAAAAATATTATTTAATTTTAGCACCTTTATTTATTAATTTTTTTGGTTTTAGCACCTTCCGACTTAAATTTCTGGCTCCGCCACTATGTAAACCCCTCACCGGATATAAGTCTGACTAGTCCAATAGATGGAAAGTTTAGCTGACCTTTTGATGGGCCAAAAAAAGATAAGCCATTTGGCTTGGCCGACTAATCCGACTGCCGACTGCTGATTACATATGGACAATCGGGCTTGGGCCGATTAGGAGAATTTTGCCCACTACAACATTTTAATCCATCCCCCATCTCTCCTAGCCTATTTTATTTATGGTCTATACCTCGCACAAATCATTAAATTATTTAGGCTCACTGATCAATTTATTTACATCATATTCATTATATAATTAATAATTTTAAAACTATAGATTAATGTGGGATTCTTTACTCAGTTTATATTACAATCAAATAATACCTTAAAATCCCGTAATCTCTTTAAAACGATGCTAATGTATTAACATTTCACACCAACAATTACCACACCTAAAATTCTGAAAATTACTAATTTGCTCCCTTTTCTAATAGCACACCTGACTACTGCCACAACCACTTGATCAATATATAGGAAGAAGAAGAAAAAAAAAGAGAAGATGATATTCGGAGGATTAACTTTGAATTGTAAAAAAATATAATATAATATTAAACAGTATCGATACCATAGAGTAAATTTTAAGAGCTTGCTTGTCGTTATCGGAGCCAAGAAAAAAACAATATCGTAAGTAAAGCAAGAAACTCAAAAATCGCAATTATTAGTATAATTGTGGCGTATAATTTGTGACAATTGCATTTTTCAGCCTCGTTGCCTCATGCACAACGAGATATTTCTCGACGGCCCGTCGGGCTTTTTCTCGGGCCTCTCGTCAACGGATATGCACGTGATAGAGAGCACGATGATAATTGATATGATCACGAGAGAGGATCGAATGAAATATTTCTCCATTTTGTAATAAAATTTTGTGGCTAGAGTTTTATTAGTTTGTAGTTATGTTAATGAGTAATGACATGCAATTTGTAAGGAATAATCAATCAATGATGATAGTAATTAATTTGAAAAATAATGGCAAAATATGTTTTGCAATATATAGATATGATGCCGTGGCTTTTGTAATTTTAATTAATTAGAATACGAGTTGCTCGAACCCTAGATAAATTCCCATATTAGTTATTTCCTGCAAGAACTCATGTATACATCAATCTTCATGTTCTTGAAAATTTGACTTGACCATTTTCATCATTAATACTCCTTTCGTGCAAAATGCTTCATTTTTTTTTTGGGCAATTCTGGCACGTTTTGTCATGCTTCTTGATGATGATTTTAAAATGAATTTTTGAATTTTTTTTTTTCTACTAGTATTCTTTTAGGGTTGTCTCAATTAATCTTTGTCAATGTAAAAAAGACACCCTCAAAGATTAAAAAATCAAGACACGTGTCACGCCCTAGAGTCTAGAGATAGTAACAATCTTTAGAGTTACTAATTATTCATGATATTTTTATTTTTAAGAAAGTGCACAAACTTACATTTTGTTAATATTAGCTATACTAGAAAATTAATATATATATATATACTACTACTACTAAAATTTACGTTTTCTTATAATATAATACTAATATTCTTTAATTTACGACCGAAAACAACAGCTTATGATCATGGGCTTTGAGTCTCTGACATTATTAGAGTATATAATAAAGTTATCCATAAAATTATAGGAGTAAATATCATGTTATCAATAATTACATGTTACTGCATGTCAAATATAATCTCGTAAATTATATAGTTTATGATTGTGAAATATACTAATGGTTAATTAATTATGGTTCACGGTAAAATTATGGATTATAGATAATATGCAATCTATATAATTAAAAAGTAAAGTATAGTAGTTTTGATGATAATAGTTCATTTAAGAAGTACTCAAAATCATAAAAAAAAAGGTGATTGAAATAAATTTCTAATGATGCCGTAGAAGTAATATTAACATTAACATAAAAATAATTTTGATGTTCTTTAGACAAAATCTCAAGATAATAATAATAATCATTTTTTTTTATCTACTTGACATTTTAATCCGTCCCTATCTCTTTGCCTATATTATTTATGATCTATACATTGCATAAGTTCATTAAATTATTTAGGCTCACTGATCAATTTATTTACACTATATATTTAACTGATTCATTCTATAATTAACAATTTTCAAACTATATATTTATATGGGATTCATATTCCGTTTATATTACAATCAAATAATACCTTAAAACCTGTATCGCCTCATCATATAAGTAATGAATTTATAGTCGGAGGGAGTATTAAAGTAGAGTGCATGGAGTATTTTTGTAGTGAATGTAACGCCCCGACTTAAGAAAATTAGGGCGCTACCAAACGCAAACAAAGAAAGAAGAAATATGAAAAAAAAAGACACCAAGAATAAGCTGCTCAATAACTACAAATCCTGTTCGAAAATTGAAAATCGAAGAAACTTCGTCTCAAAGGAATTTATTAGTCAACCTCCAAATAAAATGTGAGTTGAATAATCGAATCAAAATTTCAGAACTACGGCGAAGTCAAGCGTTTTAACAAATAAAAAAATAATAATCATTCAGCGGAAGCATTTAAGTCATAACATCTTGACAATAATATACATAGTTTGACCCGAATAGACAAAAGAACAAAAGTTGGGTCAACTAAACAGAGTCTGTGAGTCCACGTGACCCGCCTTCCTTCACTCCATACCTATAAAATAGTTTGAAAATATTTGGGGGGTGAGTGTCAAAGACACTCAGTGGACAATATATACATATATGCTTTCGTCATGAATATTGTATCGTAGAAATATAATTATTTTCGTATAACATGGGCTCATATATAACATTGTGTGGAGACAAGACTCTATGTGGCCACATAAACATAGTATGTCGTGAACATTGTAGGAATTCCATATGCAAGTCATATCAATCCACGTATGAGCATAGTAAAATAGTTTGGATCATAGACGTAAAGCTTTTGCAAAAATAGTTGTAGGTTTTGAAAATAACCCACCTGATAACTTGGAGGAACGTGGAGAATAGCTCTTATATTATATTTCTTCTTCAGTCGGGATTTGAACAGTGAAAGCTAATGCGTGTCTTGAATAAAAGGAAAAAGAAAGAGAATAGTTGCAATGGAATAAAAATAACGAGTGCAACCTATATGCTTTTATAGGAGATTCTAAGTTGCTGGTCACCACCATTTAAATTAGTCAGCAAAGCTATAGTGTACTTATTCATCACTCTATTTTGATTTGGGAAGGACACGTAACAAAGGTTGTGAGGTGGCGGCTATTGCTTAAATATTCGAGAGTTATCAGAACTCTTGTCTAGCAGGTATGAAAAGTCATGCATATCCCATGCATGCACATATGCTATATAGGTACAGATTACTTAACATATACTATAATTTTTATATATATAACAATTCATCCATGTATACGCCTATATTTCTATCTACTTATATATATATATACATGCTATTAAATTATCAATATACATATATATGTATTCGTATTACTTGTAAATATTATATATGTATATAATAGATTTTCTATAGTTAAAATTAAAAGAATAATTAAATACGAAAATTCGGGATATTAATCTTTGTAATACGAAGTAACCAGCTATTTAGGCCCAATTCAAATTTTATTAGTTATCCGCTAAGTTATCGAGGCCCATTAAAAAATTCGGGGTGTTACAGTGAATCTCTTCAAGCGACGTAGCATAGTAGCATTTCACCAACAAATTACCACCCCTAGATATTATCTTCCCTAATCTTCTAAATACCTTTGAAAATTCTGAAAATTACTAATTTGCTCCCTTTTCTAATAGCTCACATGACTATTGCCACAACCACTTGATCAATATATTGTATGTTCTAGGAATAAAAAGGAAGAAAATGATGTTCGTATTAACTTTGAATTATATATAGATTTAAAAAAAATATAATATTAAACATACTATTAATAAAATTATCGTGTAAATTAATGAGTGTTTTTATGTATATTTGCTCAAAATATTTTGCAATTGATAGCATCAAAATATTTGCATGTGGGTTAGTAATTTAAATACTTTTGTTCAGAAATTGGGCCTCCAGGGTCCATTGGACCAGCCTCATCTACAAAAATTCGTGGGCCCGGCCCGAATAAAAGCCTATTAAGCAGCGTAGAGGATGTCGGAAACCGCCGCCACCGCCTCCCTCCTAGCCACTTCTTCTTCTCCCTCAGCCTCGACCTCTCCTCTCCTAGCGCACCACGACCACGCCGCGCACAGAACCCGCGCCGCCCCACAAGGCCGAAGCCTGGGATAAGTATAACACCAGGATGCGACGGGATGGAGAACGCTCCAAATGAGCCGGCGGAGGCGGGGCCTCCCGCACCGCCGCTCGCCCGAAGCCTCAGCGGCGAGCGGCGGGGATTCCGGGGCGGCGGCGACGAGGCGGCGGATGGCCGGGGACCCGCCGGCCACGCGGGCAGCGAGCGCGTATCCCGCCTGATCAGAGAGCCATCGGGACCCCGTCGAGGCCCGAAGAGGGACTACGCCGTGCGGACTCCGGTCGGGGAAGATGCGAAACCGGAAACGGTGCTTTCTCCGAAACGGATGTGGGAAATCATGTCTGGACCGCCGTTCGCCATCTCTTGTGCTGTTGCTTGCTTGGGTGTGATATATAGAGAGAGAAAGGGAGAGAGAGCGAATGCAAATGAAGTGTTGTGTAAATATATAATCAATCAACTAAAGTTTTTAATTTGCATGGAAACAATGTCATTGCAGACACTACTTTTTTAGAGAGAGAGAGAGAGAGAGAGAGAGGGGGGACGTAAGAGGTAGGAGTATACTCACTCTGTCTCGTCACGGAAACTGATTTTGGCGCCGGCGGAAAATGCAGAGGATGTTTTAATTTTCTTTTTGTTCTTTTTTTTTGGATGCGTGATTAGTGGAGTTTTTACTGTTTTTGGTAAGTTTTTGGATGCAGGAATCTGAGATTTCTGCGAAACAAAAAGGTATAGGGATTTCTGCGAAAAAAAGAATCTGAGATTTCATTGGCATTTTGTCTTGACTTGCATTTTTTTTTTTTTTTTGATAATTAAAATTTGGCTTCTTCTTTTACTACCCCAGTCCAGATGTATATATTTACATAAATTTCTAAACTTTGGCTCCAAATTATAGTCTATAATAAAAGCAGCATCTTTCTATTTATTTTTTTTATTTTTTATTTTTCTCTATTCAATGAATTTAAGCATGCATGCTCATATGTGATGTGAAGTGGGAGGGATTCAAATCTGATTATGAAAAAGAAACTGCCTTAATTAACTCCTAATAATAATAATAATAAAATGTGAGTAAGCAAATGAAATATGGTGAAGCATTAGACAACAATCAAAACTTGGTTTCTGATAAAAAAAGGCACAGAATATGAGTGCTATGAACACATTAGTTGCTATGAAGTATGAAGCAAATATACAAAACAACTCCTCAAATTCATCACATTATATCATACTACTATCTACACCTACCTTCACTTCTTCATCTTCCTCAGTAAACACTCAACACCACCCTCATCACTTCTTCCTCTTCCTCAGAAAACACTCAAAACACTACTCTCATCACTCAAGCTTCATCCTCATTTGTTTCGTCAGTTTCTTGCCAGCCTAATCCCGAACCAGGATTGTACCTTTCGACATTTCCAGTCCCCTGCTCGAAGAATCCAAACACGACTCTCAACGCATTCGCAGCCTCATCCGTCCTAATCATCCTCCCATACATCTCTGCAGGAACCGAAGACGAACCTCTAGCTACCTCCATCACTTCTCTAACCCTATTCCCTATTTCCTCTGCTCCTACCCCAGCTTCTTCACTCTCCCTCTCTTCCTCCTTCTTCGTCTCGAGAAACTTGATCAAGCCATTCAGAGCAAGCACTGGATCCTCACTCTTCAGCAGCTGCTCCCCTACTTCAGCTGGAGTCACATTGCACGAAGCTATCAGTTCTTCGGCCTTTAACACGAGAGGATGCTCCGTGATTCCAAGATAGTTCTTTGCAAGCAATTTGAAGCCACAAGGTGTGCAGTAAGACATGTGGATGTGCACATCCATTCGCCCGGGCCTTAACAGAGCAGGGTCGAGCCTCTCCTTGTGGTTCGTCGTGAAAACTATGACCCTCTCGTCTCCAATGCTCGACCACAGCCCATCTATGAAGTTCAGCAATCCAGATAGAGTTACCTAAAACAGAGAAACACAAAGTTTAATTAAATTTCCAACTTAAAATTCTCTGAAAATTCATATTTTCTTGAAAATTAACTTACTGCATTAGGTCCTTGTTGCTGCTGGTATGGATAGTACATTTGATGGTAATGAGGCATTGGAGCTTGATTCCCTCTCCTTCCAGTCAGATCAACGGAAGCATCGATGTCTTCCACCACGAGAATCGATCTATTCGCAGTCGTGATCAAGAGCTTCCTCAGCTGAGAATCCGAACTAACACCACTCAGCTCCAAATCATAAACATCAAAGTTCAAGTAATTCGCCATGGCAGCAACCAAGCTCGATTTCCCGGTCCCTGGTGGGCCATACAGCAAGTACCCCCTCTTCCACGCCTTCCCCACTTTCCTATAAAACTCCTTCCTCTTCAAGAACATATCAAGATCATCAACTACCATGTTCTTCACCTCATCTTCCATGGCCAGAGTCTCGAATTTCGCGGGATGATCAAGATTCACATACTGCCATGGATAAGACCTCGAGGAATGATCATGCTTCAGAGTATACAGTTTAAGGGACTTCCTACTTTCATCAACAGCTTCAGATCTTTCTAGAACGTACGGAAAATACTCGTCGACAACCTTGTTCTTGTGCTTCTTGTGAAAGGTTAGCAGTAGGTACCTGGTTTCATTAATGGTGGTTCCATCCTCCTCTCCGGTATTAACATACCGAGATTGAATTTTCTTCGTAATCAGCCTCCATTTCAGATGAATCCCACCGAATTTGTCAGGGATTTCTTCGTCCCCTCTCAGCGAGAGGTCGACTTTCTTGTCCCTTTCGAGGAGGGAGGCGCGGTAGCTTCTCGTGGAGGGACCGGCGATTGTTCCGACGTAGAGCTCCGCCGCGTGGAAGAGGCGGTTCTTGTTGAGGCCCTCGTACTCTTCGATCACTAGGGTTGTTTCGCTCGACAATGTGGAGACGAACTGGCTGAATTTGGCAATGGCGTAGCGCCGGAGCTCGTCGGGGACGTATTCTCTGGTGATGAACCGGACGAACATGACGGCCGTCGCCGCCGTGGAGATCACTGCCTTCGCCGACGGGAAACTGATTTTCGCGCCGGCGGAACTCATTTCTGGATGTGGGATTTTGGAAATTAGGGGGCGAAATCAAGAATTGTGAAATTGGGATGGATTCTTGGTTTGATCTTTGCGAGATTTTAACAAACACCTTGAGAGCAACAAAACGGAATGAATGAAGACGGTTAGTATATACAGTTTGAATTCTTGGAGAGCTCTGCACTTTTTGAAGAGGATTTCTCCATAACTGGAAAAAAAATATAAAAGAAAATTCGAAATTATTTTTGGCTTGATTTGAAGACCACTGAATATTTAAAGTCTGACGTGGAAATTGACGGTCGAAATAACTCAAAAGAATTACCGCGTTTTTTTTACCATTTTTTTGACAATTCTTTTACCATTTTCAGAATGAACGTTTGGCAAAATGTACAAAAACACCCCCAAAGTCTAGAGGGAATTTGGCGCGGTTTTATTAAATTCTCAAAATTAATGGCTCAATTAAACTCAATATAGTTTAATTATGTGTTTTTTCTTTTTCTAATTTCGTATAAATCCATAAACTTTCTAGGAATTCTCTTCTTTTTTTTTTTTTCCTTCTTGTAAACTATTAACTTTACTTTTATAAAAAAATTCCAAACTTTGTCAGAAATCAAATTTTGGCAAAATCGAATAAGATGTAACTTCAGAATTGGAGAAATAACAAACTAAATAGTCAAACCGGTGTCATTTTAATTATTGTTTTTTCTTAAGAAAATCAAAAGTATTTTCAACGATCAGAATGACGTCTTGGCTATTAATCTTATCATATTCTAACATACAGGTGTTATATCAAATTTAAACCGACAAGAGTTTGGTTTTCAGGATTTTTTTAAATAATATTAATAGTAAGTAATAACAATTAAAATGATTTTTTTTACTATAGTCTGTTATGTCTCCAATGTTTGCATTACTTCATATTTAATATAGCCAAAATTCAATCTCTAGGAAATTTTTTAAAAAAAGTTAATAATTTATGATTTTAGAAGAAAAATTATAAATTATAGAAAAAAAATTCAAAAAATTTCGAGTAAAGTTTATTTTTCAGCTGAAAGAGAGGGAAATATGAGATGGAAAACAATGGAATATGGTGAAGCATTAGACAACAATCAAAACTTGGCTTCTGACAAAAGAAGGCAGAATATACAAAAGAAATTCAAAAAAAGCAACTAAAAACTTGAGTGATCATCACATTATCATTAAAAAAAACTCAATTAACACTACTCTGATCACTCAAGCTCATATCTCAAGTGTTTCCTCACATTCTTGAATGGCTACCAAAGTTCGTAAACTCGAATCGGGATCACACGTGTCGACATTTCCAGTCGCCTGCTCGAGGAATCCGAACAAGGTTTTCAAGGCATCTGCAGCCTCATCCTTCCTAATAATCCTCCCATTCATCTCTGCTCTAGCTATCTTCATTACTTCTTTAACCCTATCACTGCTCTTACTCTTCTTCACTCTCTCTGCTCCTATCAACTTCTCTTCCTCCTCCTTCTCCTCAAGAAACTTGATCAACCCATTCAAAGCAAGCACTGGATCCTCACTCTTCAACAGCTGCTCCCCTACTTCAGCTGGAGTCACCTTGCTCGAAGCTATCATCTCTTCGGCCTTGAACACGAGAGGATGCTCCGTGATTCCAAGATAATTCTTTGAAAACACCAAGTTTAGTTAAATTTATATCTTAAAATTCTCAAAAAAAATTCATATTTTCTTGAAAACTTACTGTCTTGGGCCCTAGTAACTGCTGGTGTGAATACATTGAAGACGATGGAAGCCTTAGAGCTCGATCCCTTCTCCTCTCAGTCAGATCAATTGAAGCATCAATGTCTTCCACCACGAGAATCGATCAAGGGCGGCGCGCGCCCGGGGGTGCCCTCTAAAGCACCCGCACGAGTGGTCGCGTGCTGGGTCGCGCTCTGCAGCTTTGGAATCCTTCTTCGGCGCGCGCTCGCGCCGGGTGCCGGCTCCCGCTGCGCAATGATTTTGTTTTGGCCCGTTCTCCCTAATCCGAACTCCAAATCGACTTTCATTTTTTTTCTTATATGCTTGTTTCGATCCGAACTTCGACATGGCATTGTCATCTTTGCTAAAATTGGACTCCTTTTTTCCTGTAAAATAATCAAAATGAACCAAGGAGTAATGCGATATACAACAATAGACAATTAATCGAAGGAGGCACTATTCGCAGTTGTGATCAAGAGCTTCCTCAGCAGAGAATCCGAACTCATACCACTCAGCTCCAAATCATAAACATCAAAGTTCAAATAATTGGCCATGGCTGCAACCAAGCTCGATTTCCCAGTCCCCGGTGGGCCAGTACAGCAAGTAGCCTCTCTTCCACGCCTTCCCCACTTTCCTATAAAGCTCCTTCCTTTTCAAGAACATATCAAGATCACCAACTACCATCTTCTTCATCTCATCATCCATGGCCAGCGTCTCGAATTTCGCGGGATGATCGAGATTCACAGACTGCCATGGATGGGTCCTCGACGAATTATCAATATTCAGAGTATACAGTTTAAGGGGCTTTTTGTTTTCCTTAACAGCCTCAAATCTCTCCAAAACATAGGGTAAATACTCGTTGATAACCTTGTTCTTGTGCTTCTTGTGAAAGGTTAGCTGCAGGTACCTTGTTTCGGAAATCATCGTGGATTGATAGTCGTCGAGGTTTTTAACATATCGAGGCTTAATCTCCTTCGTGATCAGACTCCATTTCAGCTGAATCCCACCAAATTTATCGACGATTTCGTCGGGCCCTCCACCTAAGGAAACGTTGACGGTCTTCTCCTTCTCGAGGAGAGAGGCGCGGTAGCTCATCGTGGAGGGGCCGACGATGGTTCCGATGTAGAGCTCCGCCGCGTGGAAAAGGCGGTTCTTGTTGAGGCCCTCGTACTCGTCGATCAGCAGCGTCGCTTCGTTCGAGAATGTGGAGAGGAACTGCTGGAATTTCGTAATGGCGTAGCGCCGGAGTTCACGGGGGACGTAATCTCTGGCGATTAATCGGACGAACATGGCGGCGGTCGCCGCCGTGGAGATCACGGCCTTCGCCGACTGGAAACTGATTTTCTCGCCGGCGGAACTCATAGGGATTTTTCGGAAATTATTGGGAAAATTGGTTTGATCTTTGCGACTTTTTAGCAAACACCTTGTACGCAATCAATCGGAATGAATGAAGACGTTAGTATATACGGTTTGAATTCTCGACTAATTAATGAACAGATATCCCGAGATTCCTGCACCTTCTGAAGAAAAAGAGAAAATTAAACTGCAATAGATTTTTAGATGTATTATTATATTATGAGGATGAAAGCCTCTATTTATAATGATACAAAAAACTAGGGTTAGGTTAGTGATGCTTATTATGTATAATATATGGTAGTATAAATCTCCAAGATTTATTTACAACAATTACGATTCTTTACTATTCTCTTACCATAGTCTCAAATTCATAATCTCAACTGTGTTCCAAAATTTTGTTTTTATTAGTTTTACATTGTTTTTATAGAAATAAAAAAAATATACAATATAATAAATCATAATAGACATTTATAAGTTAAAAAATTGAAATTTTTAAAATTATATACTCTAAATATACTAATAAAGTGAAATTAAATGTTAAAAAATAATTATAAGCCCTAATTGGATGGATGAACCTTTGAATAAATTATAAATTTAAACTAACTCATTATAAAATAATTTTATTGAAAAAAAACCTAAAACTAATAATTTTAAATTGTAAGATACAATCGGTACACCGAATTTGGAACGGAAGTGAATGAGTCTTAGAGATAGTTTGGTGCAATTGAATCATATGTGTGTGTGTAAATTTAAATTTAACTACTGCCGCATTAGTATTCAGAGCGACTATTTCCTTTTTATTTTCATGTTTTTTCTTTTTTTTTTAATTTCGTATAAATCAATCAACTTCCGTTAGAATTTTTACTTTTCTCATAGATTATAAACATTTCCTATAAAATCATAACTTATAAATTTTTCCCAAATTTTCTCAGAAGTCAAATATTGGCCAAATCGAGGAAGACGTAAATTTAGAATAAGAGAAATAACAATCTAAATAGTCAAACCAATATCATGCTCTCGCATTCTGGTGTTACATCAAATTCGATTCGATAGGAATTGGTTTTCAGGATTTTTTTTATAAAATAATAACAATTCACATAATTTAGTTTTGACTGTATAGTGTGTTATGTCTCCAATTTTGACAATACTTCATAGGAGTATATAATTAATTTAGCCAAAATTTAGTCTCTCGGTAAATTTAAAAAATGTTGGTAGTTTATGATTTTAGAAGAAAATATTAGTATAATTTATGATAACAAAAAACTTCGGATAAATCCTATTTTTCAGCTGAAAAGGATAGGCAGATATGAAGTGGAAGACAATGAGACAAACATAGTCTCTTTCTTGTTTCAACTTTTCCTAAAGAGTGTTGCTAAATAGTTCAAAAATCCACCATTTTTCAATCTCATATATATTTATTTTAAATTTTCAATTTAGGATAGAGAGAATAAGTAGAGAATGAAATAATTTTACACCTCAAAATCTGTTGATGGATTAGATGCATGGACTATAGCTATATACGTAGTATATGACATCAAAGCATATATTCTATGTTACTATATATATTAAAAATTAATTAAATTAAATGAATTGGAGAATTATACTCAAGTCTAACTGGATTACTTCTGGATCAAGTAGAATATATGCTTATTTCCCCAAAGAATTAGAATACAATTCCTTTTGGTATTATTTTCCCTAATTATCCAGAAAATAAAATCTTGTAGGGATTTTTTTGCTTTATATGTAACTATTCCATGAAATGACCAGCCATGCATCCGACTCTACTAATTTACTACTACAAGATATTTTGTGTTTGTATTATTATTTATGTTTTGAGATATAAAGTCTAGTAACTATATTCTAAATTTTTGAATTTGCAATTTTCTTGTCCAATTTTAGTTCATTAGTACAATTTCTTGTTCAATATAAGGTGAAAATTGTTTTTCTACTATATATATTGTGATAAAATTGAAATATGGGAAATAATAACTAGAAAATATCAACTCGAATCCTCTATTGCATTTCTGTATTGCATCTTTTACTGTACTGACGGATGATCGTTGTGTTTTAAAAATATTTTCTAAACTAGGAAATATTTTTAACACATGAAGGAAATTTGACAGCGCAATACTGAAATACAATAGAGGCTCCGAGAAAATATAGACATAACTAAGAGAGAGAGAGAAACAAAGGGATTTGATGAAAGTTCCGATATATACATGTTATATACGTAGCGAAGGAGTGATCCAATTCGTAATATATCATTCTCTAACTATGTATCAACTGGAACTCAAAAAAAGAAAAAGAAAAATAAAAAAGAAAAATAAGGAGAAAAGAAAAGAAGAGAGAGAAAGCGATCAAGCTTCAACCGAAACCACAGCTACGGCGCCACCGCCACTCTCTTCTTCCCTCAAAAACCTCTGCTGCCTCGCGATGAACGCCTCCACCGTCCGCCGGAACTCTTCGCCGCTCATCTCCTCCTCCACCTTCTTCTGGCACTTGTCGCTCACGCTCCGCCTCAAGTCGCGGCGGCGCTCCTCCGTTCGCAGCGCCTGCACTCGCTCGATTTTCGCCGACTGGGCCCTCCTCATCTCTTTTTTCTGCAATCCTTCCACCACCGGCGCCGCCTCTTTGTTCCACGTTTGGTGGCTGGCGGCGGTGGCGTTTCTCCGGCACTTCTCGACGTACTCGTCGTAGAAGTCGGAGGTCCTCTCGCCGGAGAACTGGCGCGATATGAGGAAGAGCACGACGACGATGGCGTTCCCGACGACGAAGACGGAACGCGGGGTGATGAGGGCGGCGAAGGAGACGCGTCGGAGGTACTCGGCGGAGAGGTGGAGCGGCGACGCGAGCTGGGAAGAGAACCTCGAGAAGACGATGAAGAAAATGAGGAGCTCGAGGAACCGGAAAAGGGTGGTGATTCTCTGAGTCTTGTTGAATTTCTTGGCGGCGTTGGCTTTCTCCACTCTCACGTCGTGAAATTTGTATGAATCCATTCTTCTCTCTCTCTCTCTCTCTCTCTCTCTCTCTAGATGATGATAGAGGAGGCGATGAATTTGAAGACGATGAGCATAGTGTGTGGAAATAAATAAGGATGAGAAATGGTTAATTGTTTTGTAATAATGGGAAGTGGGGTTTGGCTTTTGAATGGCAGTGAAGGAATGGAAGTGAGCAAGTGGTATATATAGACTTAAAATTTAAAAAAAAAAGACTAACGCTAACATACACTAACTACAGATTCTTCATCTTTTTAAATTCCCACTTTATTACGAGTACTTGTGTTGTGCTGCCTTTTTTAATCTCTTTTCATTTTTCTTTTTCAGTGTGTCTAATTTTGTACTCCCTCCTATTTTTTTTTTAAAATAGTCATCCTAACGTCATGCACATATATTAATAAAAAAAATTCTTTCCACAATTACCCTTATTTAACGATACTTTGATAGAAGAATAGTAAAAGTCATGTCTATGAGTAATTAATGCAAGGTATAATATTGAGGGCAATTTTTGATAATTTACACATAACAACATGTAATTTCTAAATAATGTAAAATAGTAAAACGACTATTATTAAAAATAGGAGGGAGTATTGAATAATAAATAATCTTTAGTACTCTTATAATACTATTAGACAAGACATTATTCAACCACTTCAATATTAATAGAACTATTAATTAATTATCCTAATTTAATTAAGAATAAAGAAACTGAGAAGATTTTCTGCTAATAATGTACTAGCTAGGATTGCGTGTGTGTGTGTGTTGTGTGGCACTGGCACTTTTGGTATTTTGGATAGAGCACATATATATTAATATTAATATATTATGGAGTGGTTAATTAAAGTAGAATCCTCCAGCTAGTTAAGTTAGTAACATGCATCTTTTTCTCTAATTCTGTAGTTTGGATAAGTACGTTTCGCATAATTTAATGATTCCTTTTAGTGAACAATAACTTAAAGGCAAAACAGTACGTGAAAAAAGAAAATCTCAATTATGATCCTTAACTTTCGAGATACAATTGAAATAAATAAACGATTAATTTTTGGGGGTTGTTTTTATATACTCCAGTCTCTCACGTGCCGCCCGTGCCAATTGTTTAGTACTGACATTGGATCATGTGATATTGAAATATTACTAATGTCATAATATAAAAATTTTATACACACTCGAATCAATAATTATTTTGGAAAACATGTATAGCTGCTACGTACATTGATCATAACGAAATTGCATACGGTAAGATCATACCAATATAATTAATCATTTGAAAATTACTACTACTCTCATATATGATTCGTGTAATTTAATTAATATATTATACGAAAAAAAAATGTTGTTTTCTTAATTATAAACAAAACACAAAGATAAAATAGCAATCAAACTTAGACGGACTAATACCAAAATTCCTTGCATGTACAATCGTCAAAACTCGAGTCAAATCATCAATTGTTCCTCTAATTTTAATGTTAATTTAGGGTTTGAACATGCATTAATGTTCAGTCGTCGTTCATGCATGCATGTTTTGCAATTAGTTCTTATATGAAAAAAAAATCGACCTAATATATAAGTATGCGACGAAACATTAGAGATTTCGATGATTATCGTGGGGATTCAGCGTGTGCTCGCCGCCACGTACGCTCCTAATTTAGAGTTATGCAAGTTTTACCACGTGGAGCTTTGTCATTGGATCAAGGAAACCACATAAGCTCACGACACTTTCTATTATGGGTCCAATTAATTTTATTTATTTATTTATTATTTTAATAATATTTTGGAGACATAGACATGTGGCAGTCAGCAGTGTACTAGTCTATTATTTTTAAGGTATTTCTGTTCTCCCTGATTTATTGAGCTTATTATTGCAGGGGCAACTTGTTCTTGCTTACTAACTAAGAAAATGCCACGTGGCATTTGCTTTCCTTCCTTCATTGTTAACTTTTTTTTTTTAGCTGCACCAATCCACCAATGGCGATGCGCGAATTGATGGTTATTATTGTACGTGGCAATTCAAATAAAGATGAAGAAATAACAACAAAAGAATGGGCCCCTGCAACCAAAAAAAGCTTTGCAATTTTGGTATTTAGCCACCTCTCCTTTCCTTTTTTAATTTTTTTGGGATGCCCTTTTTAGTAAACTTTGACAACATGGACACATCGTTCCAAATTCATCCACAAAAACTAGCCACTTCACTTATCCACTTCAACTAGTAGAAATCAGGAAAATTCGATTATAGCACCGGCTGTATAACAGTCGGTGAATCCTAAACCTACACGTGGACAATGGCAAAAAGTCATATAAATTGCTAATAAAAATAAATCAAAATTAGAGAAGGTGGTTTTAATGGGTGGTTTTCTGAAATGGTGGTCCCACCTGTCCCTTTCCCCACTTACATAGTATGGCCCACATGCACTATGTCATAAAGTTAATCCATTTTAACTTAAATTTGATTTCACTTTTTAACCTTAAATTTGCATTTTAATTTATTTTCTAGAAAGGATTTGCGTTTTAATTATTGGTTGTAGTTTCTTTTTATAAAAAAAATAAAAGTTACCATTTAGTTATAAGCCATTCATTAAACTAAGTAAAAAGGCACACGATTATTTAATTATTTAAGCCATAGTATGGCCATTCATTTAGAGTTAATTATTTAATTATTAGAAGGTTATTATTATGAAGGTTATGTCTTTTGGAACAGAAGTTATTATAGTTATAACTGATATTATTATTATTAATAAACAAAATTATTATTATTATTATTATTAATTTAAATTTCTAAATAAAACGATCTACCAATACATCAAATTAAATTAGAATACATGTCAGCCCACTTTTCGAAACTTGTTACAAATTAAACATATGAATTAACAAACAATTCATTATAATTTCAACAATCTAATAGTACAACTACATTATTAATTAATTAGAAATCTGAATCTTTCTTATACTTATAACCGTTAGTGTTATTAAAGATTTTATGATTATTATTATTATTATTATTATTATTATTATTAAGGTTTTTTTTTCCTTTATTTCCTTTGTTGTTTAGCAACTTTTCAATGCCATTTAAATTAATTTGATTTGACTTTTTGTACTTTTTTTAAAAATAAAAAAATAAAAAAGATTTTCCTCTATATTATGAATTGAAACCATTTAAGTGATGTGCATCTCTCATGATGTGATCAACTAGCGTGTTAAAAAAATTGGCATTCAATTTTTTGAATGGCATGTACCAACAGCGATTGCGCGGTGAAAGTGCTCCCTTGCTGTGTATATCATAGTAATTATGTATTCTTTTTGCTGGAGATTTTAAATATTATTGTTGTTGTTATTATTATTATTATAATTAAAGTTGTATGAATTATAATGTCTCGTGTATTGATTCAATTTATAATCATTATTATCTTAGGGACGTTCGATTATGGGGCCGGCTGCATAACAGCCGTTTCATCCTAGCTCTACATGTGGAAAATCATTTCTTTCTGATTTATTATTGTAATTGTGTAGCAATAGTGGTATTGCGGTTCCCAATGTGGTTTTTATTTTTTTCTTTCAAAAGTCTAATCCATTGTCACATGCTTATTTTCTTTTGTTTTTTTATGTGTTATTATTTATTTAATTTTGAGATTATTTTTTAATACGGTTGTTGAAATTATAATGAATTGTTTATCAATTCATATAATAATAATAATAATAATAATAATAATCATAATAATAATATGATTCATTCATTCAGGGTCGATTCTTTGACTTCTTCACTTCCCGTTTTACTAATTATCCGATTATTTCAACTATTCAACTTGATTAGTGACTAATCAAGTGAAATTTCATTTTATTATCACTAATCCGCTAATTCGTGTTTGACTCTTTGACTACTTTCCTTCCCGTTTTACTAATTATCCGAGGATTTCAACAGATTCAACTCGATTTGCGACTAATCAAGTGAAATTCTATTTTATTATTACTAATTCATTAATTCGGGATCGATTCTTCGACTTCTTCACTTCTCGTTCCACTAATAATCCGAGAATTTCAACCGATTCAACTCGATTAGTGACTAATTAAGTGAAATTCTATTCTATTATCACTAATTCACTAAATCGGGATCGATTCTTCGATTACCTTAGTTATTGTTTCACTAATTATCCGAGAATTTCAACTTACCCAACTCAATTAATGACTAATCAAGTAACAAAAATTAATAATAATAATAATAATAATAATAATAATAATAATAACTTATCTCCAACTAAAATAACAAGTTTTATTAAAAAATACCATATCATATGACAACATATTCAAATTTCCCATTATAAAATTAAAAAATTAATTCAAACTCTCGTAATACTTACTTTTATAGTAAAAGTCATGTGACTTCTTATTGAAATCAAATGAATGCGGCACTTAAAGCCACCACCATAAATATTATTACTTACTACATTCATCTCATTACATTAGTCATATTTACTTTTTGCATATATTTCCATCGAAACCTAATACTGGTTTTAAAATATAATTTTGTAGTATCGTTTTTTTTACGGGATACTATGAATGAAACGATACTACAAAATTATATTTTAAAATTCGTACTAGATTTCGGTGGAAAAGCGTGTCAAATAGTGAATGTGACTAATGTAATGAGATAGAGGTAGTATAAGATAATAATTATTATCAATACTAATTAATATAAATTTTAAATCACATCTAAACTAATGCCATCCAAATATAAAACAAATGAATTAACTATTACATAGCGGCCGCTTAACTACAACGGCCGCTGTCCGCTTAGCCTGTATTGCTCTCAACCTCCACGACTGTTGGCTCGAGTATGACTACAACTACATAATTGGGCAATCCAATGAAGCGGTCTTTATGTTTATTATTTTTTTTGTTGAATTTTATTGATATTATTAGATCAGTTTTTCTGTGATTTTTAAGTATCATTGATAATACATGCCCCTTTTAATTATTTTTTCTTAGTTTAGCTTTATTTTCTGTACATAGACTCTATAGTAAATATGAGATATGTACGTCCTAGATGAGATATATCCCTGATTTGCAATAATATAAAATAAATATTAAATTATATTGGATAATATTTAGATTCAATCATAATAAAGCTAATGAAATAACTAGTTAAACTCATGTGAGCTTTAATGTTATGATTATGTAATTATTAAAAAAAATATTTTTAATAATGAACTATATATAAGTTTGATTATAATATTTGGTTCGTATGCATAATGTTAAGTGTGTAAAATTAAATTATAATAATTAAAAATAAAAAAATTAAAGTTAAGATTATCCACTATCAACTTTAAATTTATTTTGAAATAATAACCTTATTATTATTATTATTATTATTATTATTATTATTATTATTATTATTATTATTATTATTATTATTATTAGTGCTAACGACATTCATTTTCAGTCGATTACTCACTACTAATAATAATAATAATAATAATAATAATAATAATATTAACATTAATAATATCGACAACAATACCAGCACTAATATTACAAATTAGTAAAATACTAATACTAATAGTAATAATGAAAATTCGCTTAGGTCTGTCAAAAGTATTTTTATTTTCAATTGATGGGGAGAATCTTCATAATATAGTCTCAATCGTCAGTGCTGTCAACGGTAATAAGAATACAAACAATTAAGATAATAATGATTATAAATTGAATCAATACACGAGACATTATAATTCATACAACTTTAATTATAATAATAATAATAACAACAACAATAATATTTAAAATCTCCAGCAAAAAGAATACATAATTACTATGATATACACAGCAAGGGAGCACTTTCACCGCGCAATCGCTGTTGGTACATGCCATTCAAAAAATTGAATGCCAATTTTTTTAACACGCTAGTTGATCACATCATGAGAGATGCACATCACTTAAATGGTTTCAATTCATAATATAGAGGAAAATCTTTTTTATTTTTTTATTTTTAAAAAAAGTACAAAAAGTCAAATCAAATTAATTTAAATGGCATTGAAAAGTTGCTAAACAACAAAGGAAATAAAGGAAAAAAAAACCTTAATAATAATAATAATAATAATCATAAAATCTTTAATAACACTAACGGTTATAAGTATAAGAAAGATTCAGATTTCTAATTAATTAATAATGTAGTTGTACTATTAGATTGTTGAAATTATAATGAATTGTTTGTTAATTCATATGTTTAATTTGTAACAAGTTTCGAAAAGTGGGCTGACATGTATTCTAATTTAATTTGATGTATTGGTAGATCGTTTTATTTAGAAATTTAAATTAATAATAATAATAATAATAATTTTGTTTATTAATAATAATAATATCAGTTATAACTATAATAACTTCTGTTCCAAAAGACATAACCTTCATAATAATAACCTTCTAATAATTAAATAATTAACTCTAAATGAATGGCCATACTATGGCTTAAATAATTAAATAATCGTGTGCCTTTTTACTTAGTTTAATGAATGGCTTATAACTAAATGGTAACTTTTATTTTTTTTATAAAAAGAAACTACAACCAATAATTAAAACGCAAATCCTTTCTAGAAAATAAATTAAAATGCAAATTTAAGGTTAAAAAGTGAAATCAAATTAAGTTAAAATGGATTAACTTTATGACATAGTGCATGTGGGCCATACTATGTAAGTGGGGAAAGGGACAGGTGGGACCACCATTTCAGAAAACCACCCATTAAAACCACCTTCTCTAATTTTGATTTATTTTTATTAGCAATTTATATGACTTTTTGCCATTGTCCACGTGTAGGTTTAGGATTCACCGACTGTTATACAGCCGGTGCTATAATCGAATTTTCCATTATCTTAATTGTTTGTATTCTTATTACCGTTGACAGCACTGACGATTGAGACTATATTATGAAGATTCTCCCCATCAATTGAAAATAAAAATACTTTTGACAGACCTAAGCGAATTTTCATTATTACTATTAGTATTAGTATTTTACTAATTTGTAATATTAGTGCTGGTATTGTTGTCGATATTATTAATGTTAATATTATTATTATTATTATTATTATTATTATTATTATTATTATTAGTGAGTAATCGACTGAAAATGAATGTCGTTAGCACTAATAATAATAATAATAATAATAATAATAATAATAATAATAATAATAATAAGGTTATTATTTCAAAATAAATTTAAAGTTGATAGTGGATAATCTTAACTTTAATTTTTTTATTTTTAATTATTATAATTTAATTTTACACACTTAACATTATGCATACGAACCAAATATTATAATCAAACTTATATATAGTTCATTATTAAAAATATTTTTTTTAATAATTACATAATCATAACATTAAAGCTCACATGAGTTTAACTAGTTATTTCATTAGCTTTATTATGATTGAATCTAAATATTATCCAATATAATTTAATATTTATTTTATATTATTGCAAATCAGGGATATATCTCATCTAGGACGTACATATCTCATATTTACTATAGAGTCTATGTACAGAAAATAAAGCTAAACTAAGAAAAAATAATTAAAAGGGGCATGTATTATCAATGATACTTAAAAATCACAGAAAAACTGATCTAATAATATCAATAAAATTCAACAAAAAAAATAATAAACATAAAGACCGCTTCATTGGATTGCCCAATTATGTAGTTGTAGTCATACTCGAGCCAACAGTCGTGGAGGTTGAGAGCAATACAGGCTAAGCGGACAGCGGCCGTTGTAGTTAAGCGGCCGCTATGTAATAGTTAATTCATTTGTTTTATATTTGGATGGCATTAGTTTAGATGTGATTTAAAATTTATATTAATTAGTATTGATAATAATTATTATCTTATACTACCTCTATCTCATTACATTAGTCACATTCACTATTTGACACGCTTTTCCACCGAAATCTAGTACGAATTTTAAAATATAATTTTGTAGTATCGTTTCATTCATAGTATCCCGTAAAAAAAACGATACTACAAAATTATATTTTAAAACCAGTATTAGGTTTCGATGGAAATATATGCAAAAAGTAAATATGACTAATGTAATGAGATGAATGTAGTAAGTAATAATATTTATGGTGGTGGCTTTAAGTGCCGCATTCATTTGATTTCAATAAGAAGTCACATGACTTTTACTATAAAAGTAAGTATTACGAGAGTTTGAATTAATTTTTTAATTTTATAATGGGAAATTTGAATATGTTGTCATATGATATGGTATTTTTTAATAAAACTTGTTATTTTAGTTGGAGATAAGTTATTATTATTATTATTATTATTATTATTATTATTATTAATTTTTGTTACTTGATTAGTCATTAATTGAGTTGGATAAGTTGAAATTCTCGGATAATTAGTGAAACAATAACTAAGGTAATCGAAGAATCGATCCCGATTTAGTGAATTAGTGATAATAGAATAGAATTTCACTTAATTAGTCACTAATCGAGTTGAATCGGTTGAAATTCTCGGATTATTAGTGGAACGAGAAGTGAAGAAGTCGAAGAATCGATCCCGAATTAATGAATTAGTAATAATAAAATAGAATTTCACTTGATTAGTCGCAAATCGAGTTGAATCTGTTGAAATCCTCGGATAATTAGTAAAACGGGAAGGAAAGTAGTCAAAGAGTCAAACACGAATTAGCGGATTAGTGATAATAAAATGAAATTTCACTTGATTAGTCACTAATCAAGTTGAATAGTTGAAATAATCGGATAATTAGTAAAACGGGAAGTGAAGAAGTCAAAGAATCGACCCTGAATGAATGAATCATATTATTATTATGATTATTATTATTATTATTATTATTATATGAATTGATAAACAATTCATTATAATTTCAACAACCGTATTAAAAAATAATCTCAAAATTAAATAAATAATAACACATAAAAAAACAAAAGAAAATAAGCATGTGACAATGGATTAGACTTTTGAAAGAAAAAAATAAAAACCACATTGGGAACCGCAATACCACTATTGCTACACAATTACAATAATAAATCAGAAAGAAATGATTTTCCACATGTAGAGCTAGGATGAAACGGCTGTTATGCAGCCGGCCCCATAATCGAACGTCCCTAGAAATCAATTATTACAGACTTAAAGAAAAAGAAAAAACAAAAAATGGAAAGAAATTTCAACCACTTACTTCTCAATAGTCATAATCCCTCCGTTCACAAAAATAGAGGCAAATGTTTTTTTTCTGATTGGTTCAATACTTTGTAATGATATGTTTTTTTTAAAAAAATTAATTTCTTTAGAGTTTTTTTTTTAAATACAATTTTTTGAGTAAATTATACTCCAAAAATTTACTTTTAAATCCATCATTATAAACTGTCAAAACCGACTATAAAATATATGTATCTATATTTGTGGATATTTACTTCAGATTAAGTTAATTTTCTTGATATAAAACAAGTAAAGAACACCTTAATATATTCCTCGACATTTTCTATATTCCAAGTATTTAATTATAAAAATAAGAACTAAACCTAAAAAACGACCGTTATGAATTTTTTTTAAGATTATGTCCGATTAAATAATGTCCAATTTTATTTTTGGGTCGAGCTGGCATGTAAGACACTCGACTTGCCCCGAGTGCATTATTTTATTCCCTTTTCCAGGTGGATTATTCTTTTTGAGAGGAAAGTGCACTATTCCCCTTTTTTTTGTTTCAAAAAAGAAAAGGTAAATTAAATATGTCCCAAATTAGATGACTATTTTCGAAAAATCTTCTTTGGATTATTAATATATTGGACTTCAAATGAATGTACTTAATTAATTATTTGCAATATAGGAAAATAATGAATTAGTATGTTCGGACATCCCGGTTTATATATTATGGATTTAATTGATAATTCTTTTCAAATTTAATATATTCCCATGCCAAAATATGATGAATTAAGTCGTATAACTACGTACTAAACACTATATATGGGACATTTAAACAATCAAATACTATACTCGCAAAGGTCAAAATGGGCATAGATTATTAAGCATGGTGCGATTTAGAGTGTTAGGTTGTTTTTATAATTTTAAAAAAAAAAAAAAAAGACTAAGAAGTGTAAATCATAGGTTAAAAGTGGTGGAGCCCAATTATAAGAAGCCAAATAAACAATAATTTCACAATGTGCCACAGATCTCTGGGGTCCACTTCCTCACTTTGATTTGCATTATCTAATTAATAGTGCCTTAAGTGGGAGACATGCCTTTTTCTAAAGCATTTCAACTCTCAACTCCAAATAATTATACTACATAACCGTCTTTATCTACCTAAATTTCAATCAAAATAAAATAAAATAAACCCCTCTTTAGATGCTAAATAAGACTTTGTTATTTCATTTATTGTCAATACTTGAAATTTATCTCTTGAAATATATTGTAATATCTGATCCAGATTCTCTATTGCAATTTCGTATTACATATCTTATTACAACGACATGTAATTATCACATCCCACGTAGCATAAATATTTCTGAAACCAACAATAATCACATATTATTCATAAAGAATTGTTGCTGATTTTGGAAGATGTTTATAACGCGTGACGACTATCCGTCGTTGCAACATATTGCAATAAATGATCTGAATCGTATTATATCATTTGTTATGATCAACAAATACAGTACATATAATTGATTTTCTGATGTAAACAATAATTACTTGTCATATCTAACATGAAAATTGTTCCAAACTTTTTTTTTTTTTTTTAATTCTATCATTATTCTAATGATACACGAAATATAAAAAAACTATAGTATGATTTAATTTAGCAATTATTGTAGTGGAAATTAAAGGAATCGGCTATAAATAATTAAATAAATTCACTACCAAAATGCACCACTTTTATTCCAACACCACTTTAATATTTTTCAAATATTCCGGCACTAATGGAAGTTATTATATTCTTCAAGAAAACTAATTGCCCTTAATCCAGAATTAATGCAAAGTTAATCACGCTTTTAAGATCTTAAAGCAAGCTTTATATGCTTCTAAAGCGCATTAAAGCAAGAGATAAGGATTCAGATATCCTCCCATAATAATTAAAATAACAATTAAATTATAATAAAAAGGATTCAGACATCCTCGTTGGTTTAATTACTTAATTAATTAACTTCTCCAATTATAATATCTATTTCGAATAATTTAGAAACATTCGAAAATCCGAACTAATTTTTAGATACTGTAACATGCTCTACTTGCAAGATTCACACGGTTGATCCACTTTTTTTTTTTTTTTTTTTTTTGACTAGGATTCCACTTTTGCTATGTGTTTTTTTTTAATATTTGATTTTAATTTATTTAAGACTTTTGAGTAATAGTTATTGTTAGGCATATTTTTCTATATGAGTTATTCTGATTATTCATTTGTGGAATGGAATACGCGTGTGCGGTTTGAGCTGAAAATATATGTATGCCTTGGTTTGGTTAATTGGTTATCTACCGTTCATCATGAATAATCACGTTTGGTGAAATATATACGTTAGATCTTCTTTTTTATTTTACGTGGCTGAGATTTAAAAATAAATAATAAAAATAATCGTCAAGATTTCTTGTTGCTGAAAATATTCCTGCAGGCCGTTTTATTATTTTCTTTTCATTTACTTTTTTTAATTTCTACAAGTTTTATTTTTGAGATTTTCTTATTAATAACGGGTTTTTTTCTATATCGCGCAAGAGGGGACAACAATCAAGATACAAAGTTCAAATTAACATAACAAATACAAGGATCATTATTCGTAACAAATGAATGCAATGAATTTGATTACGCATTTGATCACCCAAGCTATAACAAGAGTTACTAAGATAGAGGGTAGAAATCCAAAACCAAAATCTCATTTGAATATTACTCGACCAAGCCATCGTTGTTGCTCGAAGAGTTCTTGAAAACAATGATAAATATTGTTAGGATCAAAACCCTAACAAGCGATCGAAACGTCGATCAACGGAGCAAGAACAATCCGGCGCCTCAAGCACGAGGTCAGCGGAGATCAAATAAAAGCCGGCGCCTTCGACGGGAAGGTCGTCGGTGGGATAAAGGCTGAACGCGAGGGACGTCCTCGTCGGCAGCGAGTCTAGGGTTTTTGAGAGATACACGAGAAGAGCCGTGAATAGGCTGAATAATATGATTCTTATTTCTTGAATGAATGCTTCTACGATTACAATCCAATATTTATAATACTAATTACCTAATAACTAAGGAAAAGATATGCATAAAGATTAATACTAATCTAATAAATAAATATGAAAGATATTTTCCTAAATTACGTGATACTATCGTATCAACTCTCCCCCGGTTGAAATCCACCTTGCCCTCAAGGTGGGTACCATGTTGCCACGACCCACGAACTCCGGGACGAAGAGGAACACAAGGGAGACGGAGGTGGGATATCCCCTCCGGGATCAAACACTCTCCGACTGATGAGCACGTGAAACCATATGCTCGCCATGGACCCCACCCAGTCGGATTGGCTTTGATAGTTCGACTCGTTTTTGCATGCAACAAGAGCTCGTGATGGTTGGAACTTGGATCTACCTCCTACTCCACACCCTGCGTGCACGATGAATGGCGGTTTCTGCAGAACGACAGGTGCACTAGAAACGAAGGTGTAGGGCTCTATGTTCAAGCCCCGCGGGAGAACCTCGGCGACAATGCGGGGCTGGTCGGCTCGCGTGAGAACCTCGGCTACAATCTCCACGGAGCCCTCGGTGTCTTCCGCATGCAGCTCGGCAGGTGGCTCGGTCGCATCATACCGTTCGGCCTCGGCCACAGGATGTTTGGCTTCGGCATCAAGCAGTTCGATCTCGGCCACAGGAAGCTCGACCGTGACGGCATGTGGGTCGGCCTCATCACGCAGATCAGCCTCGGCAACAGGGAGTCCAGCTTCGGCGTCCAGTAACTCGGCCTTGACGTCGGTGGAGTAGCGAACGGCTGGACTATCCCAAGACGACGACTGCTGGGGCCGGCATTCGGCAATCCGACTTCGGTAGTTTGACCTCGGCAGATCAACTTCGTCAGTTCGGCTCCTTCTTCCTCCTTGATCAAACATCATAGGAAACCGAGTACCTACAGGATGCTGTCGAGGAAAATCGCTACGTTCGTATTGGAAGTTAGCCGTCGGCAGATTCCAACACGTAGCAGGTTCGGAATGCCATCGATGATGAGGAGGATCCCAAGAAGTGTGTTGCTGCCACACGTCCGTATCCTCCACGTCGGAGTAGTGATGGGAAACTGGACGATCCCATGAAGAGAGCTGCGGAGGCTGGCGTTGCCGAAGACGCTGGTCCTCCCGTGTGACGCGAGGAGGTGGTCGTCCGTAGGTGCGACGATGGTGCCCGACAAACGCGTCTCTCCATAAACCCGTGTCTGGAACCCTAGAAGGGTTGAAATCCAGGACAGCAGTACGTTGAGGCTGCCGACTGCGTGTGTAAGAATCGCGGCGATCATACCCCTCCTCGTCGGCATCGAAATCCAGATCGTAGTCCGGCGCGGGCTGTGGGGGATGCTCCGAAGCGAAGGCACGATGATCGGGGTCAGCGAGGCGAGCCTCCAAACGATCCAAACGATCCATTAATCGGTTCAGCCCCTGCGCGTAGGTATCCGATGGCGGCGGCGGCTGTGTTGGCCAAAATTGGGGCATGATTTTCAATTCAGTCGACGCTCGACGCTGGCTTGCTTCTGATTTTTTTTATTTTATTTTTATTTTTTTTAAAGCAATTAATTGATTACTCAACTAATCACTAATCAATGTAATCGTCCAGCAACAATCCAAATTCACTCACCATAAATTCACCCAAATCAAATGGGAAAGACCAACACCCACATAATTGATGATGATGGCGGCGTGATGACAGCGTGCTGGTGGCGTGATGATGCCGTGTCTGCTGGGTAGAAGGAGAAAAAACAGCGTTGGACGGTGGGATGATGTGCATTCGGCTAGGGCGTGAGTTCGGCTTTGAAAGCTCTCCGGGAGAGAGCTCTCAATGAAAGCACCAATTGTTAGGATCAAAACCCTAACAAGCGATCGAAACGTCGATCAACGGAGCAAGAACAATCCGGCGCCTCAAGCACGAGGTCAGCGGAGATCAAATAAAAGCCGGCGCCTTCGACGGGAAGGTCGTCGGTGGGATAAAGGCTGAACGCGAGGGACGTCCTCGTCGGCAGCGAGTCTAGGGTTTTTGAGAGATACACGAGAAGAGCCGTGAATAGGCTGAATAATATGATTCTTATTTCTTGAATGAATGCTTCTACGATTACAATCCAATATTTATAATACTAATTACCTAATAACTAAGGAAAAGATATGCATAAAGATTAATACTAATCTAATAAATAAATATGAAAGATATTTTCCTAAATTACGTGATACTATCGTATCAAATATCCACACGATGCATATCAAGGGCAAACCTACGTTGGGGTGAGCATAGGCCGAAGCCCTCACGGCAGTCATTGAAACCTCTATGTATCAATGTATGTTTCGTCGCATATATATGTCGAAGTTTTTTATTTTATTTTATTTTATTTTTTATCTTTATTTTATTTTATTTTTTATTTTATTTTAATTATGAGTCCGCTAACTATATGTTAAACCAACATGATAATTATAAAGGAAATCACCGATGAAGACGAAAGGGAATTCGTTGAATACTGGAGAAAGCAGAGTTTTTACAAGCAAAACAAGAAAAGAACAACATAATGAAAAAGGACTCACTAACTCGGCTATATCAAATCCCAAATCCAGTATTCGGGCAAAAGTGAAAAGACAAAAATACCCTTATACTATCAGCTAAATATCCTTATACTATCAGCTATATATTCTATCACTATACATATCCATAAAGACTTACACACCTTTAAATTTGTATCCCCTCATTTCAATCTTCATATGTTGCTCAAAGTGAGAAAGTGCGAATGACGCGACCAACGTAATTGAACCCAAACTAATAATGGCAATTTACCCAAAATTTATATGTAGTCGAACTTGAAATATATATCTATGTTATGTAGTTTCACAAGTTAACAAACAAGAAGGGTTCTAGTCATCCTCAAAATTGTGACCGAGTTAAAATATTTATTAAAGAAAAAGTATTGTTTTTGAGTTAATGATAATATCACTATTACGTACAATTGGTATATGGATAAAAATATAGACAACATTTCTTTTTGTAGACAATCATTTCAATACAACGATTCATTTACAAATAAAACACATATACAACCCGATTTATTAATTACATAATAGACGTCTTAACAACTGAGTTGCGGATTCATATCATGCAATTGTTATTTAAACATAAAAAACACATTAACGTAGTGTTTTTTTTATATAGTTATATATATATAATTTTTTTTAGTGCAATCAACAATTGAAGTTAGAAAGAAAAAAAAAAATTGGAATTAGTTACTCTTTGGTACAATTAGAATTGATTGTTAAATCCAAAAATAAGCTGGACTATAAATACATATGCCTGGGCTTTACTAAAGAGGGCTATACTCTAAAACGAAAATCTCAGTACAGAAGGCCCAGGCCTACCATTTCAACCCAACCTCATTACGACGTCGTTTGTGTGCAAACCAGATAAAAACCCTAACTTAGGTTGAAAATCTAGCAAGAAGCCTCCTCTTCGCTTATCGCTCTCTGCTCTACACCCCCCTCCTCCGCCGCCGTCCGCCACCGCCGTACTCTCGCGTTCTGATGGTGTGCCTCTGATTCTCTCTTACATTTTATCGCACAATCTTAATTCCAATTTCCGCTACTTATGCTGTTTTTTTTTCTTCTTCCTTTTTTTGCAGGCGCCGAAGAAGGATAAGGCTCCTCCACCGTCGTCCAAACCGGCGAAATCCGGCGGTGGCAAGCAGAAGAAGAAGGTCGCCGGCTGTACCTTTTAGTCTATGCTTTCCTGTGTTTTCGGCTGAATTTTTGTCTGTGAATCTGGATTTTAGATTGTTACTGATGTTATGTAAAATGTGGATTAATGGATTGCAGAAGTGGAGCAAGGGAAAGCAAAAGGAGAAGGTGAACAACATGGTGCTGTTCGACAAGTCAACCTACGACAAGTTGCTGACTGAGGCACCTAAGTACAAGCTCATCACTCCTTCCGTTCTCTCCGATCGTCTCAGGGTATGTTGATTGATCTCCAATTATGGTTTTATGCCGTTGCTTTTTATGAGCTGTTTGCTTGCGAAATCAATGAGCTCTTAGTTGAATCTGCTTGGGATGAGATCTTTGAATAAGCATAATTAATTTGCTTATTATGTTTCCATTTGATGTGTTAATGCTTTTATTTCGTCATACTTTTCTGTCTTCAATTTGATTGTTGAATCAGCTTTATTCAAAAATTCGATCTATTTGTACTGTTTGTATGAGTAAACCTCTCCGATTTTATTGAAATGGATGACTATTTATTTGGTGAATCATGTTTTTCAGTGCTGTACGAAGACACAATATGTAGCATTGTGCAGCATTTGTATAATAGGTCATAGAATTTCAAATGCCATCGTTTTAGCTGTTCATTTCGTTGTTTACTCTAGGTGAAGTCTACTTTTCGAGAAACAATTTTGTGCTATATTCTCTTTCTAGCTCGGACATGCTATGAAGGATATGCATATGATTTATTCTGTTGATTCCATTACTATGGTTCTGTCGGTTTCTAATTCTGTCTCTTACAATGATCATTCTAGCACTTTTTATCGTTGTTGCATGCTGTGGTTGTATTGTATATTCAGTTAACTTGCTATAATTTGCTCGTTCAAGGTATAATGAGACGGTTGTTAATATTCAGTTAAATGTTTTGCAATGTGACAGATTAGTGGATCGTTGGCGAGGAAAGCAATTAGGGAACTGATGGCTAGGGGTTTGATCAGAATGGTCTCGGCTCATGCAAGCCAAGAGATTTACACGAGGGCCACCAACACCTAAGTGTTTTTATCTTTTACTATATGTTATTACAGAGCTTCAAATGGGTTTTTGTCTTATTAGAACCATGTTCTGCTTAGCTTTGATTTTGCCTATGTTGAACTTGTCGTGTCAACTGTTACAATACTGCTAGATTTTTGTCATCATTTATTAATGTCGAGGTGCTTATTTGTGCTTCGGATATTCTCTTGATCTCGTGCCACTCTTTGTGATTTTGTTAGTAGCTTTTGTCTTGATCATAATTGGCCTTGCTAACACTCCCTCCTTCCCATTGATAATGGATTCCATTGATAATAGACTCATCTTCAATAGAAATTTCTCATTGAGTGAGTTGCTTTTCGTGAATTATTTGTTGGAGCTAGCTTTGTTTTTGGTTGTAGTTCGGAGTTTCTAACTAGTATTGTAATGTAAAGGTTGCGAAATTCAACATAAATGTTGATTTTCATATTTCGATTTCTTTCATCTTTATTTGGGATGCGTTTTAAATTTCTCCATCATAATGTTTGAGTATTTTTTAAGTAGTGTTTCCTCAACAGTGGAAAGCCTATTTTGAATCTTGAATTATATTTGCCGATCATGATTTAGACTAATACGACCGTCGAAATAATGCTGGCAACGAGTTTTTTCTAACATGCATTTATCGGAAATTATATATTTATGTTCAAATGATATTTATTTATATATTTATATTGTCGGGAATAAATGAATTTAGTTATTAAGTTGGATTTGTTTGTCAACTATTCAATTCTCGTAAGTTCACGATTTTATGCCGGCAACATCTATTATCAGAGTTAAACTTATGGGCTCTTATTTTTTCCAGGCAAATATACTCTCATACTCTCTTTGTCCTAACGAAGATGAAATTTTTATTGAATATATGTCGTATTTGTGAACAGAGGGAGTATTTAATACGGAGTATATATGATGAAGTCGAAATGAAATGGTTAGGGTCGAATATCACAACATACATGTGTTGAAGTTTGTTTGAAATGATGTCGAAAGTTATATTTATGCTTGAGCTTATTTGGTAATTTATACAAACATTACTAGCCAAGCTTACCTTTTGAAGTCCCAAAATTTACCATAGCATACAATTGAATTCAAGTTGAAAGAGCTTTTATAAAGCGATGAAGAGTCGTAATGCATAATTGGTGAATGATTAATGAGTATAATTATCTATAAATAGGTAGCCAAATCCCAAACCTATTAATTAGGTGAAAATTGAATCCTAATTAGAATTGCGTGTAAGGCTTAAAACGAGCAGGCCTCTTTATTACTAATTGATTACACATTTCAACAATCACTTAACACTTTAAGAACCAAATAATGCGTTTCATTAATTATATAGGTAAGTTCAACCACAAGAGGGAGATTCATCCATGACGAAAATGGCAAAAAAAAGTCGAATAAGATTTCCATTGAAATACATTTTAACACTAATAATAATCAATAAGTTCTGAATTAACACAACACAGATCAGACTAAATTCGCAGAACAAATCAAATTCTACCCAAAATCAAGCGGTTTTAGCTTTGGAGAGGGCTTTCTTCCTCTGCCCCAACATATACCCATAGAGATGAGGACTACCAGGAACGTAAAACGCGAGAACTAACAGCGCACCGTAGTAATAATCGAAGGAGAAATTCCACCTGTTCGGCATCCTGATGCTGAATTTCTCGCTTTCCTTCAAGTACGGCAGCGCGTTGTAGATCAGCCCTACCTCGCTCGTGATTCCGGTAGGGTACAACACCAGGAACGTACTGTACCTCAGCCAGAGCAGCCACGACGGCGCGAATCCCACCGCCTCCTTGAATCCGAAGAACGAATACCTAATTATCTCGGTCACCGACCAGCTAATCACCAGCGACGAGACGAAGAAGTGCGTCTGGATTTCGGGGAAGCTGTAGAGGATTCCCCAGGTGACGTATATCCGGGAGGCGACCTGCGGCAGGGTGGCGGTGACCGGAGATCTGACGATTCCGACGAGGCTGTGGAGGATCTCGACCAGCGCAGCGGACTGCGCGAGGATGAGCGGCTTCTCGACGGCGGCGTACACTGATTCGTGGCCGGACTGCCGCAGAGTGTCGACGGCGATGTAGAACACCTGGAACCAGCCGAGGAAGACTGTCCAGTTGTAGAGAGTGAGGTAGATTCGCCGGAATGAGGAGAAGATTCCGGCCATGGTCGCGGCGGATTCCGAGATCGTAGGTTTTTCCTCTTTGCTGAGAGATTTCGAAATTGGGAATCGAACGTGACGGATTTGGAAAGAGATTTAATAGAGTTTTTTTTATTTATTATTTTATTATTATTTAATTTTATGTAATTTTTAATTGGAGTTAATGAGCTTAGGTTGGCGGATACAACTACCCATGTTTCTTCTATTTTTTATTTTAATTTTTTAATAATCAAGTAAAGTATTTAAATATATTCAAACCAAATCCAAGATAACTTCTTTTTTATTTTTATTATTTTTTTATTTTTTATTTTTAAGCTTTTGTAGGAAAACATTTTCCCACACGACTCTATCACTAAAAGTTGCAGTAAATTTGCTATATTGTAAATGCATGTACAAGATTCTGACTTTAACGTTTTATTTGATTAATAAAATGGGATTTTTTTTTGTTGTAAATTGTAATATGGATTTTACTATATACTTTTTGAAAAATGAAGTAATAATTCAATTCTTGACAAATTTTCAATTATATAATTGAATCAACAAGCTGATCTAGCAAAGTAAGCCTTGGCCAAAACTAGCGCATATGTGCTTGCTATTTATGACGATTTAAAATGTGGAGTATCGTTTATGTGGAGAATTATCGTGTGTTTTTCACATTACGTTTAGGTCTATTTTACATTATTAGCTGACTTTTTTTTGTGAAAGAAATATGAAAACCCTCATTTAAGGTAAGTGGGTTTTATTGCGCTTGATGGGCCCATTTGGGCTTTTGAGCTCAATATGGCTCCCAATATATGATTTCATAGAGTAATACTCTTCTAAATATGCCTACGGTTGAGATCACGATATTAATGAGCATTTTTAATAAAACAAATCAAATATATCTAATAAAAGTTAAAATATGTCTGTTACATTAATTTCACAATTATAGAACACCCAACTATTCTCTGACTGCAACGGGACCACTAATATGTCCCTTTTCAAGTACTGCTAATTACTACAGAAATAATTCTCTACCCACCGTGGACACATTTAATGTGCTCACGGCTGATACGTCAATAATTTTTCCTTTTGAGGTTCATTTTTTTAGTAGGGTTTAGTTTTTTATAATAAAATTTATTTATATAAGTTATATTAATTATTATTTTCCTTAAATATAATGCCGCTACCTCAGCCGTGGGCATATTAGGTATGCCCACAATGGATAGGAGAGCATTACTCTATTTTGCTAATAGTAATACAAATCCCTTGATTTTCAAAAAAAATAAAATAAAATAAAATAAAATAAAATTGTAATACAAATCCCTTGAAAAAAAACTTGGGTCGCAAGTTAGTAGCTCAATTGGGCCGATCTCTTTATTCTGGATTGGACTCATGATTGTGGGCTGCAGCTGTAACACAAAGACATTGTCCTAAAAAAAAACAAATATAGGTTGATGTTTAACTCAACCTATTTGTATATAATGTTGAATTGCAGAAAATTTTGGTTCAGATCTTAAACTTAGGAACTTGTTTGCAGTACAAGAGTTTGAGGGGGTGTATTCAATTGGAATTTAATTGGATTTTTTTAGATTTTAAAAAGTATGTGGATTTAAAAAATCCATAGACTCCATGCAGAGTTTGACTGATTTTTTTATGGATTTAATAGATTCCATGCAGAGTTTGACGGATTTTTTTTATGGATTTATATGAATTTTCATGGACTTGACAAGATTGTGTAATACATTTTTTTTATTGATTTACATGGTATTTACATAGACTCTAGCGCTAGACTGTTGATGCAAACACATTCGTATATAAAATAAATGTATTCAAATTGCTTAGATAAAATACCAAAAATATATTAGTTCCAAAAAATATATATATTATTATTCATCATTTTTATTCTCATCTTAATTTCCATCACCGTTATATTTCGGCCTCATGACGTCGTTGTAGGAGGAGAGACCGATCTTGAGAATTTGGGAATAGTGTTGTTTTAGCTCCGCCATATATAATTGAACATAAGGGGAGGGGATCATCTGCTATGCTCATAAACAGTAGAGGGTGTTGTGTCCATTTCAAGCACAAAGTGATGCTATTATTTATTTATTTATTTAAGAAGTAATTAATCAATATTCTATATTTACATGTATTTATTGGGTTTTAAATTATTTATTTTTGTCAATAGACTTTTATAGGTAATCATTTGTTTTAAACTTTTAAGTTTAATTATTCATCATTAGGTTTATATACTTTTAAACTTGACCCAAATATTTACTTACGATTAATAATTTTATAATTGTAAATTTTAGCATAATTAAATATATAAAAAAATAGTAAAAAATGCTCAAAGTGCACAAATTTATGCTTGAAATGGGTACTGCACCTTGTGTTGTGTTTATGTGCACAAGAGGTGATCCTTGCCCGAGCATAAGTTGAGATTCTTGAATGGAGGAGAATGTAGTAGATATGGTGGCAATTGTTGTAGTAGATGGAATGAAATGGATTGAAGAACAAATGTTTAGTTTTTTTTCTTCCGGGGGTTTAATTGTTTTGGTCTCATAGATTTTAAAAATCTCTTGTTTTGAGAAGAGATTTTGGACAGTGAGATTTGTATATATTTCTGAAAGAGAATCAATTAAAATTCATGGAATATTAAAGTCCATAGATTGTTGAATACCTAAAGATTTTTTAAGACTTTTTAAAATCTATATTGAATACATCAGGATTATTAATGACTTTTAAAAATCTATATTGAATATCTCAGGATTTTTAATCACTTTTAAAAATCCGAATTGAATACACTCAGATTTTGAAAGTCCAAAAAAATCCTACACAATCTAAAACCAATACACCCCCTGAAATTCGATGATGGATTTAAAATTTTAATTTTCTAAACATGGAATAACCAATCACATTTCCTCCCTTAAAACGAAACGACATAATTTTAGTACGGTAACATTTGAGTTTGGATTAGGATTCATTTCTAATTCAATCTAGCCTCACAACGAGAATTATACATCTTCATCAACAATTTGAATATTTCTACAAAAACCTTTCATATTCAAATTCAGTTTATTGTACACTTCTCCATTAGATGCTCAAAACCAGAAGTAGAAGTGGCTTGCAATGTCAAGAACCCAAAGGAATGCTATTTCGAGAGCTAATCTAGTCTACCTAACACTTCAGTTTTAATTTATGGTCATGCAATTGAAAGAATTCATAGTTATGCATTGCCGGTAGATCTTCTCCGATCCAAGCTTTGTCATATTTTGTGACATGGCTATAGATGGATAAAAGAAAGGTTCGAGGAATAAGCTTACGTTACAAAATTAAATTGCATTTTAATCTCTATATAGGAAATGGCCGGCCATCAAAAGTTATGGTTTCTCTTTATCTTCTTCGATTTCTACGGAGGCTTCATTCTAGGGTCGAAGCCAGGTTGATGAGTGGTGGGGCTAAAGCCCCACCTCAACTTTGCTAAATTATACCCCTTTATATATTAAAAAAAAATTACCATTCTATCTAAATATTGCCCTACCAAATTTATAAGAAAATAAGGGAAAATTGCAAAATAGCTAAAAATTTGAAAATAAAGAAGGGTTATTGGCGTCTAAATACACGAACTATACCCTCATTTTGTATTTTTTTTCCACCCCTTTCAACTTTGGCAATTAAATACACCACCTTTTAATTTGTAGCAATTATTCCACATGCCCTATTTCCGGCTGCCGGATTTATTTGACGTGGTACTCATCATCCTGCGTGGCGTGCATACGTGGATTAAGTTAAATTTGACGATGTCATTTTGTGAGTTTGAGCGATAAAACGGCCTCGTTTTGTTTCTAAATAAAAAATTAATTCTATTTTACAAAATAGTAAGTCGATTTTGAGGGAAAATCGACCAAAACCCTGATTTCTCAAAATTTTAAGTTACATCATATCGTCAAAAGTGAAAGCTTCTCATTATCAAATACACCTCAAGAAAAGAGATTGACGATATGAGCCAGATAAAATGAAAAAAATATGATAAACAAATCGATAAACGGTGACTTTATTTGACTCCTCACACTCGATGAACTCAGGAGCAAAGCACCGAGCTTCTGGGGCATGGACGTTGTGGGGGCCGCCGGAGAGGATGATTGCGGTCCAATTCAAATCGGTAATGGATTTAATTGAGGGTGCGCCATTGATGCAAAGGGAGAAGACGTTGAGGACGCAGATTCGGCGGGTGGTGAGATAGGTGTACTACGATAGGAGTCGAATGGTTTCATAGTTGAACGTTTTCTTGGAGTTGTTCATGTTAGTGATACTTCTGCTATGTCGCTCAAAAAAGCTATTGATAGGGTCCTTTCATCTTTTAAGTTGAGTACAATTAGAATTAGAAGGGCAAGGATATGATGGTGCAAGTAATATGCAAGGAGAGTTTAATAGACTTAAAAGCTTGATCTTGAAAGATAATCCTCTTGTCTTTTATCTTCATTGCTTCGCCCACCAACTTCAACTTACTATTGTTGCAGTAGCGAAGAATCATATTCCGACTGTTGCTCTTTTTAAACATTACCGAACAGGACAATACACTTAAAATACTTAAAACTACTCTGCTTTCTCCACCAATTTTCCCAGCTTCCGTTCCAAACCAAATCCTTATAATCCCCGGTTGATCTCGTCCCAATCCCAAGGTTTGGGAGGTGGCAGCTCCGTCTTATCCTCCGGCTCTTCAGCAGCGGTGTCATCCTCCTCCGGCTGTTTCAGCTTGTACCTCGCCTCCCTTATTTCCTGAGACGGTTGATGAGAAGCTCATTAACCTTGGCTTTGGACATATTTAAGAGTCAAGGGCACTTATTGCCAGATATGCCTCAGTATACAAGCCTCATGTGTGATGGTGGCCTCGTGCCCACATGAACGGCCGGACATTTTGTGGACCACGACCTGGTGGTTCTTAAGTTGATTAGGAAAGTGGAACACTTCGGTGCAATTGGGTTGATCGCAAGGGTACATGCTTCGTCGGGCCTTATCTATTAGTGGCGGCTCCCGGCGGCATCGCACAATGGCATGCCGACTGGGAGGGGAATGTGTTAGAAAATTTATTTTCTATTAATCTATTTTGTGGGCAACATATTATTATTGCAATTATATTAGCTATTTATTATTGATGGACTTAATTAAGTGATCTAATTAAGTATTAGTCCATGAGATATGTAATTGGTATTGGCTTACGTGTAGATACCTAATACTAGTCCAATTAGGTGTTTATGGGTAACCTAATTGACTAGTATATAAAGAGTTTGTGGTTATGGTCCCCAATATACTAAATCGAACAAAGTTTTTCTTCTCCCCGTCTGGAAGAAAATGTCCAATATACTAAATCGAACAAAGTTTCTCTTCTCCCCATCTGGAAGAAAACGTAAGCCCTCTACGGAGATTTAGTTGAGGAAGACCATAATACCAAATCCGTTCGTGTTCGTGATTGAGGATTCGAGATTTTTTTTGAAGTTATTCCGCATCTAGTAATTAATTCAATCTCAATGGATCCAGGTATTCCTACGATCTTTGATAATCGAGTATCGATGTTTATGGAATTAAATTTATGCTTTATGTAATTTATAAATTCTAACAGAATGAACAGTTCTAGGGAGAGGGAGCTGAAAAGGTACCGGAGGGGGACCATCAAGAAGTGAGTTGCAAACGGATGATGGCGTAGAGAAGGAGCGAGACATTTTTTGGGATAAAATTGCAAGTAGAGTTGAGGGTTGGGATAAATCATTCTTCAATTCTACTGTGGCTATATATTCATCTTCTACCAAGTGAACTATTCTCTCTCTCTCCCCTCCCCCTCTCCCTCTCTTTGCAATTATGTCACAAATCAATTTGTGTGGTGTTTTCAAAACTATATTTTGCTTGAAGAAGGTTAATTTCTTTAACTCGTAAGTGCTTCCCACCACTTTGGTGAAACTAAAAATAAAAAAAAAATAGTAAAATCAATAGCCATAATTCTACTACTTGCTAAATTGATGATATATAGAATTAAGAATCAATCTATCTCCTCTCAACCCCAATTCTAATTTTTTTTTAACACAATAGCCATAATTCTATTTTTTGCTGAATTCATGATATATAGAAAGAAACAAGAATCTAGAATATATGGTTTGTCTAATCAGCTTTCACAGAGAAAGAGAGAGATTTATGTTATGTATATATTTGCAAGAAATCTAAAAAGAGAATAAAAGAAAATTCAATTTTTTTTGCTTGACTGGAAGACCACGGCTCGACGGCTCGTGAATATGATACGGACGAAGGACCCGTTGGATATAACGATCCAAGAACTCCACGTATAAGAGATAGGCAGCGGACACCCGAGATTGAGAATCTAGTTTGATCACCCCTAGAGCTTGTAAAACCTCGACCCATTGACTATATAAACAGCTAAGAACCTCGGTATGATTGAACGCCACAAGACCTTGCTCACAAGTCTTGATAAGTTCCTTAATCAAGTGAAATACTCTACAAAGAGAATTCAACTCACAATTTTCGTTTATCATTCAAGTGTTGAAGTTTACAAATAATTAGAATCCTATTTATAGGCTGATTAAGACTCTAGACTTCCTCAACACTTACAACTATACTTAAGGCACTTAAATAGACTCAAATGAGCATAAATAACATGAGTGACTCTTGAGTTTGTAACAATCATTCATTAATACTTTATTTAAGTAACTAAACTGACTCTTTATTTAGGTCTCCTCTTCATGGACGAAAATTCCATATTGGATCTTCATTTTGGGCCTTCAAAATCTGATGTATGATGAGCCCACTCTTCAATTGTGGATCAGCCCATCAACTTGAATAAGATTCACCATTTGGCCCATTGTAGATTGGTCTTGGACTTGGGCTCCAAATTCAGCAAGCAAAAGCATCATGGACTCCTTTATCTTCTTAGCTCTAGCCCTTGTAATCGGTCCACCTCGAATTATCAAAGGATCCGTCTTGTTGTTCTTGGGCAGCTTGGTTGATTCCCCATCATTCCCTTCTTCTTCAAAATGATTCGTCCTCGAATCTAATTCATCAAAATAAGGAGATAAATCAGCAACATTGAAAGTAACACTTACATTATACTCACCCGGAAGGTCTAGCTTGTAAGCATTATCATTCACTCTTGCGATCACTTGAAATTGACCATCTTCTCTTGGCTGCAACTTAGATTTTATTTTTGCAGGGAACCTCTCCTTTCTTAAGTATAACCAAACCCAATCTCCCGACTCAAAGATGACTCTCTTTCGTCCCTTGTTTGCTTGCTTGACAAATTGCTCCATCCTCTTTTCAATGTTAAGCCTCACCTTTTCATGCAACTTTTTCACCATTTCAGCTTTTGCCTTACCATCAAGACTTGCTCGCTCCTCAATTGGAATTGGGATAAGATCAAGTGGACATAAATGATTAAAGCCATAAACAACTTCAAATAGAGAAAAGTTAGTAGTTGAATGAACACTTCGATTATAAGCAAATTCAGCAAATGGTAAACATTATTCTCAAATTTTCAAATTCTTTTGAACCAAAGTCCTAAGTAATTGAGACAAAGATCTATTAACTACTTTAGTTTGCCCATCGGTTTGTGGATGACAAGTAGTAGAAGTTTAGTTCCCAATTTATTCCACAATACAACCTAAAAATGACTCACAAACTTAGCATCTCGATAACTCACAATAGTTCTTGGAACACCATGCAAATGAATAATTTCTCTGAAGAATAAGTCAGCAACACGAGATGCATCATCATTCTTATGACATGGAATGAAGTGTGCCATTTTTAAAAATTTATCAACCACCACAAAAATTGAATCTCTACCTTTCCTTGTTCTAGGCAAACCCAAAACAAATTCCATGAAAATATCCTCCCAATATGAAGTAGGAATTGGTAAAGGTGTATACAATCCATGTGGATGTGATTTAGACTTAGCTTGCATGCAAGTGATACATCTACTACAAATTCTTTCAATATCAGTACGCATTTTAGGCCAAAAGAAATGTTCATGCAAAACTTTCAAAGTCTTATAATCTATTAAACCACCGCCATGAGCTTCACGCACAAGCAACTCGCGCATAGAATACTTAGGAATGCACAACTTGTTTTCTCTAAATAAATAGCCCTCATGCTTATAGAACTTGTCAAATGCAGCATGCTCACAAGCTAAGTAAATAGAAGCAAAATCAAAATCATCGGCATACATCCCCTTAATCATCTCAAAACCAAAAAGTTTAGAACTCAAAGTAGTGATCAAAGCGTACCTTCGAGACAACGCATCAGCCACAACATTTTCTTTCCCTTTTTTGTACTTGATCACATATGGAAATGATTCAATGAATTCCACCCATTTAACATGTCTCTTGCTAAGTTTACCTTGACCTTTGAGGTATTTGAGAGATTCATGATTCGTATAAATGACAAATTTCTTCGGCCACAAGTAATGTTGCCACGTCTCCAAAGCTCTCACTAAAGCATACAACTCCTTGTCATATGTTGGATAGTTCAATTGAGCTCTTTTCAATTTTTTGCTAAAGTAAGCGATTGGTTTTCTTTCCTGCAACAAAACAACACCTACACCTACTCCGGATGCATCACATTCAAGCTCAAACATTTTCTCAAAATTAGACAAAGCAAGAATAGGTGCAGTAGTTAGCTTCTCTTTAAGAAGATTAAAAGCATGTTCTTGTTTCTCCCCCTAATGAAACCCAACATCTTTTTTCACAATTTCATTCAATGGTGCAGCAATGGTGCTGAAATTTCTTACAAATCTTCTATAAAAACTAGCAAGACCATGAAAACTTCTTACATGTGCCACGTTTTGAGGAACATGCCAATCTAAGATAGCTTTCACCTTCTCCTTTTCCATTTCAATTCCTTGAGCACTTATAACAAAACCTAGAAAAACAACTTTATCCATGCAAAAAGAACACTTCTTAAGATTAACATACAAAGTTTCTTGTCTTAAAGTGTCTAAAACAGCACGTACATGATCAAAATGTCCATCCACGTTTTTGCTATAGATCAAGATATCATCAAAGTAAACGACCACAAATTTTCCAATAAAACTTTTCAAAACTCGGTGCATCAACCTCATGAAAGTACTAGGTGCATTAGTTAAACCAAAATGCATCACTAACCACTCATAAAGACCATACTTTATTTTGAAAGCAGTTTTCCACTCATCCCCCTCCCGAATTCGAATTTGATGATAACCACTTTTCAAATCAATTTTGCTAAACACAATAGCTCCAAATAACTCATCAAGCATATCATCTAACCTAGGAATAGGATAGCGATACTTAACCATTATTTTGTTGATTACTCGGCAATCGGTGCACATCCTCCAAGATCCATCCTTCTTGGACACAACAATCACCGGTACAGCACATGGACTCAATCTCTCACGAATTTTCCCTTTCCTCAATAACTCTTCAACTTGTCTTTAGATCTCTTTTGTCTCCTCCGGATTGGCTCTATAAGCTGGTCGGTTAGGTAGGACAGCTTCAGGAACAAAGTCAATATGATGCTCAATACCTCTTAATGGAGGTAATCCACTTAGTTTTTCATCGGGAAAAACATCTTCGAACTCCTGCAAAAGAGACACAAAAGTACTCGGCAAAGATTGAGTTAACTCGTTAGTGCTAAAGAATGACTCTTTGTACACTAAGACTAACACACTCTTTTCTTCAACTATTGCACTCTTAATTTCTTTTGCTCTCACATAGAAATTCTATTTTTCTCTCCCCTCACTCTTACTTTTCTCTCGGCTCTTTTTTTCACTCGACTCTTTTTCAATTTCCTCACTTCTTTTACCCTCAACCTCATGAGCCCTCCTTGATTGAGACAATTTCAGCCGGTCTTCATGCACTTGTTGTGGTGTCAATGCAACGAGCATGATGGATTTGTTGTTATGCTTGAAGGTGTAGTGATTGCGAAATCCATCATAAAGCACTCTTTGATCGAACTGCCACAGCCTCCCCAACAGAACGTGACTAGTATGCATTGGAACCTCATCACAAAGGACTTCATCTTTATAGTTTCCAATTGAGAATGAAATTAGAACCTGTTTTGTCACACGAATTTCTCCACATTCATTCAGCCACTGAACGTGTTTAAGTTCAATTTCTCCACCATTTCTAAACTTGCAACGTTAGTACAGCTCCCACCATCAATAATCAACATGCAAAGTTTACCTTGGACCAAACATCTTGTGTGGAAAATATTCTCCCTTTTCTGATTATCAACTTTGGCTTGCACGTTGAGAGCTCTTCGAACCACCAACAACTCTCCACGTTCAAGTGCAATCTCCTCCAATGGAACATCTTCACCATTGTCATCTTCATGCTCACTTTCAGATTCTATGTCTCCATTTGGCTTCAAAACCATCACCCTTTTGTTTGGACATTGAGATGCAATATGCCCGAAACCTTGACATCGAAAGCATTTGATATTTCTATTTCTAGTAGCTGAATTAGAAGTAGAAATACCTTTCCCCTTATCACCTCCATTGGACTTTAGTTTTAGACCATCATTATGAGGTTTAGAGGCTGCATCAAAAGATGATTTGGATGATGTCCATTCCTTCGGCCTTGAAGATTGAGAACTAGTTGGAAAATTCTTTTGAAACTTTCCCTTCTTCTTCAATTGCCACTCCACTTTCATTGCCATATGCACCATATCCTCGAGCTCCACGTAGTGTTGAAGGTCAACAATATCAACTATCTCCTTATTCAGCCCACATAGGAATTGAGTCATGGTTGCTTCTCGATCTTCTTCAGGTAGCTATGGAGGATTGCATATGCATTCGCGGAGGCGGATGAGGCCGATCAGAAAAAGCGGGCAGCAGACCGGCCCGAAAATAACGATAAGAGGAAAAAAGAGGAGCGCGCCGACCTTGGGCAAGGTCGCCGAAGTGCCCTCGAAAGGTTACAGCGAGGACCTCTCGAGTCCCGCTTAGGACCTCGGCCCCACCAAGACCGAAGTCAGTATACACCACTGACAAAGTCCAGGGCTGAAATATACGAGCTTCACTCAAACTTGTTCGAGAAGCCACCGCCCTTATCCCGAGGTGGGTCGAAATGCCGATCCAAAGAGAAATACTGCAAGCTCCATAATGACTACGGTCATGAAACTGAGGACTGCAGGGACCTCGCCTCGGACATAGAACACATGGTACGCGACGGTACCCTTAAACTGCACCAAAGTCGCAACCAGAAAGAGGCCCGACCTCAAGGGAAGGGCAAGAGAAAGAAAAACATGGGATGCAACAACTGTACCCCCCAAAACGACAAAAGGCCAAAGCACGACAACGAGGATGAGGATGAAGATCAGCCTCAATATGATGCAGTCATCACGGCCATCACCGGACTGCCTGAAGGTACGACGAGGTCATCGTTGAAAGCCGAGGCCCGAAGTCAACAGCGGGAAGAACCCACCCAAAAAAGGTTCAAAAGGGACGAGGTCGTCACCTTTTCTAGCAACGACCCAGTTCCCCATGCGGTACCTCATCAAGATGCCACCATAATCGAGGCCGTAGTGGCCAACAAATTGGTCCACCGCATATTTATTGATAGCGGGGCCTCTGTGAGTGTTCTCTTTAAAGACTGCTTCGATAAGCTTGATATTGAAGAAGCACGTCTAAGGCCAACACCCATGCCGCTAAAGAACTTCACGCAACAAGAGACGACGACAGAAGACATCATTTCACTGCCCGTGATAGTTGGAAAGAGCCCGTTGTCCACTACGAAGATAATCCACTTCTTCGTCGTAAAAGCCAGCTCCCCCTATAACATCATCTTAGGAAGGGATTGGCTAATAGCAACGAAGGCGATCTGCTCAGCCTACCACCTGACGATTAAAATTCCATCTAGAAACGGAGTGATCACGCTTCGGGGAAACCAGCAACAGGCTAAGGAGTGCATGCAGGTCGCACTCCGAGGTGTTAGGAATCAACACCCCCAAGCATAGCAACTACAGAAACCCGAAGAGGTAGAGCCGACGTCGCATCCATCCGTCGAGCCGGTAGAAGATGTCGCATTATATGAAGATGACCCTGCCAAGGTCGTCAAAGTAGGGTTCGTCGGCGAAAACAAGCTCCGAAGTCAACTTATCCGGCTACTTCGGGAGTATAGAGATGTCTTCGCTTGGTCGCCGCTAGACATGACCGGGGTGGCTCCAAGCGTCATCACTCATCACCTCAACATCGATCCTGAGGTGAAACCAGTTCGGCAGAAGCAGCGAGCCTTCGCAGCTGAAAGGAATCAAGTGATCCATGATGAGGTTCGCCAACTGCAGAAGGCCGATATTTTATTCAAAGTAAAATATCCGACCTGGTTGGCCAACCCCGTGATGGTGAAGAAGCAAGGAGGCGGGTGGCGGATGTGTATTGATTACACTGACCTCAATAAACACTGCCCGAAAGACTGCTACCCCCTCCCCAACATTGATAAGAAGGTCGAAGCTCTTGTTGGCCACAAGGCGTTCAGCTTCTTAGACCTGTACAAGGGGTACCACCAAGTCCTTATGAATGAAGAAGACGCTCCGAAGACCGCTTTCGTCACAGACTTCGGCGTCTACGCATACAAAAAGATGCCCTTCGGGCTGAAAAATGCTGGAGCTACATACCAAAGGATGGTCGACAAGATTTTTGAAGACCATATCGGTAGTATTGTCGAAGTGTATGTAGACGATATAGTCGTAAAAAGCAAGGAAATCGCCACTTGTGTAAACGACCTTAAAGTTGTTTTTAGCCTACTTCGTAAAGTGAACCTAAAATTAAACCTAGAAAAGTGTACTTTCATGGTCCGGTCTGGAAAATTTCTAGGGTGTTGGGTTTCACGCGAAGGGTTAAAAGCTAACCCATCAAAAGTCCGAGCTATCCAAGAGATGCGAGCGCCGAAGTCAATTCATGACGTGCACAGACTGACGGGCTGCCTAGCCGCCCTAAGTCGTTTCCTATCCAAGGCCGCCGAAAAACAACTCTCATTCTTCAAAATACTAAAGAAGGCGCCGAACTTTGAATGGAACGACGAGCACAGGGGAGCTTTTGATGGCTTAAAGACGTACCTCGCAAATCTCCCCACATTATCTGTACCAAAAGAGGGCGAGGACCTCTCCCTATACCTCGCCGCTTCGGACGAGGCAATCAGTGCAGTCCTGGTACGAGAAGAAAAACGTCATCAGCTACCCGTCTATTTCATAAGCCGAGCCCTAAAAGGAACGGAGACGAGGTATCAACCTCTGGAAAAGGTCGCACTTGCATTGGTGAATGCGGCAAGGAGACTACGACCGTACTTCCACGCACATCCGATACAAGTGCTGGCAAGTGCTTACAAAACCAAAAGTGTCCGGGCGAATCGCTAAATGGGCTGTAGAACTCGGCGAGCACACGATTTCCTTTGTACCTCGCCAAGCCATTAAAGGGCAATCTTTGGCTGATTTCTTAGTGGAAGCCAAGTTCACGGACGCACAACAATCCGTTGAACCCACTAAGGATAAATTAAAGGCTGAGGCGCCGAAGCCACCACCACAAGACTGTTGGAAGGTCTACGTCGATGGGGCATCAGGTCACAAAGGAAGCGGAGCCGGAGTCTTACTCATCAGCCCTGAAGGAAAGGAGATCACCCACGCACTCCGGTTCAATTTCCCGACCACAAATAATGAAGTGGAGTACGAAGCTCTAATCACTGGACTTCGTCTAGCCCAAGCTCTCCAAGTAAGGGCCATTCAAATTCACAACGACTCCCAAGTCATAATGAACCATATACTAGGCAAATATGAAGCCAAAGGAGAACGAATGAAGAAATACCTCCATAAGGCCAAGATCCTACAACAAGGCTTCTCGTATTTTGAGTTGGTACGAATCCCAAGAGGAGATAATGAGCGAGCTGACGCACTAAGCAAACTCGCATCATCATCAACTATCCCTCCAGTGGAAGAAGTACAACTCCGAAGCATTGATGACGCCGAAGTCAATGTAGTAAACGAAGATGGACCGAACTGGATGACTCCACTTCGTAATTACTTGTTAAATGGCGAACTCCCAACTGATAAGGCCGAGGCTAGGAAGCTCCTGGCCAAGTCCACAAAGTACGTCCTGGAGCAGGGAGTACTGTATAGAAAATCCTACCTCCAACCTCTCCTAAGATGTGTGGGGCCCAACCAAGCGAACTACGCACTGCGCGAAGTCCATGAAGGTTCCTGTGGCAGTCATATCGGAGCCCGCGCCCTGTCCAAAAGGTCATGAGGTAGGGGTACTACTGGCCCACTATGTTCCAAGACGCTACCGACCTCGTCAAACAATGCCCGAAGTGCCAAATCCATGCGACGGTTCCGAGATTGCCACAGACCGAACTGGCCAGCATGCACAGCCCTTGGCCGTTCATGCAGTGGGGAATTGACATCGTCGGCCCATTCGAAAAAGCTCCCGGCCAACTACAGTTCCTCATTGTAGCAATCGACTACTTTACAAAGTGGGTCGAAGCCGAACCATTGGCACGAATCACAAGTAAAAATGCCCTAAACTTCATTTGGAAGAACATAGTTTGTCGCTTCGGCATACCTCACGTCCTCGTCTCAGATAACGGAACCCAGTTCACAGACAGGACATTCAGAGAATGGTGTGACGAACTCCACATCCAACAAAAGTTCACCTCGGTAGCCCATCCTCAAGCAAATGGCCAAACCGAGGTTACGAACCGAACGATAGTCAAGGGGTTAAAAACCCGGCTGGATAAGGCCAAAGGAGACTGGGCAGCGAACTTACCCCAAGTCCTATGGTCGTACCGAACCACCCCGCGGACATCACACGGTGAAACACCATACAGCTTGGTGTATGGAACCGAAGCGGTGATCCCGGTAGAGATCGGTTTGCCGAGCCCCTGAACACTTAACTTCGCGGCCCAAGATAACGAAGATGGACTTCGAACTAACTTGGATTTGCTAGAAGAAAAACGAGAACAAGCCTACATACAAGAAGCTCGATACAAACAGCAAGTAGCTCGGTATTATAACAGCCGGGTGAAGCATCAGCAGCTCCAAGTAGGCGACTTCGTACTTCGGAATAACGAGGTCAGCAGGGCGGAGAAGCTCGGCAAATTAGAAGCCACCTGGGAAGGACCGTACCGAGTTTAAGAAGTCCTCGGAAAAGGGTCGTACAAGCTCGCCCACCTATCTGGTGAGCCCATACCCCTTACATGGCACATTACCCACTTGAAGAGGTACTTTGTATAAACAGAGGGTGATGTCCAAGTTCATTTAGGTCGTAGGAATCGAGTTGTCTTGGTAAATTTTGTCTTATTTTGACTTCGTAAAAATTTTGTCTTATTTTGACTTCGTAAAATTTTTTCGTTTTAATAATTTGCATGCATTTTGTACCTCTCTCTCTCTCGTTTATACTAAGTATCTTGATTTTAAAATCCTGACGAGGATACGCAAATAAACTCCGCCTCGGAGTATCACCTAAACGCGCGTAAGGGGACCACCCCTATCGATAAATTCGACAAATAAGGAACCAAAAGCCAAAACTTCATCGTTAGACGAAGTGGCTACCTAAAAAGCCTAAACTTCGTCTTTGGACGAAGTGGCTAACTGAAAGCCTAAACTTCGTCATTAGACGAAGTGGCTACCTAAAAAGCCTAAACTTCGTCTTTGGACGAAGTGGCCAACTGAAAGCCTAAACTTCGTCATTAGACGAAGTGGCTACCTAAAAAGCCTAAACTTCGTCATTAGACGAAGTGGCTACCTAAAAGGCCTAAACTTCGTCTTTGGACGAAGTGGCTAACTGAAGGCCTAAACTTCGTCTTTGGACGAAGTGACTAACTGAAAGCCTAAACTTCGTTATTAGACAAAGTGGCTACCTAAAAAGCCTAAACTTCGTCATTGGACGAAGTGGCTACCTAAAAGGCCTAAACTTCGCCTTCGGACGAAGTGGCTAACTGAAAGCCTAAACTTCGTCGTTAGATGAAGTGGCTACCTAAAAAGCCTAAACTTCATCTTCGGACGAAGTGGCCAACTGAAAGCCAAAGCTTCATCTCTGGACGAAGTGGTCAACCGAAAGCCCAAACTCCGTCACAAGACGAAGTGCCTATGAGAAAGCTGCCTTCGTTGAAAATAAGGGAACCTGCCTCGGTTAAAGACAAGGATAGAAAGCTTAAACACGAATGCAAAAATTTCTATTTTATAGAAATAAATGTACAATTGTTACATTAAGAAGACGAGGAACCCGGAGGCTTTGGCTTACTAAAGCTAAGCCAATCTCTAGCAAAATTCCTGCCGGAATTAAAGTTCAAAACATCGTCTATACTAAACCTGCCCCGACCTCGTCCAGAAGCCGAACTTCGGCCTCTACCCCGGACATTCTGGCTCGCCCGACCCCAACCCCGTCCAGACGCCGATCGCCGCTCTTGACTATAAATTTCTCGAGAATGATGTGTCACAATCTTCGGGTCCGGGTCAGCAGACCTCGAAGATTCACCTTCCAAAAATTCTCTAGAAGTACGGTCGAGCAACCTCAGATCCAGATCGGAGGAAATTGAAGTCGCAGACCCAGCCTCTAAAGACAGACGCCGCTTCAACTTCGGAAAGCGATCAAGGACTGTCTCATAAATGCTCGCCATACGAATGAGCTCTTCAAACTCACCTCTAACCTGCCAGGATTCATTCCCATATTGCTCCCTGTAGCTTCGGCATCGGGCCTGGAGCTCCTTGACCTTATCGTAAGTCTCGGAAATCATGGATCCCCCAGCTCGGTGAATTATGGTCTCGTACTCCATATGCTCCTCGACGATCTCTTTGCAAGTCTTGATGTCGTCCCGAGCTCGTTGGTACTGGTCTTCAAGCTCCATATATCTGGCATGCATCTCATCAAGTTTTTCCTGAGCGGCCCGAAGTTTCACCTCGGCCTCGATCTCGATGTTATCAGCTCGCTTCTTCCAGCCCAAAGCATCGAGCTCAGCTACTTCTACAGCTCGGCGAAGCTCGGATATTTCTCTAACAAGGTGGGAAGCATCGTAAAACTCAGGGGCAGGCTACAGAATAAATACAAGCAAGGTTTAACAGATAGCCTTTTTTATTTATAGCCGAACACGGCAAATGAAATGCCACCCTAATGGTGACGAAGTACAAGGCTAAAAAAAAAAAAAAAAAAAAACAGAGGGGGAAAGAAGCCAAAAATCGTGAAAAGTGTCAATTGACTCCATCACGATTTTCTCCTTCTAGGCCGACCTCTGGTTCAACCTCGGGTTCCTCGGGGTCGTCGCGAGCTGGCTCCTCGGTGGTCCCCTCCCCAACCGGCGTCTTCAGTAAATCGGCAATGACCGTCTCCAGGAGCTCGTACTTATCAACGGGACACCGCCGAATGACATCTTCATTTAGCAGACTCCTCTGTGCGGAGAGCCGCTCGACTACCGGAATGGAAGAGGTATACTTCAGAAGCACCTCGGCGAAGTCTCGCAGTGTCTCCTCCTCCGTCATGGTAGCATACCCGTACTTGGATTTGTCCAAGTCCGGGATGTCCTTGGTGATATCATCGATCACCGCTGAGACAACCGGGGTGCTCATGGCAGTCACCAGCTGAACAGCCATCCGGGAAAAGTGGGTAGACCGGACGAATCGTTCCACCAACGCGCGGAACACGCCTCCCTGGTCAGCTACCACCCCGGCTACTTGGGTCCTCAGCCGACCCACTTCTGCCTCAAGCTCGGCAACCTTCTTCTTCTCCTCTTCGGCGACAGCCAAAGCTGTCGCCTCCCTGTCCGCTGCTGCCTGTGCCGCGGCTTCGGCGACAGAGATCTTAGCCATTAGCCGATCTTCCACCGCCGCAGCCTCGGCAGCCTTTGTCTGGAACTTGGCAACTCCACTTCTAATGAAGTTCGCCAAGCCCTGCAGCCCATCTAAAGCCGCCTCGGCCTCCTAAAACACAAAACCAAAGGACAAGATTTTAGTAGAAGGTACAAATCACCATATACAAATACTTCTAGTTTCACGCTTACCTCGGGAAATGACATCTCCCGTGCACGCATTTGGCCCGAGGTCGGGCCACTCTCGACGACCGTTACTTCGTCATCCAACGAGAGTAAAGTTCGTCGAGGTCGTTGGCCCACCAACTGCAGGGGAGAGGAGCTTCGGACGGGAGCGTCCAACTGCGAGCTCACGGATACCGACCTTCCAAGGTCGGTTGTCCTCTCCGACGACGTCGCCGAAGTCGTCTTCTCCACCACCGAAGCAGAGGGTTTCTGCCTCTTCCTCTTGTTCTTGTTCTGAAGAGCAGCTTGGATAGCTTGAGCGTCCACTACAAAAAAAAAAAAAAAAATATACATCAGTAAAAATGAAAGAGACCACAGGACACAAATCAGTGAAGCAGAGCCTCACCCAAGTCCACATCGGACACGGAGTTATATGGGCTTAACCCGTGATTTGCGAGCTCGGCCTCGGCATAATCCCTCTCAATGAGGCCGAGGTTCACCAAGCTCGTTTCAAGCTCACTGGTTGGTTTCCCAGTGTCTCGAGGTACGAACTTGGCCGTGGTCCAGGGGTACAACGGCACGCCTTCACACCGGCAAAAGAAGAATTTCTTCTGCCAGTTCGTCACCTTAGTGGGAGTCCCTAACTTGAACCTACTAATAGGGGAAAGGTAAGCCCACCACGTCGGACCAAGCTTAGGTCTAAAAAACCTAAGGAATGAATCCACAGTAGGCGTGCCACCACGGCGGCTGACCTCGAAACAAAAACCAACGACCTACTTGATGGAAGGAGGTTGCAACTGACCTAACGACAGTTGGAGCTCTTCTAAGAGCTCGGCAAAAAAACGATTTAAAGGAAACCGAAGACCAAAATGAAGATAGTCTTCATAAACGGTAAAAAAACCTATGGGAGGCGAACTACCCCTATCGACATCACGAGGCAGGAGCAGCTCGACTGACTCAGGAAATAAAAAACGACGAGTCAAATCCTGCATATGAGACACAGACATGGTCGAGGCACATGCCAGTGAGGCATTGGACCCGACCAGCGGCGGGAATTCGATTTCTCGAAACACCGGCGGAACTAGCGTGCGTGTATGTACATTTAGCCAAACCCTCGCCGGAAAAACCCTAGACGGCGAGGGCGAAATCTGTGCGCTGGCCCTACCAGTATCTACTTGGGGAAAAGAAGAAGAATCCATTACAGGAAAAGTACTTACTTGTCAAAGTCTTTTTCCGACTGCAAATCACCGGGAAATTGAACTAAACGGCGGCGGTTGCAGAATTTTGGGTCTAGGGTTTTCTCTCTCGCTTGCAATTGGAAATCGATGGAGGGGGAAAAATATTTTTTAGCGTACACTGGAAGCTTTTATAAGCAAAGGCACGCCTTTTCAAATCCCGCCTCTCCGCCTGCTCCAACAAAAGAGCGACACGTATCCTACCTACCCTGACACCAACAGTCGTGCCTTTTCATATCACGACTATTCAAGCTCGACCTCGTCAAAACGAGGCGGTATGCAGTTTGACTTCGTCAAAATCTTATTTCCGACGGGGCAATGCAATTCAAGCTCGACCTCGTCAAAACGAGGCGGTATGCAGTTCGACTTCGTCAAAATCTTAATTTCGACGGGGGCAATGCAAATTCAAAGCTCGACCTCGTCAAAACGAGGCGGTGTGCAGTTTCAACTTCGTCGAAATCCCACAGGGCAATTTACACCTCTCTACAAGGACCTCGCTTCTCCGACCTTTTGGGGGGGGATGTGATAGGATGTGGCCCAGAGGCCCAAGATCAGCTCGGCCCACCTAGATTGAAGCCCAATAACGAGTCAACAAAATCAGCCAACTGCCCCACGATTTCTCAACCACCCGCGATGATCAGAGTACGGACGGACATGCAAGAGCAGCATCCATGAATCACCCGTGACCTCAATTCTCTATAAAGAGAGCTATTTTGTAAGATAAGAGGGGGCGACTGTATTTTTACTAGCAAGAGAGACTTCAATATAAACATTCTCTTTTCCTCCGTGGACGTAGATCTACCCATAGATCGAACCACGTAAATTCTTGTGTTCTTAGCTTTCTATAAATCTCACCATCACAAAAACACTCCAAAATCCACGATCGGCCACCCACCTTTTTAGAGATCCCCATTGGGGATGCTCTCTCTCTCTATCTCTCTCCCCTATCATTAATTTGCATTGTTAATTTATGTCATTATTTTTCTTTTCCTTTTTTTTTTGACGGGTTCTTTTCCTATTTTCATTTCAATTTATATTTCACATTCAAAGAACTTGGTACTTTACTTAATGAATATCGATTAGAAGCTTAGATAATCAATCTGAACTCGATCGCGTTGAGAAAAATTCATTTTCTTTATTGTTTTTCTTTAGTTGTTAGCTTATTATTCATCTGTTTTTTTTAAAAAATTACGAAACTTGAAAATAAATTTAAACTCAAGAATAATTTATCAAGAAAAAAAAAAGCTCAAGAATAATTAAGGAAACTGAACAGTAATATATTAGTCAATTGGAAGATCCCAAGTAAGTGCCAACAAGCTAAAAGTCCCTGCAATCTGTAAGCTTGATAATATACTAGCATTTTCTACTTTGACCTACCAAATAGTACTATATAATAATAATCCTGATAAAAAAAAGTCATAAATAATAATAATAATAATAATAATAAATATTAACTAATAAATAATAATAATAATAATAACTCTTCACCTCCGGCAAAACCCTCCGCCATTTCAGTCATATGACATATACTACTACTATGCGATGAGGTTGAGTTATTATATTAATAAATTGGGCTTTGGCCCAATATATTTGGGTTTCACTATGCGATGAATTTTATAATATCGTTTCTCCAACAAGTCCACTTGGGTTAACTCTCGTTTTTGTTTTCCTTTTTTTACCCTAAAAAATCATTAACTATTTCACACGTTGTGTGTACTATTGTTAGTACAAAGAATCTCAGTCTTTTCAAAATCTCCTCCAAGTATAGGAGAGTTCGACTCTCACCCCACAATAAAATAAAGACAACAAAGTGTAGCTTAAAAAATTGAAAATTCAAATCATCGTAGAAGAAAAATGAAACACCATATTGATCATTCTTTTCAAAAAGAAAGAAAATAGAACCCACAATTAGATAAAGAGGTGATTAAAAAGGTACTATAATGTATAAAATTATAAAATATTTTTTTAGTAACCCAACACGTGAAGTTTCACGTGCCGATTACATAAAATGGGTACATATATGGTCTCATTATAGAAGTACACCGTTTTTTCTCTCTATTTGCATTACAAGTCCAAATAATTGTTACTATGCTTATGCTAGATAACGAATGCCTATATATGCACGCCACACTCAATTTATTTGAATAAGAACACATAAGTCAACAAATAATTTATAAAAAACTTAAAATATAAAATAGGATTTGAAATCTTGATTTTTTATTTTAGAGAAATATTATTATGGCATAGAGACGTATTAAAAAATCATTTTCCTCCGTTAGTTTTTCAAACTATTGTTACGTCATTGCATTAATTATTTAATTGGACATTACATTTACAAGTATCATGTTAGTGTTCACATGTGTTGAGTCGACATCCCCATCATATTTGTGACGTTATAATTCTCTAAAATTGACACGAACGACGAATCCATTTATATTTGGTAATATATTAATTAAATTGGAAAGGGATTGTTTCAAATTTTCAATGCACATGCAATAGTGGATACGGTTGGCTCAAATCAAATTGTGATTTTTTTTTTTTAATTTTAGGAATTGTATAATAAAAAATGAACAATAATTAACTCCTTTCGCAAAAGCATTTTTCTCTTATTTGAGAAATTATTTATCTTCTTTTATGTAATAAGCTAAAAATTATAGCTCTCGTGAAACAAATGATCAATTGCAAGATCTTGATAATTTGCTATTATTATTAACAACATTATAATTTGAGCACACAATGTCACTCTAAGATTTTTAAGTTTCTAACGATTTTAATCAGAAAACAATAGAAAAATAAATTATATATTAAAATCCCATATTTCTATGAAACGAAATAACGACAAATTTATTGGGATCTCTTCTTCCATTTGTTTATACTTTATTTATACCCTCAAACTCACATCACTTTCATTATCTTTATCTCAAATTCATGGTACCAAAATTGATAACTATACTGTTTAATATTGTATTAATCTTACTAATTCACTGCAATTTATTGTGCTAAGCATAATTTTTCATAAAATAACGATTTAAGTGTTTGATGCACACAAATGCAAAGTTGCAAACTATCAAGAAATTAATGAAAAAAAGAAAAGTTGAATTTTACTGAAATAAATCATATATTAATGTCTTACTCCTATGTAAGGAATTGTGCAACTGGCAAGCACTTGAAAATGACATTAACGTTCCTAGTTTATTTCAATTAGGAAATTATTGTTACAAGTTGCCGGTGTAACTTAATTGTCATCTCATCATCTTTCATGTCACATGATTTATTAGAGCAGTCACAGCGGGAGGAGCGCCGCCCTCCTGCCCGCCTCCACATCAGCTTCCGCGCCCGAGCGTAGCCGGTGGCGCCCTTCGAGGGCGCGCTCGCCTGGGCACAAACACGCCATTCCCTCCCTCCGCCGTGCCCGCCACGTGTCGCCCTCCCAATGGTCAACGGTCGTTTGACTGTTGACACGGAATTTATTTATTTATTTTTAATTTTTTAATTTTTACCTATAAATACCCCTCATTCCCCACATTACCCGAGATGAAACAAAGGCACGAGAATATGGTGAAAATCATTTGCGAGAAGCTCGCCCCCCCTCCTAACCCGTCCGAAGATTAGATTTTTTTTTACTATGTATTTTATTTTATTTTTTATTTTCTTTCATTGTATTGTAATTTTCCAAATGTGCAATACAATCGAATTTTAAAAAAATCTCATATTAATTTAAATCATAAAAAAAATAAAAAAATAAAAAAAATAATATAAAATAATCAGAGCCCACCTAAAAGTCGGAAGACTCCGCTGCGGCCAAAATGGGAGCCCTCCAACTTTAATTAAAATACTATATATATATATATATATATTACTTAAATAATGGGAGCCCTCCAACTTTTGGAGGGCTCCATTGCTAATGCTCTTAGTTAAGTACTTAGATATTTTTCAACCCATCAAATCATTCAACTTTGCTTAACACCACTTAATTTATTTTTTAAAAAAAATCAATATTTTCCCTCAAATAAAAAATTATGAAATTTTGTTCAAGTAGTTCTAGTTCAATTTCTAAATTATAAATTATACTGTATAGATATTGAAAAAAATATAATAAAGGGTTTCTATAGTTGTAAATGATTTTCTGTTAGCATATAATATTGGTTGATGGAGAAGATAAGATTTCACAATCTAGTTACTCCAAAAAAAGAAAGTAATGGCCGATAAATTCCCACATGCAATTGTCTACATAATTATTTGAGGAAACACGAAAGCAAATTTTGGAATAAGTGTTACTCATCGCAAAATAATATTTGTACAGTAAAATAAGAGCCGTCCCAATGGGGATTTCTAAAAAGTGGGTGTGGAGAGATCCCACTATCCCAGTACACCGAGTATCTCTCCGATTTTTTAATTATTTTTTTAATTTAAGAATTGATTTTCATGTTTATTTTTATTTTGAATTTGAATTCGATTTTTTTTCTTCGATTTTTTTTTGAATATTTATTTGATTTATTTAATTTATTCAATTATTTTAAAATTAGTAATTTATTGAATTTAAAAAAACATTAAATGAAATAAAATTACCAAAATACTAATTAAAAACTACAAAAAATAATCAATTAAGCTCTTCATCGTTGCCAAGAGGATTTCGTGTTGCTCAAGCTGCTCCGGCGTCATAGTGCTTGTATCCGTCATGAGCACTTTGTGATAATTCTTGAGCCACTTCATACGCTCCGTGTTTTTCCTCGAGCGAGACTCCTCCTCCTTGAGCTTTGTGTATTCTAGGAAGGATTCTGTCGACGAAATTTTCAATAGGATCTCCCATTTTTTTTGGAATTTTGGTGAGTGAGAATGTGAGATTTAGAGAAGAAATGAAGAAATTATAGATGAATTTGGTGTGGATGATTTGAAATGGGGAGTTCAATTTATAGTTGGTGATGGTGGGGGTAGCCCCTTGAGTCTCCAATGGCTAATTTGAATTTTTAAATTTTATTTATTTATTTATTTTTGCTAGAAATTGATTTTTAAAAATAATAATAATAAATAACCCCGCTGACGTCATAATGACGTCAACATTGGGGGATCGGCATGGAGGCGCTCTAGCGCTCCTCTTCCTTCCGCTCTTGGTGCCGCCAGTGGGTGTGGGGATTAGGGTGGGATCGCTCGGCCGCGGAGGTGGGCAACGATCCCACCCCACGGGAGTGCTCTAATTGACTAACCAACACTCTTTGATGCAAAATAAATTGTATGTAGATTACTTTTTTTTTTACAAACAATGCAATAGTATGTATTTTAATATAAATGTTCTCCTACCTACAATGGGCACACTTAATGTGTCCAACGGTGATGTGGCAGTGTCACGTCTACAATTTTTCCTTTTAGGGTTTAGTTTTTTATGTTAGGGTTTAGTTATTTTTTGGTAGAGTTTTTATTAATTTCCTTATATATTCCAATATCACGTTATCCGTGGACACATTAAGCATGCTCATGGTAGGCATTAGAGCATTACTCTGTATTTTAAATGGCATTCCACACTCTGATGTTGGCATCTTTTGATTTGATTAGTAGGAGCAATAAATATGGTAATATATTTATTGAATTTATTAAAAAGACAAATACTAGAAGTCATCTAGTAACTTGCAGTTGTAACATGGGGTGTCCCAAGGCCATTCCTGCTCTATCAAGGAAATTATCTATTTTAAATAAGTGTTCATTTCTTTTCTTAGTTTTTAAGTTCATCCTATAATTAAAATAAATATAATAATATTAGTAAATAATTACAATGTAGACCATAGTCATCACAGTGCTCAACCAGTTCATGTAATTTTTTCATTTTTTTGAATTAGTAGATAAATCAATTTTTTATTTGATCTTATCACATATACTCCGTATATGTGTTCACATAATATAAAGCGCGGAATAATTTTTGGGAAGGTATTTAAAATAATTAAATAAGATACAGATAAGGTATATATATGATATAGTATATGATAATCATTTTGGCACTACTATACACCGAAGAGATCAAATCTCATTAAATTAAGTGTAGCTAAAAGTTTTGCAATTTTACTACTATTACACAAGAAATGGAAATGAAAATAATTAATGAAGCATAATATCTCATTTTTAATCTCTTCAAAAAAAAATCTCATTTTTAATGATCACCTATTTAAATAAATTTCTGGATCTACATCCTATGAATTGGTCTCAAATGCTCAATATTTGATTAAAGTTTTTTGAAACATAAATTCTTCACATATTTCTTACTTAGAAACCCCATTCCATCCCGCATTTTTTTAAAAATATAATTTTATTATTACAATATCCCACGATCAAGAAAATCCATAAAAACTGTTCGATTCAATCTCTGACTGTACACAGATTGATAAGTTGTGTTTACAATCTTGTTGAACAACGACACCAAAAACAGTGAAACGATCATCATCTACTTCAGCAACTTGTGCAGAATGCATATGTGCCGCACAACTGCTCGATAAAATGCCGCACAGACCCTTTGATTTTTTTTTTTCTTTTTCTTCAAGAATAATTACAACCACTCCTATAAAATCAATCAGATTTTATTCCCTCGCCAAATTTTTGCATAAATTTTTCATTTTTTATCCTATTCTTTTTCAAGATTCTTGATTCGTGGGGTACTAGGAGATCTTGAGCTTCCGAGGTATAATTCCTTACTACTTTTCGAATTAGAAACAATTTTTTTAATGCATTTGCCAGAAATTATACAATGATTTTCTTAATAATTGGGATTTTTGAGTTTTTTTTTTTTTTTTTTTCCTGCTCCAACTGAAAGGTTTTTGAGTTTCTTACTATACTTACGATGTTGATTTTGTTTTTTCTCGGCGTAAATATCTCCGAAACCGAATTTAAACTCATGTTGTTGAAATTTATACAGATAAAATAATTACTAAGAAAGTCGATATATCAAGAACTCATTTTTAGTAATATCTTCAACTTATTAGAAAATATTGTTGCATTTTCATTCCACACAACAACCTCATAAACAACTAAGACATAGTATATAAATCAATTTCACACGTTAACTTTCTTAATTTCCATCAATACCATTGAAATTTAGTTTTGACACTACATCTATTTAATCTTTTTGTTACTTTTTTTTTATTTTTTTATATATATATATAAGATACAAAACCTAACACTTCCCTATTTTTTTAATCAATTTATTTATTTTTTATTTTGTAATCTAAGTTAAATTTTTATTTACATATCTATATAGGGATATTTTCCTTTTTTTGTATATCTCATTTATATAAGTACATTGCCTAAAATAGAAAATTTCAGCCCAATCAGTAAAAATATTAAATTAAAAAAATTAAGTCATAAATATATGAGAAATGTTATGCTACATACTTTCGTGAGCACCGCTCTCGTTTAGTCCACGTTAGCATCAATTTTTTCGTTTTATCCATTTAGTTTGATTCTAATACCTTAAATATTATTACTCACGTCATTAATTTTATAAACCCTAAACCCTAAACTCTAAACCCTAAACCCTACTCGAGCTTTGATTTTTTTATGTAATTTATAAAATTAATGACGTGAGTAATAATATTTAAGGTATTAGAATCAAACTAAATGGATAAAACGAAAAAATTGATGCTAACATGGACTAAACGAGAGCGGTGCTCACGAAGTATGTAGTATAAGTATAAGGTATGTAGCATAACATTTATATATATATTCAAATAAAATAAAAGAAACAAAAACTAAAAATCAAGTATAAATGAATAAAATTTGAGTACAATCTATATACGCAACTTTAACCCAATACTAAGAGGAAATACCAAAAAATAATCATTTTGATAATGCAAAGGTAAATTTTAGCCACCAATAAAAGAACATATAAATTTTAACCACTTTTATTATGTAATGACATATTTACCCTTTGTATATTTCAAATGGGTTTTGAAGATTCTTTTAGGTTTCTTTGTATATTTGTTTAATCGTGAAATTGAATGGTTATATGCTCTTATATGTAAACGTGGTTGTGTATTTCTGTGGTCCGTCTACAAGAAGGCCAACATGCTATGCGGGGTAATACACGACCGCATTTACACGACCAAATCGGTCGTGCAATAGTAGTTCGTGTATTCTGGCAGTCCCATGATTGTATTGCACGGCTGAGAATTACACGACCAATTGGTCGTGCAATAGCGGTTGTGTATTCTGACGGTCCCATGTTATGTCAACGAAAGGGCCAACATGTTATGCGGGGTAATACACGACCACAATTGCACGACCAATCGGTCGTTCAGTAGTGGTCGTGTATTCTGGCGGCCCCATATTTGTGCTGCACGGCCGAGAATTACACGACCGGGTGGTCGTGTATTCGCTGTGCGGGGGTAAAATCGTAAAAATGTCTAAAATTTACATGTTTCTTTATTGCTAAAATTTACTTTTACTTTATCAAAATGGCTATTTTTGGGTTTCCCTCCAATACTAATCACTCTCGTCTTAATTCTCGAGCCATCAAAAAAAATAGTCCTATGTAAATGGGACGGAATGAGTAAATGTTAATGCTTATTAAATCATTTTATAATATGAATTTAAATAATTATCATATCAATAAAGCAAAAACTAATAACTAATAACTTAAACACTTGTATATAATATAACGAGTAATGCTCCAATGCCCACCGTGGGCATGCTTAATGTGCCCACGGATGACGTGATATTGGAATATATAAAGAAATTAATAAAAATCCTACCAAAAATAATTGAACCTTACTATAAAAAACTAAACCCTAACATAAAAAATTGAACCATAAAAAGAAAAATTGCAGACGTGACACTGCCACATCACCGGTGGGCACATTAAGTGTGCCCACCGTGGGTAGGGGAGCATTTCTAATAATATAACACACCAAGAAATAAATTTATATCCAAATATGCCCGAATTCTTACATTGAAACCCTAGACAGAAAATATGCTTGCCTTCGCCTAGGTTTTTCTTCCTCTATCACTCCTCTTCTTCCGCCCACATTCGGCCGTTCAAAACACCATCTACATCTAGTGCAAAGAGCGAGTCCAAACGTTGTCAACTGCAGCAATAATAATTTCTCTACTGACTCGTTCAAGAAAGCTGATCTGAAATTAAGAGTATTAGTCAAAGAGGAGATTAAATCTTGCGTTTTACAGGTATACTCCCTCCGTCCACGATCTATAGACCTTTTTTTTTTTCCGGCACGCGTCTTGATGATGGGTTTAATTTTAGAATGATTTTTTCAAAAAAAAAAAAAAAAACTTTTACAGGATGCTGCGACACTCGTACTATCCCGTAAAAGATTTTGTTTTAAAAAAAAATGATCTATAGATCGTGGACGGATGGAGTATATGATATTGATATTATTATCTATTCGCAGAAGCCCCAAGCTCCAAAGGATTTCCCCTTTGAAGTCGAAGATGTTCCAGACTACAAATTCATCAAGTTTTTGAAGTTGAATGGGCGAGATGAGGGAAAGAAATTCGAATTGTGTGCATTCATCCCAAAAGATCTCGGTGTCATTATCACAGATAAAAAAGATCCCGATTACGGTAAACCTATGCCGTCGTTTATCTTAATGTATGCATCTATATGTGAAGAAGACGGAAGGTATATTCTATTCAAGTGGGTTGCAGATCGTGATCCTGATCTCTGCTTCGTGTACGATATCATTGTTAACGGAGTTAATCTTGAGAAGGAGCTCGTGGAAAGTTTCAATTGGAGGTTGACTCTTAGTGCTAGAGGGGTTGATGATTCTATCCTCACTGACTTCGCCATGGCCTACTTGAAATTTAGATCCGATCGCAAGCGTTTGTTTACGTTGAAGAAATTGGAGGAGTTCGTCGAATTCGAACCCAAGGCATGAATGATTCGCCTTTTTATATTAGTGTTTGATTTTTCATTAGTTTTTGTCGAGACTTGGTTAAGTTTCTATCGTTTCTTTTTCAACATTTATGGATTTTAGGTAGAGGATGAAGAGATCAAGAATGCAGAGAAGAAACCCTAGCGATTGCTGGGCTGCGTCTGGAATTAATTATTAATTGTTTTCTTATTTAATTAGGTTTTGAGAGAGGCTATATATACATATGTAATATTGGGAGCACGAAAATACACTTATTCCTCGCTACTTTTCAGCATCACAACTTTAAGATTAGTTTTACATATTGCTTTGGATTGAAGATTCTCTTTAGGATTCAAGTTTTAATCTAGTTCTTTGACTTATTCGTTCGTTCCGTTCTTTCGAGTTCGTAAGTTTAATTTCGTGCTTTTAATTTCAGTTTTACTTGTTTAATTGCTTTGCTTCCTACTTTGACTAGTGTAGATTGATACCTTTCTTCAAAGCATGTTACGATTTTCTTGCACTAATTCTTGCTTTTTTACTTTTAGGCTTTAATTCTTGTTCTTAATTTAGGTTTTTAATTCTTGTTATTTACTTCATACTTTAGATAAGTCTAGGATATTAATAAAAAAAATCCAAATTTGTGTTCAGAATGTATATGATTTATTTGCTTTTCGTGTGATACACAATTGATTTCACTGCTAAGTCTCTTTGTTAGCTTACTAGTCTACATTCATTTGAAAATTATTCTAAACAAGCCAAAATGATATGTACTATTTTTAAGTACCAAAATTCAAAAATAAATCTCTAAATCGTTCAACTTGTATTTCTCATTTAATTTAATTCTTAGATTTATTGATTTTTGTTACTTAACTCCTAAAAAGAAAAAAAAAAATTGTTTACTTAAAATTGTACTATGTAGTCTCTTGATGTTATTATAGATTAGAATTTTTGTTTCAGCTCCAATTATTGCACTTTCAATGCTCTATAACTTTCAGAATAGTCTAGTGCATGAAGAACACTTCTTTTATCATTAATCTGAACACTTTCAGAATTTTTGCTTCTCAATTTATTATCTTTGCCGTTACTATACCTTTTAAAGTTGTGACTATTTGATAAAAATTTATTATCCTCATATTTGTTGGAGTTTATGGATATCATTCAATTACTTTTTTTACAGCAATGGAAGAAAATATCAATGATGAGTTATATATTACTCAACTTGCGGATGATCGAAAGCCAAAAGTCGGAATGAAATTTTCCTCAGTTGAGGAGGCATTTTCTTTCTATAACGAATATGCACGAGAAGCCAGATTTAGTGCTAGAATTAGCAATAGCAAGAAGAATAAGCTGACAAATGAACTAGTTTGGAAACAATTTGTTTGCTTCAAAGAAGGTCACATAGATGAGTCTCGTTCTAACAAACGAGCAATAAATGGTCAACCAAAAAAGATAAGAGCTCGTGGGGAAGTTAGAACTAATTGCAAGGCAAAGATTTCTCTCGTCAAACAACAAACTGGATCTGATTGGAGTATCAGCAGTTTTATGGAAGGTCATAATCATGCACTTTCTACTCCTTCAAAGGTTCATTTATTGCGCTCACATCGCAATTTCTCGGTTGCAAAGAAAGCATTAACTCAACAACTTTCAGAAGCTAACGTACCAACTTGTCAGCAAATGCGGTTACTCGAGATAAGGTATGGTGGGCCGGAACATGTTGGATGTACAGAAAGGGATATTAGAAATTTTGAAAGAGACTTAAGGGAGGAACAAAAGGATGTTGATGCCAACACTTTGATCGAGTTCTTTGCACTTGAAAAAGAGAAGAATCCGGCCTTTTTCTTTGACTATGAGACTAATTCAAAAAATAAGTTTATTAGATATTTTTGGGCGGATCCTACATCAAGGAGGTCATATAGTGTATTTGGTGACGTGGTTGTGTTTGATACCACGTATAAGACCAATAAATATAAAATGATTTTTGCACCATTTGTTGGAGTTAATCATCACCATCAAACAATTGTTTTTGGGTGTGGAGTTTTAAGTGACGAGAAGACCGAATCTTTTATTTGGTTGCTTAATAAGTGGATGGAAGCCATGCCAACAGGAGCTCCACAAGTGATAATCACTGATCAAGATCCCGCTATGACAAAAGCAATTGCAGAAGTTTTGCCACTTACAGTGCATCGATATTGCTTGTGGCATATCTTGAATAAATTCCCAGATAAAGTTTCCCCAGTGACTTTACGAGATCATTACAAAAGCATAAAGGATGTTATAACAAATTCTACATCCCCTGAGGAATTCGAGCAATCTTGGAAAGATGTTGTCAAGTTAGCTAATTTGGAACAAAATGAGTGGATAACATTGATGTATAATCTGCGCCAGAAGTGGGTTCCGATATATTTTATTCATGTTTTTTGTGCGGGAATGTCAAGCAGTCAGAGAGCTGAAAGTTCACATGCATTTTTCAAAAGGTATGTCTCAGACAGAAACTCATTGATGGATTTCATCACACGATTCAATAGAGCATTGAGAAACTTGAGACACAATGAGTTAGTCGCTGACCATAATGACATGAATGAACGACCAAAAACAAAGACGAATTGGCCTATGGAAACTCAAATGGTTCAGTTATACATAAAAAAGAAATGGTTGGAGTTCCAGAGCGAAAGTAGCCAAAGTCATGCGTACTATGTGCAACACACATCCACGTTGGATGACTTAGTGGTTTATAACGTGTATAGATCTCCGAATCAAGCCTCGAAACCAAGGTTACTCACAACTGATACAAGAAGAGAGCACATATATCATGCAGTTGTAGAAAATTTGAGTTTGATGGTATTCCATGTAGGCATATGTTGGCTTTCTTTCGCATTAATCAAATATCTCAGCTGCCTGAAAAATATATACGCAAGCGATGGACAAGAGAAGCAAAGATTGGTGCGATATATGCCACAGATGATCAAAATGTCGGTGATACCCCAGTTGGGTCTTTAATGTTGAGGCACTCCAGGCTGTTACGTAAAGCTTCAACTTTAGTTGATGATGCATCTTTGACCGAGCCAGGAAGCAGATTTTTGGAAGAACAACTAGATCTCTTACAAATTAAAGTTAAAGAGATGAACAATATCAGTACTTTTGCTGAAGGAAGTCGAAGCACGACAAGTGTAGGAAAAACGTGCAATATTGATGACCCATCTGACATTAGAACAAAAGGATGTGGAAAGAGGTTTCAATCTTACAAGGAAAAACCAGGCTCGAGGTCTAGGATATGTCATGGATGCGGGCAACGTGGAGTATCACACGATAAACGAAATTGCCCAATTTTGCATGATGGGTATGTGAAATATAATTCTATTTAGTGGTTGATTTTCTCGTGTATTTTTTCATTATATGTGATTATTCTTTCAGGTCAAATATAGATGATTCTCACAACGGTGTCGATGCGAATCAAGAAGATTAAATGTCCATAGCTGAGAAGATTTAGTGTACATAGTTGGTACTAAACATAACTTTTTTAGTGGACTATTATTAGTAATTTCTGTATATGTGGTGTTATCAATATTTAGAGTTAATTAATTATGAGGTCATATTCAGGCTTTAATAACATATGATGTACTATAATGATTTTGGCAAACGAAATTCACTGATATTGAGATTATAATCTGATAAGCCTAATACTTCCAATGATATTATTACTGTTTGTTTGACTTGCATTTTAATACATGAATCTTTTTCCTCAGGTACTACGATCAATGCACGAAGCAGTTAAGATCCTGAGATGAATCAAGTTTATTACAAATGACTGAATGCATATGTCAACTTTTTATTATTGGAAAATAATTAATTTAGTGCAAGTACATGTCGATTCAATGAACTGCTTATGAGTTTTTGTCGATTCAATGAACTTGGTGTTTTTTTGTTGTTTCATCTTCACTTTTCATCGAACACCTAGTAGGCATTGAGTTTCAAGTGCGGTTTTCTGCGCACTTATACGAGCCGATGGCGTGCTTTTTTTTTATTTTTGGCAGAAACTTTTGCTGAATGAAATTATGAAAAGAAAAGAGCGAATTCTCTTGAAAGATAATCAAGGAATTATGGGATGTCGAGAGGGAGAAGAGCCGTGATTTAGAAGGAATCATATTCATAGCATAAATAGAACATAAGGAAAGAAAAAAGAAAATACACGTATGAAGGAATTATGGGAAGGAGTCTGACGTGTATTCAAGCGCTCACAGAATCGGCTATTAAAGGTGTGCAGCAGATCAACTCTATATATATATATATATATATATTACTGATCGAACTTATTTTCGTAAGGTAATTAATGAGCATAGACAAGGAATTAATGAACACGAAAGCAAACGGAACACAAAGGAATTTACGTGGTTCGATCTATCGGAATAGATCTACGTCCACGGGTGGAAATAGTATGGATTTTTATTCAGAGTATGCGTATAGCTTGTACAAAGACTGTTCTCTCTCCCTTCTCAATCTATTCTAAACCCCTATTTATAGGTAATTATATGGAGTTTGACTATAATACAAAGTCTTCTCCTATTTGGACTCTGGCTTGAACCTCTTATTAGGGATAGACACCGAGCTTCTATATCTCTCTTGGAGCTTGAGTTGTAGTCGATGTAGGAGTCTTGATTGCCTTGGTGAAGAAGTTTCTCTTTCTTAGTTGGGCCGAGCTGCGTAGGCCGAGCTTAACTGTCGGGGCCCAATCATATTGGGCTTGATGCTTGGGCCTAGGAGCTAGGCCGTATCCTATCACATCCCCCCCCCCAAAAAAAAAGATGTAGAAGCGAGGGTGTGACTTAGGGGAAATAGTTGAGGTAGGAGTAGTCTAAAGTACGTTGCCTCATCAAAAGTAGAATTGATGAAGTCAATCGCGTGCCGCCTCGTTAAGACGAGACGTTACCTCGTCAAAAAATAAATTCGACGAAGTCAATCGTGTACCGCCTCGTTAAGATGAGGTTGAAGAAAAGTCCGTTGCCCCGTCAAAAAATAAATTTGACGAAGTCAACCATGTACCGCCTCGTTACGACGAGGTCGAAGAAAAGTACGTTGCCCCGTCGAAAAATAAATTTGACGAAGTCAATCGTGTGTCGCCTCATTAAGATGAGGTCGAAGAAAAGTATGTTGCCCCGTTGAAAAATAAATTCGACGAAGTTAATCGTGTACCGCCTCGTTAAGACGAGGTTGAAGAAAAGTATGTTGCCCCGTCGAAAAATAAATTCGACGAAGTCAATCGTGTACCGCCTCGTTAAGACGAGGTTGAAGAAAAGTATGTTGCC